>JAUCMU010000030.1:16551233-16568985 GCA_032275025.1 Enteromius treurensis | reverse complement strand
TTTTTTTTGCAGACTTTAAACATTAAATTCTATTTCTATAATCCATTTATAATTGATAAATTTTCCTATGTTGTGTATATATAAATGAACATGGGAAATCAACTATTCCATTATGTGTTGAAATAAATACTAATTTGTATCTCGGTTTAAAATTTCGAGGAAAAAATTCTCCTATTTGTGAACACAATGGTGAAAAGTACAAAACATATCTGATAATGGTGTTTGATCCCAAGTCTATTAAGAACAAATTAACACTATATTTAACAATATTGACATGTTATTGTCTCATTTGTATGTCTCAGCCATCCTATGTTACTGGCCTAGAAAGCATCTAGTAATTTTAGCGGAGACGGGAGGGGGAAGGTTTTTATGAAGTATAATAAGTGTTCTGGCTCCCATTGTGTGAAGCATCTGCACCACCTAAAAATAGCGTGCAGTTTCACAATCACATTTGTGCCAGCACCGCAGCACCTTCAGGTCATGGCTATCTGTGTGAGACATACGGGATAACAGAGAAACACTAATTACAGCTCCCTATGATGTCTTCAAAACACTTGACTAGTGAAAGAAGCACAGATGCAAGAAAAGTCATTCCACATGAATAAAGATGCTCTGTTAATGACACGGCGACTTTAAAATAATTAGGGCCTGATAGACTTAACCTCTAAAACGGGGTCCAAACTACATTTTATATGACATGTTTTAATTTCTATATACAGTATATATATAAATATGCATACATACAGTATATATATATATATAATGTATGTATGCATATTGGAGGTCAGTCGCTGATGAAAGTGAAGTGATTAAACTGACTTTTCATGTCTCACTTTGTTTCATTCACTCTTTTGACTGAGGGCCAACCATCTGAAGTCCTTGTAAAAGACATAGTGCTTTGTAGTGAACTTCAGGTACCTGATCTGTTCAGATTACTGATAGTGCTGATTGAAGCTGCTTGTTTTGCGGCGATGGCAGAGACGAGGCAGGTTATTTATGTTTATACGAGGCAGCACCTCAGAATTCACTCGTCAGGGACAGCACTGTAAACAACAGCAGTCAAACACAAGGCCTGCGATATCACACACACTTACAGACAGCCAAGCAAGACTTCAAACAACACATAAATCACAGGAGAATTAGCATACATCCTTCTAACTTCAGCTTCCAAATAAGACAAATTTTTTGAGAAAGTAGGAAAGTTAGTCAAGGTCAAGAAAGGTCTGTTTAAGCAGTTAAGCATTACTACAGGATTAATATTACCAGGTAGCAGTCTTGAAAAAAGCCTCGATGACGTCACACTTTATTCTCATTGGTCAGATTATGTGACGACAAGCACGATGAAAAAAACTCCTGTATGTAATCAATCTTTATATAAAATATCTGATATTCAAAGAAAACATTAATGATGAAAATGAAGATTAGGCGATATGGTAAATATATATTCGTATTGGTCGGCTCGCTTGGAACCTCGGTTGAGGTGGTACTAAAAAAAGGACCAGGTACCAGGTACTGTTCCCAGTGGAACCCCCCCCCAAAAGTGAGCTGTACTGAACCGTGCCGTGCCGTACTATGCAGTGGAAAAGCGCCATAAGTTAACTTCCGGTCTGTATTTGTTTATCGGTCTGGTCAGAGACGTTGAAAATTCTCTCTCTTATAAAACCATTATTTTAAAGAGTCTAGAATCCTAACCACCTAACAGAAAATACTTCATGACTTGATTGAAGTGTGAAACAGGCCCTAAGCAGAAAACATACAACGATGCAGTACCTCATGACTCTGACAGGCCATGCTAGCGTGCAGCAGTAATCCTGCTGTGTCTCACACTGACACCATCTTATGAAACGTGTCCTGTCTCTCTGCCCTGGGCAACTGCCAATTTTAGTCAGTAAAGCATACAGAAGCTTATTGGTCCAATACAGATCACCAAACAAACGTGCAACCGTATTACATAAAACATGACACAAAGGCAATCCACAAGAAAGAAAAATGTCATGTACTTAATTGACCTTACCTCAGTAAAGTACAAACTGATATAAGCAGCTCAGAAAGCATACATTTCTGCAGAATATTTCTACAAAGCCATGTATATACTGTTAAGCTTATATGTCTCAGGTCGTGCATCGTTCAATTGAACCTCATACATAAAAAAGAGCATGGGGCAATTACTTCCTTGCAGTTATGCACAGGGAGACTTGAACATTGCAATGGTTTGCCCACAGAAATCACATTTGCATTTATTATTTTGTTTTTGTTGTGAAAAGTGGATGTTCAATGGATGTTCGAACATAAAAAGAAAGAAAGAACAATCAGAACAGCAGAAAAATTGTTTAATGTGGGAAAATTGCCATCTAGTGGCCACATGTTTTTTTTTGTTTTGTTTTTTTAAATATTTGACAACAGTATTTAGCAGCTCCTACAACTAAATATTTAAAGACAATGACAATATACAGTAACAATATAATTTATAACACAAGTTGGCAATCTCATTTAATTTTATATAACCTTAGCCTCTTTTCTATCTTCTATAGACAATCAACATTTAAAGAGTGCTTGTAGATACAAAATCAACTCAGAAACCATCCATTTGAGTTTAGTTTTACAATGTTAAATTAAATTAAAGAATAGTATACGAAGACAAATTAGCAGTATAGTCTGATCTTCTGGATCTCTGTAACCTAAATGTTGCATGGCTATATTGTTTTCATTTGTTACTATACATCATCTGATCACTGGCATGGAAAATGATTGTCGATTAAAGTGTTACACCCAGGTAAAGGTGACGTGTATTGAACAGCACTTCTGTTACTACAGTGAGTTATGCTTTTGTGATTTTATAAGTGCTTTTATTATAATCTGTTAATTATTTATAAGCTTTTATTTTAGTATTTATGTTAGTGCTGTAAAATGATCATGATCAATCGATTATTTTTTACATAATATGTGTGTGTGTACTGTGTATATTTATATGTATATATAAATTTACACACATACAGCATATATTTTGAAAACAAGTAAAATGAGAAACATATTTAAACTGTTATATTTTATTTTAACTATTTTTATATATAGATCAGGGGGTCATCAAACTTGATCCTGGAGGGCCGGTGTCCTGCAGAGTTTTGCTCCAACTTGCCTCAACACACCTGCCTAGAAGTTTCAAGCATACCTGGTAAGACCTTGATTAGCTGCTTAAGGTGTGTTCGATGAGGGTTGAAGCTAAACTCTACTGGACACCGACTCTCCAGGACTGAACTTGGTGACCATTAATACAGATACACAAAAATTATGTACACTTTCATAATTTTGTATAATAAAGATATATTTATTTACATTTACTTAATTAAATAATAATAAATATATTTAGTTATCAATTTGTATGTTTACATATATATATATATGTGTGTGTGTGTGTCTGTGTGTGTGTGTGTGTGTGTGTGTGTGTGTGTGTGTGTGTGTGTGTGTGTGTGTTTGTGTGTGTGTGTGTGTATATATTTAATTATAGAAATTATTAACAAACACATATTTGACTTACATCAAATATGTGGGGGGGTGCACGTTTTATTGTGACTTATGATTACCACAAGATGGCGCTAGAGAGTGCAGTTAATTCGAGTTGCCCATAGTCCAAAGACACAAAACAAAAACACATCCAAACACCAAACATTCTTTGCAGGGAGTGGCTGTGCAGTACATTTCCTTCACTCAGTGTTTCCAAGCCACATGTTACTACACGATCTACATCGTTTCACAGAGCATACACATTAAATGGGTTAATTCAGGCTTTGCGTTAACAATGTAAAACAGCACTCTCATTGAGATATTTAATTACTTCATGAACAATCCATATTGTTCGCCTACCATTGGCTAGCATACGACTGACCAATGCAGTTTCTTTAAAATTATATAACTTTACTTAAATACTAGAGTAAACAGGCTTTGTTGAGACTAGTCTAAGAACAAACTGTCTTCCCAAACAAGAAAATGAAAGTGTTCATTGGTTGCTCTTCTGCATTACAACCCACAACTTCTTAAATAAACACACACATGCTAACACATGTCATGAGAGGAACAGGTGTGTTGTACGTGAGATATGTGCACGTCTTGAGGCAGGAAGAAGAGCCCTCTCTAGCTCTTCTCATTCATTACTGTCTTGCTTACTCTGTACTGAGGTCAGTTAGAGAGTATAAGGAAACAACATCACCCGATGACTAAACACGTTACTGTCCCACCCGGCTAGGGCCTCTTTATGACATCATGAGGGATAAACTGTCCTCTGTGGTTGAATTAAAAAAAACATTGCAACATGACACTTACCCCGTGTTTAATTTAGCTTTAATTGCATTACAGATAATGGCATTTGATGAATCAGCACTAATAATTAAACTTTTGGACTGATATGCAAAAACTTATAATAAATATGGGGATCAAAAGATGTTTGTTTTTTTTACCTTCTTTCAGACTTTAGACCCTGTGCATTTTTGAATGCAGGATGGGCTGCATGCTGTCTAAATGGCTCGTGATTGGGGGCTGTTTACACACAACATGTTTTACTGTTTCGCTAGTGTATCATGAGTTTTGTGCCTTGTAGCATCTCACGCATGACACAGCGTTCTAAAAATGCTGCAATCAGTTTAAAAAAAAATTAAGTTAAAAAAGAAGAACTTTTAAATAGCGTGTCTCTCAACTTCATTTTATTTATTTATTTATTTATTTATTTATTCCAATGCAGAATTGTGTTCTATATGAATGCCACATATTAGTCTTCTAAAGACTTGTTTTCTCACACAAATGTAATAAAACTAAAGGGGTGTTTACACAAAAATGGCAATTTTCGATGCACTTTGGCCATTTATTTACACGACATTGGCGTTTTGGGGACATGAATACACAAACTTAAAAAAACAATGCCACATACAGTGAATGTTTTCTGAAAGGAACAGCATAACTACAAAACACAAATTTGTGAGAACACCCACAGACGGAAGAAGTAATGCTTTTTTTAACAAAGTGACATCACCAACTACTGGCCTGGCATGCATAACACAGTGTTTTTGTCGTTTTCGCAGATATGTGTGAAATCTTTGACAACATTGTTGACTGTATGCAAAACATCTCAAAAATGCCACCAAAAAAATGTTGTCACATCCGCTGAAAAAGTTAAAAACCCGCCCAAAACACAGTAGAAAATGTAATGGATTTACTTATAATGGGAACTGTATTGGTTTTAATGGTGTCTACTGGTATGTGGTGGATTCTATTGGTGGGATGTTGAATCCTATTGGAAAAATGGTTCATAGAGGTATTTTAAGTCAGTCATTATTCACTCAAAATATGTACCTTCAAAGTAGTCTTCAAAATTTCTTGACTTGAGGTGGCAAGTCTGAAAATACACAACTCAATCGGTTTTAAAGCTTAAATCCTAAATCCCACTTCAACTGTATGGAAAACAGGACATCTCCTTTTGTGTTCTTTGGAGGAAAAACTAAATTGCACAGTTTTCGAACAACAATCATTTTAAAATGATTTTTGGAAAACGTACATTTAGCTAAAGTAGTAGAGTATAGAAAAAAATGCACCAAAACACAAATAAAAACATTCCTCTTATTTTATCCCGAATTTACTCTGAATTATGGGATTTACTTTATTTATTTATGGTATTTATTTCAGACAGGCTGTAATCTGACAGCTGTTTACTTGTCTGTCGCGCAAGTGTTTCTAAGAATAGTCCCCGTATTTCCACACTGACCACTCTATCAATAATTGTGCCACTCAACAGTCCATGTCATTTGGACTTGCTTCACGTTGTGATTGTTCTGGCACGAGCTTTGCAGTGGGAGAGGGTGATATGCGTGAGGGTTGCAGCAGAAGCGCACCAGGCTCCGAGCAATCGTGTCTGCTGATCACAGCACTTCCCTCCATTTTCAGCTGTGGCCTTCGAAATGGAAATCCAGAGAAAGTCAAAAAGAAGAGGGAGGGGAGTGCGCTGTTGTAAACACAGCCATTAGAGCTCGCGTTTTGGCTGCAGCTCAAGGGCTGAGGGCAGCCAGTGCAGCTCTCAAACACGTGCTCCCGCTGTACACAAACACGGGCTCTATCACGGGGGAGGGGCGCTGATTCTAGGAAATCATAACTGACTGACACATATGCAACCTTCACCAAAACTAACATGTGGCTTGAAGAGTGTTATGAACGATGTGTTTTAGCGTCTCCGTAATGTTAAATATTTCACGCAGGCCTAAATTATCAACCACCCTTGCTTTTTTGAGCACTTATTTTGAGCATTATACAGGATCATATATCCCACGATCACCCTATCTACACATTACCATGCAGTCAGGTTTATTTCTAGACTATGATGATATCAGGAAAGGCATAAACACTTGTTTGTTAAGAGGCATCTTCAGGCAGTCTGTGATTTCAACGACACAATATTCTGATACTTGTATTTGCCCCTAATGTCGTGTACATCCTTTCACTTTCCCATATGTATATTACGCCAATATTTCTAGAAATCTAAACGCAGCTGGCATACGCCTGAAATAATCACAATTTTGCATCATCTAAACACCTCATTTGGGATATCCACTTAAGCAATACATTTTAAAACAAAGGATATTAGATAGGCGGTTTTGCCACTGTACTGTAGAATTTTTTTTGTAGCAATTAACATATTTAAAGCATTAAAAGAAACGTGATGTCCTACGTTTCGCAGTTCGTCACTGTTGTTTTGTTAATGAATGAGTAGAAATGAGCTGTTTCGTAAATCACACTAAATGGCAAGAGCAAGCATATCCAGTATTTCCAGAAGAGATTCCAGAATAAGAATGTGCAAAGTGCATGCAAATGACATGCATACAAGCATATTTCATTAACCGTGAAGCATGTAAACATCTTCGAAATAAAGCTTTCACCTTGATCTGAATACAACGTGCATGTACAAATACAATAACTGCTTTCCATTGTAATATATTTGAATGTGCTCATTTGGTGCACAAGTAACATTCATCGTTGTGCTTTTCTTCTTAATTAATTGTAAAGGTTTTTCAATTAGAAAACTGTCCCCAAACCAAAAACTGGTCACTGTCCCGCTATTTCTGTCATCACAATTTTATAAGTAGCCATGAAACTGATATAATCAAGAAGCGTGCAGCATAAAAGCTAATAGTGGTGACTCTCAGCCCTCCAGTACTGTTCCCACTGTAATCACATGCTCTGATCAGGATGAGCCTCTCTAAAGTTAGACTGTATGAGATTTACTATTGTCCCTTGAGTAAGAAAACTCTGTGGCTAATCCAGTACAGCCCAACCCCCATCTGAGTGCAGTCAGCGGCTGTAACTGAGAGCTGAGTATACTTGTCTGAGGAGGTCCACACCAGCCCGCTACAGTAACACTCCTTTGATAGTACAGGAGGATTTTCTGGAACACATCTAATTGAGTGCTTTGACTGAAGTCAGTCTTGTTTGGGTTTATTCAACTACCATTCATCCACCCCCACAATTCACACAGGTACAATGAATCAGGCGAATGCAGCCTGACAGAGGAACTGCATATGTGGAGGCCTTTAATACTTCAAGAAAGCCGTTAGCATTTGCATTCATGGTAAAAGGTACTTTTACGTTAGGGCAGGACTCCAAGGAAGTCTGTAACTTTGCTCATGGCAGTTAATGTAAAAAGATACTTTTGAGCATCCAAAGGGTGTAGTTATGGCAGGTGGAACACCGGCATCTGTAAGAACATGCATAGAACCTTTCCAATGACCCAAAAGTTCTTTAGGTTATTTAAACATTCATTACATGAAGAAAAAAGTTACTTTTACAAATGTTCATTGAAAGGATATAAAAAGGCCTCTCAATATTTTTAAAATGTTCACTTCAGATGCAAACCTCATAATAATGTTGCAACTTTTAAAATAACAAAATATTCACATTCATACATTTATTTCTGTATCAAGAAGTATATTAGACTGCAGATGGCATTTTAACAGGAAGAAATAAGCAATAAAGCTTCTCACTTACAGCTATATAAAGGACAGGGCAGTAAATCAGCAGGGAGAGGCTCTCTGTCTCTCACTGCCGTGTTTACGCATTCACTTGCTTATGGATTATCTCCTTGGTTACTTGGCCCTGATTTGTTGTATGCTTCCATTTAAAAAACAAAGCTAGAAAAACACTTAGAAATACCCAGAATCCCTCGACCCTTCATCTGAAACGAGGCCTCCTGAATCCTTGAAACAGACTGAGCTCTTGCTTCCTCACTTCGTGGGTCTGTGTTAACTTTTTCTGTTTATTGGCCTTGCCCACAACAAATAACCTAAGCTCCCCACCCAACTTTAAGGACTGACTTGTCCAAAAAGAAACAGGCCTGTTCCTTTCTGAGAAACTAATCTAGGATAGTCCACAAAGGAATAGAACAAGTTTTACAACTCTGATGATAGCATTGCATAAGGTGTTTGAGATTATGGACCATTACCCCTCCATTCAAATGTTTAGTAGATGAGATACTCCTATAAGGGTTTCCTTAATCAAATATATATTTTTATGCATAAGACCCATTTACAATGTATAACAAGAGTGTTTTTTTATCTTTTTTTGGGTAAATGAATCATTTGCTTTTCATGTTACAAAAAATATATTGAAATGTTAAATAGGTGAACTTATGATTCCAATTCAAACAGCACTTTTCACAACAAATATATTATTCTAGTAAAGCAGATAAAAGATCCTTTACAGTTGCTTGTATTTTTTTAAATAATCATCTATATCATATAAGCACTTATCTACATTAAAAAAGACATTTTCTGACGAAAGAAGTAAAAGAGTGGGGCTTGTTTATTCATATAAATGTTCTATTCCTTTAATGCAAGAGTATAGTTTTTATTACTTTTATCATCCATCAGGTGATTTTTAAATCTAATGCATCCAAAAGTAAAAGTGCATCTCTCATCATTAAAGTACATGGTTTGAGATAACCTTCATGTCTGTGGCACAGACAAAAATCAATATTTAAGGTTAAGGTTTAACCCTAATATAAGCAAATATTGAGAATACCTACTAATAGCAACAATCAATCGGTGACTGAATTTTATGCACGTAATCAGACTTATTAAACATTCACTCTTATGACTGTAAACGAAAGTGTCTGAATAAAAAATAATGAGCTTTTTTTTATCACAAAGACCACATGGCACATTGTGTTCTCAGTAAGGTGAATTCTGAGAAACAAGGTCCCTGTGGACATGTTGATGACTGAGACAGTGAGCAACGGCACACCAGTAGCCTGTGTTGATACTTCAGTCTGTTCTTAAGACTGTTCTCCTGCTGTGAGGTAAACAAAGAAAGCTGCTATGGATGTTGGATGGTGCAGTCTGTGCAGATACAAAATCTAATGGTGAACTGAAGGCCGGCATGCATTTGACTTACCATGAAAACAAAACATAAGGAAAGGACGTGACATGTGGCCAGGTATGGTTTTCCATACTAGGAATTTGTGCTCTGCATTTAACCCATCAGCGCACACACACAGCAGTGAGAAGTAAACACTCCAGCAGCAGTGCCTTGCTCAAGGGTCTCACCTCAGTCGTGGTTTTGAAGGTGAAGAAAGCGCTGGATATCCCTGAGACTCGAACCCACAACCTTTGGATTACAGGTCCGATTCACTATCCATTAGGCCACGACTGCCCTCATCTTATTTTTAAAGGAGAAATCATGGGCTTGAACATCTAACTAAGTTTAAATTGACAATTAAATCCCTGATTTACTAAAAGTAAATGAATCTGGTCCATCAGCTCATGGAAATTACAATCACATGATCAATACATTTCTCAGTCCCAGTTATCAGACTCCAAAACTGATTAAGAAATATGATATTCATGTATGTTCTTTCTATTTCTGCAAACTGTCAGCATACTTTATTAGATTAATACTTAATTTAAATATTGTAATTTTTGTCATGTATGAAACAGCTGGTAAGAAATGTAAGCAGCCTTGAGCTAAATTCAGTGTGATGACCAAACAAAATGGTTCAGTTTGGAATGAATGGCCAAAATCTAATTTCTGGGCACACTAAGGATCCATGATTATTAACCAGTTGAAATATTAGACATTAATTATATGGTTTGGTGCCATACGCAATCGAACATCCAAACATAGCAGTTGAGTGAAAATAATTCACCGTTTCTAGGAACTCAGAGGCCTCTTCCTCTGAAAGCGGACGAGGTCAGACTGACAACTGTGAAACAGAACTGAAGGTGACAGCAGACTTTAAAGAAATACTATTTACATTTTGGAATGGTTAAGAATGTTACACGAATAATTCAAAATTATTTTTTTTCTTATCAGTCTTATTTTTTTCATAAATGGTTGATGCAATTGCAATTACTGATTTCAAAAACATTGTGAAAGTATTTTAAAAAGGTAAACTACATGAAACTTGGGAACTCACGCAACTAACTCATTGAATACATCTAATCTAAAAGAATGATTCATTCAAAAAGTTTAGTGTCAAGACAAACATAATAAATACAATTTGGCCTGTTTCTCACACAAAGCTTATGAGTCATATAGGCCAAACAGTAAGTAAATAATGAAGAATATTAATTTTAAGGAGTTAATTAATTTTGAGGATGATTAAAAAAAAACTGCTGCAGCTGAGCTAACTACTGTAATGAGTCACTGTAACAGGTCTGCATGAATCTAGTTATTTTGTGAGATTTTGATACAGTTCCATAAAGACAGAACACACCTTTAATACTGACATGGCTGAAAGTATTATGCAAACACACCCAGTGAACTGTAAAGTACTGTTAAGACTACTTTTTGAACTTTGACTATGTTTCGTTGCTGTCTTAATCTTCTAGTTAAACCTATTTTCAAGTTGACTCCACAGACTATGTGTCTCATACAACTGTATTTTATTAAATACTTCTTTTTTATCTCTTCCGCAAATACCACACAATGACACAAAATGATTTTTTTCCCCAAAAATGGAAAATTATGTTATCAAGATACTGAATTGATGACCGTGCATGAATCTTCTGAATCTTCTTAGAAATCAAGTACATCTAGTAATCTCACATTCAGTTGCAACAGCGTTTGGGTGCATGGAGTTCACACATGTGGCGGTCTAGTACCTCGTTTTTATCCACTCGGGACTGTTATGTAATGCTAAGTTTGATAATACACAGATCTACGGAGACGTATGGCGGTGCCGAAATAAATATAAATGCCGAACAGATCGGACGATGTAGTTTATGTAGCAGCTGATATGTACAAAATCTATCTCTCAACTTTCCGATTACAATATAAAACATGCGTTAACATTTTAAAAAACAACAGAGCACGCGCCCCTCTCGCGCAGAAATGGTACGTGCCGGATTCTGCGTCATCCATTGTTTACAAATCAACCCTTGAGCTGTTTCTGTTGGGCAGCGTGGCGGACGCCGGTTAAACGGTCCCGTCTATTTGATTAAAAACAACCATCACGACTGGATATTTGCTATCTGAAACTATATCGAAAATGCCCTGTCGAAAGGAGAACTATATCTTTTTGGAACAGTCAGTAACGGTGGATTCCAAAGAAGTAGACGCGCTCGTGTCGAAAATCGGCGAGGCGCTGCAGCTTCACAACAATAGCTCGAGCCAGAAGGCGATGTCACGTATACACGGTCTCGCGAGCAGCAACAACGGCAGCAGCGCGGCGGGCGCTCAGCGGTGCATCCGTATACGCAGCCGGAGTTTACGCAACAGCCGGGCCAGTCCGTACAACCCACCCGGTTCCAGCGATCAGAAATGGGACCATTTCAGATCCTCGTGGAACCGAAAGAAAATCGACGAGGACGATCCTCACCAGCTTCTCCAGGAACTCATATTGTCAGGGAATCTGATCAAGGAAGCGGTCAGACGACTTCAGTTTTCCTCGGAACCAACGGAGCACGACATCTCCAAATCTGTAGACTGACTTGGCGAGCCCGCAGATGCATGAACGCCCTGACGTTTTCAGAGCTCATACGTCGGTTTTACAAACTTTGATATCACACCCTTTCGATTTTTCTATTGTATATTGCCGAGGTGGAAACGTTATGTATTTGGACTCTTTTGCAACCTTATTCACCCTTTTTTAAATCTCAATGTTTGGATTGAAATGCAAACGTGATGCAAAAAATCTAGTGGTCTATAGCAATGCATTTTATTATAGTATTTACTGGCCTTTGGTTGGTTTGTTCTAGAATGGTGCATCATGTTTTGGTTAGCTGGAGTTCAGCACTGTGTCAGTAGCAACTGCTTTGTTTACAATGTAGATGTGCTCGGGCTGCTGGTTTGCAGTCTTTGTCTAGATCAGGCAACGGGTCACACTTTTTGCTTACTCGTTTTGAAACTATGTTTGGATACTGAGATATCACTTTTGATTTCAAACTGGCCTTGTGTGCAGGGCCCTTGTTCTGTCCCTTTGATTTCCATGTGAGGAGTAAGGCCAACACTCCTCAAAGAGAAAATGAGATCAAACTCATGTGTGGGTAAATGTGTTATACACGGGGATGTGATCACAACACAATGACACTGTGGTGCTTTTTGATTCCAGTGTGGAGTTCTCGTTTTGTTTTGTTTTCACTCTGTGTAAACTGTGTGTATGCTTCGCAACGAAGTGTTTTTAAAAAACTCTGATTGTTCAGAGAATTTGGTGTCTAATAAACATGGTGTTTTTGCATAAGATGGTTTCATATGTCTGTTCTTGTTAATCTCTGGTTTGTGTTAACTTTTTTATTTTTTGTATCAATTATGTGGATCACCACCATTCATAGAATATTGTCTCATTACAAAGTACTTGAAAGATCGAGTACTTTGAAAACCATGTTCAAATATCAATGTTTAATATATAATGTTGAGTGTATAGAGACCCAAAAGTCTAAGCCTACATTGATACGATGCATATATTCTGGGTTTAAAAAAAGGTTTGACAGTTGAAAAAGAGAAAATCAAAAATGTATGAAATTAGTATACTTAAATTTAACATTAATGTACCTCAGCTTTGTGTTAAATTATAAATTATGCAACCAAAAAAATAATAATGTAGTGGTGTTTTTGAGCTCATATATAGGCTTCTATATCATTTATACTGTCTTCAAGTGCTATAGTCTTTTACTACACCTATAAAGAAAACATCAACATAGGTTGTTTAAATGATATGGCCACTTTATTTTGATAAGCGAAAATACAAGCTGACTCACCACAGCTATGAAATCTGAAGCATAAACATTTATGATCTTTGAACACGGTTTGTGATTTAAAGTTAATTATTGAGTAGTAATTTATAAACTCAGCTTTATTATAGTGTCTAGCTCACACAAATGAGGTTAGAAACTTGGCGTCTCACTTCCATGAAGGCATTTTGGCAAATCGCTCAGCAGGTGGCGCTACAATGCAGGTCTACGGAGGAGGAGCCGGAGAAAATCTGAGAGGGATAAAGATTTGCCACATTAGGAGTTAGGACAGGGACGGATTACGGACCGGGCCAGCGGGGCTGCTGCCCAGGGGCCCTTGGGGTGCAGGGGGCCCGTGGGGCCCCTAGTCCAAAACAATTTTCAACGCTTCTCAACAATGTATCTTCGATTGTCTACTTCACAGGCCCACATCGTTTGATCCTCTGCCTACAAGGGCCCCAGACCTTATAGGGCCTCTGATGGCAACATGTAGGGAGGGCCCTTGAAATGTGGTGGTGGTGGTGCTGAGGGGCGGGGGCCATTCTGCGCGAACATTTTGTAAACGTTGTGCGAACGTTTTGCCCAGGGGAACATGCAAATGGTTTGCCCAGGGGCCAACACAACTCATAATCCGTCCCTGAGTTAGGAGTGACTAATTCTGACACATGTTTCGTGAATTTAATGCTTTATTTCCGAAATACCCAAGAGTGCATTTATTGATTTAACATATGTGATGGACATGCTCACTTGATTCTGATTGGTCAATGACACCGTCATATTGTAGGCCTATAGCTTTAACTAAAGTTTAGAGTGTGTAGTGAATCATGTAGCATAAATACATTCCCAGGCATAATCTACTACACACTTCATTGCTGTTGTTCTTAATTTGACCTGTGATTTAGACCTAAGCTTCAAAAAACAATTTATATTGGCGTTAAATGTATAGTTGTTGACAATATAAAATATAATATAAAATAACTTTCTTTGGATCAGAGCATACGGATTTGCATTTTCTCACTTTACGTACATTCTCCATGTTTTAGCATTTCGACTGTCATAGTCTCACTGAATAAAGGGTGGATTGGTGGCACACATTAAAATATCATTGGATGCAGGTCACCAGGGTATTTTTTTTTTATACCTATTGAATATTTGGATTTTTAATGTATTTTTAATGTAGTATTATAGTTGGGAAGTATGCATACTGCATATGTTGACAACAAAGCTGGACTTCCATGCCTACTTTTTTGTACCAACACAAGGTCACTGGCGCCATCTTGCAATTCAGAAAGGTACTGTAGAAAACTAAATGACTTGAAGGATTTAAGTTTTATGGTGAATATAAACATTTTGATGGTTAAGGAGTCTTCAGTTTAAGCAAGAAATTGAAAAGATTATTCAGAAGAGCAAAGTATTAGGTTAGAAAGAATGCACTCTTAAAAATATGCAGGGTTTTAATTTCATTATCGATTGATTGATTTTTTTTCTTCTGTGATGCCAAATGGACCTCTCTGTAGTTCCCATGGGCGGATCAGACGAAGGACGTGGAGCAGACGGTGGAGAGGCCCACCGGGGCGGAGCAGGAGACTGGACTGCAAACAGGAGCACAGATAGGTTAGTGGTGGCCTCTAAGGCCGAGTTCATACCTGCGTCCGGTTCGGGGTGAGTGGTCCCGACAGCCGGGGCATGTCCGGGTGAGAGTCCGACGGCTCCAGTGCCTGGTTCAGGGCAGAGTGATAGTTTAACGGCCTCCTTGGCCAGCTCAGGGCAGGACAAAAGTTCAATAACAGCCTCCATGGGTGGTTCAGGACCGAACTAAAGGTCAATGACGGCCTCAGTGGCCGGTTCTGGGCATGGCAAAAGTTCAAAGGCCTCTGTGGCCGGTTCAGGGTCAGGCTTAAGCTCCAGAACAGCCCTGCCGGAGGTTGTGCAGCCACCAGTGGAGCCCCTAGAGAATCCTCAACCGAAGTCGACATCTCTGGAGGTCGTGCAGCCACTGGGGAGCCCTCCGTGGTCGGGACCGGAAAAGGCTCTTGAACCTGGATAACAGGGCCTAGAGCCACCAGCGGATCCTCGTAAATGTAGTCTTTTTTTTTTTTTTTGGCTATTAAAGGTTCAACATGGAATCATAGAAGGCTGATTAAGAGTCTTTATTCTGTGTTAAATAGACAAAAACTTTATATTCTTAACCAAACTAAACTAAACTAACTATATTAATTATTATTGCAATAATATTGAAATGTCCGTCTCATGGCCAGCTTATTGTTTTCTTAGTGGAAGCTTTAAAATGTAATGTATGTCATTATCCCTTACTTATTAACACTTTAATCAACATTTAATCAAATCAATGAAGTTAGAATGCTTTTGTTTAAGCGGTGCTAAAACAATGCATTTTTACCTCAGCCTAGCTTCATTCTAAAAAATCTAGACAGTTCAGATGCTTCTTTTTAACTTTGCACAATGCACCAGCTGTCTTTGTCTGCTGAATTAAACCGCGCATCCTCAAAGTCACACGGGAACCGCGCAGTTCTCACCTCACATCCCCAGCCACCAGAGGCTTCTGCTGTTCTTTCAAATGTCACAAACACCCAATGCTCAAAATATTATAAGCCTTACATAAGAACTTTTTTTTTTCTCATGTCCTGTCCTACATTCTGACCTACATCACAAGTGACGATGATAAAATAATCCAAACCAAAAAAGTGTTACTGATTTTCTTGCTTTGAAGGCAAGAATGAGTCACACCGGCAGATATTTCGCTTTTGAGATCATGTGGTGTGTCTCCTCATTTCTCATGATGTGTTATGCAGCTGGACATTTTACTTAATTTGGCCGAATGCAGCATGCAGCGTTTTTAACAAGGTGCTGTGCAGTTGCTAGGGGGTTTTGGATAGTTGCTAGGTTGTCCTGTTTGGTAGGCTGGTACAAGCAAAAAGCCAAGTGTGCACCGCCAAGTTACAGAATGACTTGGATACCTTCTTCAATGTTCATATTTTTCTCGGTTTGTTCTTTAGTTAGCAGAGGACAAGCGAATCACTAATTCATAAATTCGGCTTTATCGTTCAAAGCATTGATTCATTTAGAAATTAAAAAAGGGACTTGTCTTTATGTGTGAGTCATTGAATCATTAAGACATTATTTTTATTTTCTTTCTGTACAAAAAAACTATTTTGATGAAGTCTTACTTTGGAAGTCATAGTGGGACAGTTAAAAGCCTCCTGGTTTTCATCTAAAATATCTTTTACGAACCTTTATGGAGTTGAAGTAACATGGGGGTAAGTTATTTTCATAACCCTTTAAATTTCAAGGTAAAATAAGTTTGTTTATTTTAAAACTATTCTATTTAATGTCACTGCTCTGCATCTCACGAATTTAAATACAAGAACATTCTGTAGTAACGACAACGGAGACACCAAAATGCTTTAAATTACATTTGCGCCTCCCAGACAACAAAATGTATTTTGAATGCTAAGTGGAAGATGCTGTTTTTAAAGCGAACCGCACACGGATCCAGACGCACACAGTCTGCTGTTCTCTAATTAGTGGCTATTGTGTGGCATCATTCTCTCTGATCAGATACCCGCTTGTTCACAGGCCCACTTCAGGGCACACCTGTGAGCAGTTGGAACATGAACAAACAACACCAAAGACTAACGTGTAGCTAAAAGCTGAGATAATTAACCTCATCATCAGGGTCCACCTGAGTGTGGCCAGCGACCACAAAAGCAGCTGTGAATGAATGCAGCTAATGGGGTGCATTAATATTTGATTTAAATGGTTATCGTCTCTGGGCCCCAATCCAAACACACAGATGACACTTCAGCTTTAGATAACACTTTAGAGATGTTTTTTTAATTTATTTGCCTGTTCTTTTACGGTGTCCTATTTACCAGGGTCTTCTAATAACAACACTGTGAATAGAATAAAAGCAAAATAAAACATCTTGAATTAATGTAAAAGTCCACTGAAGCTTTTCTTTCTACAATGCATTTTAAAAACAACACTTTAAAAAAAAGTACCATGGTGTAATCAATGTATTTTGGACATGCATTCATTATAATACCATAATTTAAAGTAATATAATTATTCAATACATTTTCCCACGCATGTGTCTTTATTTTGAAATTAAGTTTATATGCTGACAATATATTTTACAAAATATATTTGTAAAGTAATAAATATTGAAGTGAAAATGTATGCCTCCTTTAAAAGTGGGGCAAAAGTTATCATTGGTGTCATTTAACCAAATAATAAGTATATTTTAAGTATATTCAATGTGTTTTCTTCATTTTCATGGCCATTTACATTGGTAGATTCTTACTGAGGGAATCAAAATTATGAATGAACACATGTGGAGTTATGTACTTAACACAAAAAGGTGAAATAACTGAAAATATCTTTTATATTGTAGTTTCTTCAAAATAGCCACCCTTTGCTCTGATTACTGCTTTGCACACTCTTGGCATTCTCTCGATAAGCTTCAAGAGGTAGTCACCTGAAATGGTTTTCCAACAGTCTTGAAGGAGTTCCCAGAGGTGTTTAGCACTTGTTGG
>JAUCMU010000030.1:16522504-16533443 GCA_032275025.1 Enteromius treurensis | reverse complement strand
TCAAACTTGCCTGGGTGGGCCAGGGAGTAATGTGGGCGGGCCAGTGCCGCCCTGGCCCATTACTGGCTACGCGCCTGCTCTACATACAATCTGTAGAGTATAAAAACCATTATGCCTCTTTTCACAAAAACTACCGTCTATGTGTGTGTGTGTGTGTACTGTAATGAATTCAAAAGTAATTTTAAATTGCAATTTTTTATTTAAATACAACACAAGACAGGGGTGAGTAAATAAGAAAATTGTAATTAGGGTCCTGTCCTTTTAATACGGGTTTTGAATTCGCGCGGTCACGTGATAGCCCGCCCCCTCTTTTCAAACGCCATGTTTACTGCGCACCTCCATCGCGACCAATTGGCAGCAACACTAACGTTCAGTGAGTATATGTATTAAAGTATGAGCCCGTGAGGTTTAGTGAGGTTTTACTGTCTGTAATATTTCTAAAATGTTTGTTTGCGTATAAGAAGGCAGGACTCGCTACGATTTGTTACAGAGGGAAATTTTTGTGTTTTTGTAAGCAAGTAGGCGGGACGAATATGCTAGTCTGCTGCGCTATCAGTCCCGCGCTGCCTAAAAGCTATGAGTCGCCAGCTTATGTTTCAGTACAAGTTTGTGTTTCTCTCATGTTTGATTATATCATGTGCATTTTCCACCGTTTTCACATAGTTTGCATCTCCTTTATCCTACTTTCGTAGCCTGTTAGCATACAGAAGATTTGTGTCTGGTGCTTAAACAACTGGGATACAAACACGCGCCAAATTCCTTCTGCTGATGAATAGAGCTGTTGTGTATGTGCATGGACATTACAGAAGTAATACACGTTTACTAATACTGTTCTGTTGAATTCGGCGAATATAGAACCGTCTTTTTATCATTTTCATTTAGGGTGCGACTGAGAAACTAATCATGAGTAAAGAAATGGAAGCTGTCAAGACGGAGGATCTACCTTTGGATGGGAAGTCGGTAAAAATGGTAGAGGAGGATGACAAGAAGAAAAAGAAGAGTCCATCTGATGATACGGAGCAAGATGAATCAGAAGAACCTAAACCTAAAAGCAGGTCTAAACCCAAATTGTGTAAGTAATAACGTTAGATCATGATAATTAAATGGCAAATCGCTAATTTCAAGTAATATTTATGTATCATTTAAGTATCATTAAACGTAAAGTATTGTTATCTTGTGTGTGTGTGTGTGTGTATATATATATATATATATATATATAGCGCATTTAATGAAATTGTGATTCTCCAGCAAAAAGTTTAAATTCTTGTCCTATTGTAATGGTATTGTAATTGTCTTTGCAGTTGAACCTGAAATTCTTGAAGGCAAACGGGAGAAAAAAATCATCCAGAGACTTGATCTGATGAGCAAACCGAAGGAAAAGCCAAAGATTGAGAGCACAGGAGAAGGTGCCAAACTGGGAGACATTGTACGGATTAACCACTCCATCGGAAAGCTTAAAGCGCCTCTCCTCAAACCTCTGCATAAGATTGTTTATGATCGCCCGGGAACTGTAAGGTTTAGTTTCAGAAAGCATTTAACACACACCAATGGCCAAACGCATATGTTCATACAGATTATTTGTCAGATTGCAATTTGTAAATGATTAATGCTGCTTAATGTTCTGACAGGCATCAACACTACGAAAAAATCTTAGGCTGTTTAATGGATTTCCTTTTGGGGAGGAAAGTGACCTTTACAACAAAAAAATGGAGAAGGTGAAAAGGTAGTTCATTTTATGTTTCTTTTTCTTTAATATTTTTACACAAATATGACACTGTCTGTGTCCGCTTAACGTTGACCTATGATAATTATTTACTTAGTCAAATATTTACTTTATAGTGGGAGTGATAAGGAGGTTTTTCTTTTTGTCAGGCTTCACAAGGAACAACTCAAAACCATTTGTCAGACTCTTGATCTGGAGAGGTCTGGAACGCAAATTGTTCTTTCAGAGAGGATCATGAAATTTCTCTTGCATCCAACCAACTCAGGAAAAGTGAGGGGTATTTTTTTTTTTTCCTGTCCATACAAAAACAATGCATGTATATGTCACTGTACAGTAGTGTTTGTCCTATACTGTCAAACTGAGATTGCTCATTTATTAAAATATTTACATAGTTTGCCAGCGAATGAACCAGTAATGTTTTAATACGACTGAATCTGTATTTAACCTAACAATTTAATAGAAACATAGAAAGTTACAGATTATAATGCTATAATTTACTAAGCAACTAGGAAGCGAGCAAAGAACATTTACATTACAAAAGAATACCATCACTGACTTCAGCGCAAGTTTATGCACTTTAATAATGGATGATGAATAAATCTCTTGTACTCAGATTGCACATAGTCTCAGCCTTAGATGTCATTCCCATGCATATGGCACATAAAATGCATATGTACAGCTGCACTTTGTCTTTTATGAAGAGAGAAATCGGCAGTCAGAATTCAGTCAGCATGCGCTCTGATTAACAAGTTTCCAGGTTTTCGAGATTGAACATCTAAATGCCTCTGATTGGCTCTTGCATTCATGAGCTTAACATACTGCTGTGTGATTCGTTAAAATGTGCAACACTGTAAAAACACGAAAAAATAACTATAACTGCGCAAATAAGTCCTAATATTAATTGGATAGTATTACTAGTACTAGACTATTACTATAATAATCATCTTGCAACCATCAAAGGCATCAGGCACCAGGTGTAATCTATGGCTATTGTTGATACAAAAACAAATGATAAAATTGCCAATGTGCTGCAGGATGTTGTTGGGAAAATGTCTTATGAGTTTGTTTTTCCTGTTTGCAAGTAGCTTATTGTGTGTTTGCAATTTGCAGCCTATCCTAAAGAAGAAAAAGAAAACGACCAAAGATGCCAAAAGAGAAAAGTCTTTATCCAAAAGTAAAAAAACACAGAAAAAGGTAGAAAGTGGTAAGTCCAAACCTATTGTCACTGATTCCAGTAGTGATGATGATGATGACGACGATGATGAAGAGGGTAAAGAGAACAATAAGGACACGGAGAAGTCTGTGACAGCAAGTCAAAAAAATAAAGACAGTGAAGATAAATCATCTGATAAAGAGGAAGATGATGACGATGAGTCATTGTCGTCGGCGGAGGAGGAGGAGGAGGATGCTCCTGAAGAGGACAGCAAGGAGGAAGAAGTGTGTAAAAGCATTTTTTTTTTTTATCAGTGTGACAAATATTTAAAAAAATATTTTTCATAATTATGGTTTTACAGTTCAGGCAATAGATTGACAATCTTACTATTTTTCAATTGTTTGTGTTGCGTCTGCAAATCAGCAGAAAACTCCTCCTCAGAAGAAATCTTTACCCTCGAAATCCACAAAGAAATCTGAAAAGTCAGAACTGACTGCATCGGATGAAAGTGACCAAGACGTTCAAGAAGACAAGAATGCAAAAAAGGTTAGATGCAAACATGGAAGTAATATTTTTGCATTTTGAGAACATAAATAAATTCAAGCTTATTTGAGTTTGTTGTTTTGGAGCAATTCGTTCATTTACAGCTTGATTAGGAAAATGAGAAATGCGCAAAGAGTTTTGAACTGTCTTTGAGAGAAAAATTGCAAAGTTTCTTTTGACGCCGTAAGAACAAGTGCAGCATTTGAAGCACTTTAGATTGCAGATGCTCCAGAAATGTGTTCGGGATTTATGTCCGATTTTCTTTATTGCCATTGTGACCATTCACTTCTATGCCAACTGCATTAAACCTTTTCTAGACAAAAAAGCCTGCAGCAAAGAGGAAAGCTCCAGCAAAGCCTGTGCCTAAAACAAAGAAAGCTGACAGCAGCAGCAATCGAGGGAAAAAGAAAGCAAGCAAGAGCAAGGGTAATATTGCAGTAAATGCTTCGAGATGCAAGACCAAAAGTTAAAATCTGAAAGTTGTTGTTGTTTTTGTAAAGTGGCATCAACTGATTTGGCGTCAAACTGAAGCAGTAAACTTTTTTTTGGACAGGGTTTGACATGCTGTAATTTTTCTTCCAGATGAAAGTGAAAGCTCTGATGATGATCAGCCGTTGATCAAGATGATTAAAAAACCACCAACTGAGGAACAGTTGAAGGAGGCAATCAAGGATCTGTTGAAAGATGCCAACTTGGAGGAAGTTACAATGAAGCAGATTACCCGACAAGTATGTTATTTCAAAGCATTTATCGGGACTAAAGCTTTTTCAAGGGTTACAGTGACCAACTCAACTGTTGCCAGGTCCAGAAACGTAGTAAATACATCAGTAAAACAGCATGTGACAGCAGTAGCTCACCTTCAGTTTTGTGACTCTACAAGCATTCTTTCAGAATTTAAACAAGTTAATTCTTCCGCCATTTTGTAGAGAGTTTCACAGCGCATACATACGCTTTCCACTAGGCGTAAACAACAGTAATACCCCTAATGTTTGACATCCTGATGTTTTCGAGTAGTTATTATTCCTGAACTTCCTTTTTATTGTAGGTTTATGACAAGTATCCTGACTTTGATCTGACCAACAAAAAGGAATTCATCAAGGAAACAGTTAAAGGTGTAAGTACCTCTGAAATACTTCATACCAATATTTCATAATCGATTCGTCATGTCACTTTTATAATGGGTACATTGCTTGTTTTTCAGTTGTTATCCTGAAGTAAAGAAAATGCCTTATTTAAAAGGTGAAGATCTTGTAGAAAACTCGATTTTCATTATACTGTTCACTGTTGTGTAGTTTTTTGTTTGTTTGTTTGTTTTTTTATATATATATAAGGTTTTCAGCTTTTTTTGTATTTTAAAATATTTTCTAAAATTTACATTGGTTTTAGTTTGCCACATTTCCAAAGTGACCCTTCCCCCTCTTATTTTAATGGCACATATTTATATTGCATTTTGACAGTCACATTTGAACTTCTTGGCGGTATCATTAAGCCTGCAAGTTACCATGTCCTGCAGCTGCATTACCATTGACACAATGCTGCCAAGATGTTGAATGCAATATTTAGGGAGATTTGATTGGTTTCACCTGTTATTAGTGCTGAGTTTTATTTTCTGAGGTCCTAAATGATGAATGGAATTTGTTTAGAAATGAATATTTTTGGCTGTTATTGTATTTCATTATAAAACATTCAGAAGTGTTAAATTCCATATTCCATTTCAGTGTTGGCTTAACAGAGGAATTTGGGATTTTAGTACCAGTTTGGAAAAAACAAAAATATTTGTTTCCATTTGAGTTTTTGTAAATATGCTTTTCGTGTGCATTTTTCCTTTCCTTTCCTTTTTTTTTTGTTGTTTTAAAAAAAAATACAAGTCATAAAGAACAAATATTTCACTCATACCTGCAGGTCAGTGTTGTAGATTAGGTTTTCTGATAAGACATGAGTTCAGGGTGACCAGTTGTATACACTGACCTCAGTGACTAGTTTATTAGTTATCATCCGTTATATTGCTCAGTCACAGAAACTACAAAACAAAAATTAAGATGTGCGTTTATTTTGTAATAAATTGTTTTTTCATACAAAATAACGTTTTTTTTAGTTGTTTTTTTACTAAGCTTCAAGTGCCAGTTGATTTTGTGCTTAAAAGTTTTTGTAACAGTTAAAAGAATTATTAAAAGAAATGTTAATCTGGGGGGCAATGAAAAAAAGATCACGTTCCCTGACCGGGAATCGAACCCGGGCCGCGGCGGTGAGAGCGCCGAATCCTAACCACTAGACCACCAGGGAGTGATGGACATTGACTGGAAAAACGTTATATAAATACATACTATCACATGTCTTACAAATACGCTGAACAATCAACCTATGTCCGGCTCCTCACTGCTTTTTACGGGACGTCTTTTGAAACGCACCTGCCGGCAAATAGTCCAGTAGAGTTCGCATTTTTATTTGTTTTATAGCTTTAACATGTCCTGTTATGACCAGTAGAGGTCGTAGTTTGACGCGCTTTAGCGTTGTTCTGGAGGTTGAAGTTGAGGGGTCACGTTGGCTTACAGTAGTTGACATGATGCAGGCAGAACAGTACAGACCTACAGCCACCTGCCTGTGAAACTCAACAGGAGCCGAATCAGCGTTTAAACAAGCCCTCGGAGAGCAAGGGTAGAACCTGTCATTAGGGTAAGCGATGGTTTGAGCACTGTTGTTTTGGTTTGTGTGCTTATGTTGCTAAATTAGAGCATTTTAGAGGCATGGCAGGCCCTTAGTGCTCACTATTTCTGTTAGCAGGTCCAGTAACATGCTGTCAAAGCGCTTCCTAGATAGACGTGCTTAGCTTTCCGCCAAGACGATGCTATTAAATGCGTATTTTTAGGGCGATGCGTTCTATTTGTCGCCTATATACGTCAAGCGAATTAAAAAAACTGGCAGGTGCTTTATATTTGAACTATTGCTAATGCTAAAGCGTTAGCAGCTCGGCTAAAGTTAATGCCATGGAAACGTGTATCGGTTTCATCTCCTTGCACAACAAAACGATAATAAATAGTAAGGTTATCTCAGGGAAAAGCGAGAAATGCAGAACGGCACAGACAACTGAGTTCATGCAAAACTGTATTCATATGTAGTTCAGTGACTGTTAGCTTTAGCTCTGTTAGACTGATTTCAACTCAGCTAATTTACAGTTTAATTGACTGACAGTAACTTAACTGCAGAGAAACCGTAGAAATTGCATCAGCCTGGGCACCGCACGTTACAATATAATACGTATTTTGTGCTGTACCGTGAAAGTACCGAGGTATGCTCAACGTTACTACAATTAAGAAAATAATATAATAGTAATATAATAAAAACTGCCTGCCACTGTATCATACCTCACAATACCATGGTGCTATCACAGCATTACCTTGTAATTATATAAGTCTATTAAATAACATGCAAACCCGTCTGGAATATATGCGTTTTTGTCGTGTTATTGCAAATTGATTTGATTCAGATTAAATGTACTTTTTCGTGTTTATAAGGTTGTGTTGGAGTTTGATAGTTTATTTATCATGTTGGCTTTAAGAACAGATGAGATGTGAGATGTTTTGCCAGTTGTTTAACTGCATTAATGTAACGTTTTGGTTATACGTTATTAACAATTTTTTAAGTTTGTGGTTTGACCAACAATTTTGCATAAAAAAAAAAAAAGATTTTGACAGGAATTGATTTTAAGTATCTTTTGCTTCGTTTTGTTGCTTTGGATATAGCATGTAAAAAAAAAATTAAATGCATTTTGAAATTTAATAAAACATAAACATAACATTAATAATTATACAGAGCTTTTTGGAAGAAATTAAATAATTATGGAAATGTGAGGATGTTTTAGAAAAAATAAGTGAAATTCAAAATGTCTTATTTATTTATTTTTTTAAATAGTTTTTCTCTGATGTTTATTATGCAGGATACTATTTTTGAGAAGTGAATGTGAGCAGGCAGAAATCTCTGATTTGTGATCAGATGATTTACAGTGAAACATTCGGATGAAGACGTGAATCCACCAGAGACTGTAGAAAGTTTTCAGATTTCTAGTTTTTAAATTCCTTCATTTTTTTACACCAATATTAACTGTAGTATTTAAGTGCACTGCTGAATAGTTTGTGCTGTTACCACTGTCAGACTGTTATAGTGTTATCGTATCGTTTTCTTAGCATGCATAGATGGTTAGTTACCAGGTTCTTTTGTTACCAAATTGTCAAACAGGGTTGCTTTGCACAAGCCGGTCCTTCTGTCAGTTGCACGTGTTTATTAGCCCGCTCCTGCGCATTCCCTTAAGAATTTAGAGTCATTGCCTGTTTCCATGCTTTAGCATTTGGGTTTGCCAAGATTCGCAGACTTTGAATGGTGTATCTGGGGACTGTTCTGTTGAAAATCTCCCAGAT
Organism: Enteromius treurensis; assembly: GCA_032275025.1. Lineage (NCBI taxonomy): Eukaryota > Metazoa > Chordata > Actinopteri > Cypriniformes > Cyprinidae > Enteromius > Enteromius treurensis. Next base: position 16,525,612 of record JAUCMU010000030.1, on the reverse strand, counting down.
TCGTCAATAGAGAGGGAGAGAAGGAAGTGTGCAAATTCATTAAGAAAGAGACGGTTAAGAATCAGTTTGACACAGTTTGTCTCTGTCTAAGCTGGAATGGGAAAAAGAGTGTTAAGCTTGGATAAATGTAAATCATTAACCCTTAATTGAAATTTCTGTCATCATTCATTTGTTCACTCTTGTGTATTTTAAACATGTTTGACTCCCTTTCTAATGGTGAACAAACAGGTGTGTGTTGGGTAATTTTTTTTCATTCAGCTAAATAGAGTTTTCAAGCTGTAGGTAGGATGCAAATAAATAAAACAACTTTTATGAAAGTGTTCCTTATTACCATACAGAAAAATCAGTTTTTATCATTGGCTTGATTGGTGTATTAATGCTTTGGCAATATTGTGTACATCCAAATTTTAAGCTACTGCAAAATTGATCATAAAAATGTATTTATGCGCTTGGATTTTCTAAAAAGGATAAAAGGTAAAAGATGTGCTTTGATTACAATCAGTTAGTTCTACTTTTAAAGAAGTGCTTAGCCCATCATGTCTGTTTTTCTGAAATCTCTTGCATCATGTGTTATGAAATATTCCCACTAACTTGAGCAGTACATGTGATGTGTGTAGCATCTTTGTGAGGCTCTGTGTGTCATCTTGTTTATGTAATATTTATAGAAAAGCATGAACGGTAGCCATTTAGGAGGTAAATTCCTGGGGGGGAGGGGGGATCTGTGCTCTGTGGTAAAGTCACAGGGGCACCTGATGACAAAAAAGAGCTCTTTGTAAACCATAGACCGCCAGCATTACCCTTGACCCCTCTGGTTTGAGAGTTTGAAAGTCCAGTAACTACTTCTAGGCAAAGGGTTAATTCTAACAGATAGGTTTTCTAAAGAATGACCTGCTAGCAGAGAAGTGTTTAAGTTGGTTTGGTTGGAAGGTTATTTAATGCATTGGGTATCGTAAACTATCCAGGAACAAGATTTTTTTACAATTTTTTAAATCTAGATTTGGTTTTGATGTCTACACTACCATTAACAAAGTTTTGTTGCTGGAAGAATTTTTAGGCGGCTGTATTTATGTGACCAAAAAATCCCAAAAGAAACAGTAATTCTAGCTCAAGGGACAGGACGGTGTGTGATAGTAATATTAGTAATATTGGTGATATTTTTGTGGAAACGCTGATTTAATTTGTTTCAGAATTCTCAGATGAATTAAAAGTGAACTGCATTTATTAAAAAATATGAATCTTTTGTAACGTTACAGATGTCTTTATCAATTGAATGCATCCTTGTGTTAACATTAACCAAAACTAAACATGAAATTTTTAAAATGATGATAATGGCTCTTCTTGTAAAGTGCTACTGCTTGGTTTTATGAATCATTTGCTGACTCATGTCAAGTCTGTGTCATAATGCGCAAGTTTTATGTTGCCCGTGTGCATGGTTTTTATTATGTTGGTGATGAGTAGCAATAAAACTTGCCATAAAGCTATTACTTATTTAGTCGGATTCTGAAGCATAAAAATATAAATAATGCTTTTATTATGTCCTTTTAAAAGGTTTGGGGTTTTATCAAGAACTGGAAAAACACGTTTCTCGTGTCTCAATGACAGAGAGCCAATTATAGTCCTGTACATGCTTGTCGGCACAGATCCCTGGATGCCCGCCGGTGCCCTCGCCCTGGCCGCACACGCAGACTCGATGGCCATCAGCTGACCCCTCCTCCAAGGATGGCGGTGAGAGAGCGGCTTCGACAGAAGATCTCTGCCGCCTTCTACCGGCACGGCCTGCTCTGCGCGTCCTACCCGGTTCCCATCATTCTCTTCACCTCTGCCAGCATCCTGACCTGCTGGTGAGTCTGCAGTCGTGATATTTCATTCAAACAGGAAGTAATGGGATTGGAGCGAGATTTAAACAAATCAGGGACCCAATGGCTGCTAGGCCACGGTTCTGATGGCCTCTGTAAATGTTGAAGTACTTCATGTACCTCTGTGGGTTAGGAAAAGCAGCTTATTTGTACAAATCTGCGGGTGGGATGTTTTCGGGTGAGAGAGGGCAACAAAGGAATGAAGTTGGCTTGTGGTCGGTTGTTCTGCACAGTTTGAATCGACATCAAGATCATGCCAGGAAGACTGTGTGTAGCACTAAAAGTAGAGCACTGAGCTGGAGAAATGGTTTTCTCATGCCTTTTCGTTTAGCCTCAGTCAGCAAAATGTGAATTAAATCTCTGACGCTTCGGATAAAGGGCAAAATCCATGTGGAAAAGAGTGAGTGTGTGAACATTTCTCCCAGAGAACAGCCCAGGGTTGGAGGAACAGAAGTAGGCTTTGTGAAGTGGCAGCTACTTGTCACTGCAGATGTCTTGAGTTCTTTCTCAGCTAAAGAAGAGAAGGTACTGGGCAGAATAGCTTGACTCAGCCTCAAGACAGATAATAGAGGAATATACTGAATTTATCTCAATTTAAAAGATTAGTTCACTTCTAGAATAGAAATTTCCTGTTCCCCCAAGTCATCCAAGATGTTCATGTCTTTCTTTCATCAGTCGAAAAGAAATTAACGTTTTTAAGGAAATGTCTTTCTCTGTATCCATTGACTTCAGTGGGACCCAATGGTTTGAAGGTCCAAATGAGAGTTTCAGAGCTCTCTACATGATCCCAGCCAAGGAGGAAGGGTCTTATCTACTAATAAAATAATAGGTAATTTTCTAAAAAAAAATACAAATGTATGTACTTTTTACCTACAAATGTTCAACACCAGCAAAATGGATGTGCAACTTCACATGTTACGTAATCCCGTTGGAAAGGTCAAGGACGGGTAGTTCTTTGGCTGTATACTTTGGTTCAAAAGGGTAGTGTAGGGTGAAAAACCATCTAGTTTATACATATAATATATAATCGTGAAACTGCAGTTTGGATCTTCAACCTATTGGCTTCTATTGAAGTCTAATATACTGATAAAAATCCTGGAATGTTTTCCTCAAAAACCTTAATTTTTTTCAATTTAAAGGTGCCATAGAATGGAAAACTGAATTGACCTTGGCACGGTTGAATAATAACAGTTCAGTACATGTACATAACATACTGTGAGTCTCAAACACCATCGTTTCCTACTTCTTATAT
>JAUCMU010000030.1:16507918-16522404 GCA_032275025.1 Enteromius treurensis | reverse complement strand
TGAAATGAGCAACGCTGAGAAACAGCCAATCAGAGCAGACCTCCTCATTACTATTCATGAACCTTTCAAATAAGGCAAAAACAGACTGTTTCATTCTAGGGTCAAATTCTAGGGTTGTAAATGGATCTGTAAAACCGTTTGAGTGAATTATCAGGAAATGTTTATTCAGGAAGTGAACTAATCCATTAAGAGCACACAAAATTATATTAGTTTGTCCCTCAGTTAAGGAAAGCACACCCAGGTATAATGTATTTTACGCCATAACCTTCTGTTTCTCTGATGTCAACAGTGTCATGTGTTTTAAGCCTTATCGGCCTCTGTGCTCCTCTCTTTAACACACTGCTGTTGTTGGTGGGGGATATTCGTGGCTTTTGAAGCACTTTAAAGGGGAGTGACAGATGCTCCTTTTGTGAGAAGTAGGGGTTGGTCAGATCATCCATCTGGAGAGTATCCCAGTCCTTTGTTTTGTGCTGAAGGCAGTATTGTGGGTCTTGTGCAATAAGAATGTCTAAACTTCTTGTTTTTACTATCCTTGGTTTTCTTGCAGCTTGCTAGCCTCGGGATATCACAGATGACATGTTAATCACACTGGTCTGTGCTCCCTCCTGGTGCAGTTTAACATTTTAAGTTCACTCTTGCTGGCACCTGTGTGACTGATTGAATGCTGTAAAACTGTCAGTAAAAAATGCAAAAAAAAGCACTTTGCATACTTGTCGCCCTTTTCATTCAAATATGATTTGTTTTATGGACCTTGTATGAGCTCTTCGTCATGAGAAGGCCGTTCCTCTATTTGGAGATACCGTGTCTGTGAGGAATGCAGCTTGACGTTGGTAATAAAGATTGATTTGTTGTTCTGTAACCATGCTTTCTTTAACAGTTACCCTCTGCTGAAGCTGCCTCTGCCAGGAACAGGGCCTGTCGAGTTCACCACTGGAGTACGAGATTACTCCGTACCATCCCATGAGTCTCAGGGTGACCCATCAGAGCGCCCTGATTGGGTAAAATTATATATTTGTTATTATATACAGTATTGTGCTAAAGGCTTAGGCCACAAGTATTTTCACCAACATAAAAAAAGTTTTTAACAATACAGATAGTTTTAAAGCAGCTTTGCCGTATCAGATAGGAAAATGGTGTGTCAATTATTCAAAAGGACGAAAATGAAGTGAATGCAAGCTGGAAAATGGAAAATGAAGCAAGCCAGAGCCATTAAATTGCAATGCAAAGTTTGACTTGGGGCCAAAAAACACCCAGCTGCAACACTTTAACACCAGGGAATTAGCTTGATTTAAGCACCACTTAAAATGTAAGTGTAAGTCTTGTTTCTTTTGAAGACATGGTACTGTTAATCTAAAAATGCTGCCTTGCTTGCAGTACCGGGGTCCTCCGGTGGCCTACATCCAGCAGGTCCTGGTCAAGGCAGCCGTTTCACCATGGGACAACAGTCTTGTTCCTGTGGACGCATTTCGCTCTCCTCTTGGGCGCGCTTTCAGTCTCCTGGAGGAGATCAGAAACCACGTTTACACAGACAGGTCTAAGATTCCCTACCTCAGTTTATGAGCTCATATTCATTTATTTCAAAACAGTTTGGTTTACGCTTGTTACCACACATTTCTCAACCTCATACTATCCTGTTTTATTCACTTCTCTCTTCTCAGAAGTTTGGAGGCTCTGTGCTTGCAGGTAACAGACCTGTTGCCAGGGTTGCGGCGCATGCAGGCGGTCCTTCCAGAGCACGGCTGCCTGCTGGTATCCCCTGGCAACTATTGGCAGAACCGACGTGATTTGTTTGATGCAGATTCAGACCTCCTGAAGACGATCCACCAACATGAACCCAAAGGCCTTCATACTTCAGCCACTCTGAAAGGCAGGAAGCTGCTTAAATACAGTTTAATCTCTGCTCTAATTAAGGGTTAGCCCCTGTTCGTTTAGAAACCCCATTTTTTTACGCTGTGTGCTTTTTAGATTTACTCTTTGGTGTCCCGGGGAAGCAGACGGGTGTGAGCCTGTACAGCAAGAAGAAAGTTGTGACGTACACCATCACAATTGCACTAAGCTCCTATGATGCAAGGTCAGCCTTTCTAATATTTCAAATAATTTGTGGCTCTATTTGTAAAAATATGTTTTTGTATCATCTTCTGTGTGTTTTTTTGGATAGGTTTGTAGCCAGTCTCCGAGCCCGTCTGAAACAGCTTCATCCTTCAGCGAACTGCTCTCTGCGTGAAGACCACATGGTGCACGTTCATTTCAAAGAGGAGATCGGCATCGCTGAGCTCATCCCTCTGGTCACCACCTACATTATCCTCTTTGCTTATATATACTTCTCCACCCGTAAGTGTCCTCTCTACCTATAATATCTGTCATTAATTAAAAACATTTTTTTCAAAAGAATTAATAACCTGTGTTTAGTAAGAATGCATTAAATTGATTGAAGTGATGGTAAAAACTATTTGTATTGTATTGTTGCAAATTATGTATTTCAAATAAATGCTGGTCTATTCAACTTTTGATTAATGCTGAAAAAAACATATTAGAATGTCTGATGAAATGACCAATATTTTTATGTTGGATGATTATATGCACACCCATAGTCGTTGATTTGTGTCCACTACTGTTATGTCATCATGGAACTACTGCAATTGGCAGAATTGTTGTTCTCTATTGTTGATCCCTAATAATTACGCCATATATCTCTAAAATGATTAGGAAGTAATACAAGAGTGTTGAAATTGGACGTTTTTCCAGGTGCCTTTTGGGAAAAGCAGTACGTTGGAGGCAGAAAGCTTTCAGATTAGCGGAGCTCTTTGGTTTCTGACTGAGCTTTCGGCAGATTTCGTGTTTGTCTGGCCTGACGATTATCCTTAGAACAGCACGTTCGGCATCAAGAGTTCACATACCCTTTTTCCAGCAGCATTTTATATGCTTAATGACGTTTTTGTAAAATGCTCTTGACACAAATAATTCGGATAATCTCTCTCTCTCTCTCACTTCACAGGAAAGATTGATATGGTGAAATCCAAATGGGGCTTGGCTCTGGCCGCTGTGGTGACTGTTCTCAGTTCTCTGCTTATGTCTGTGGGACTCTGCACCTTGTTTGGCCTGACGCCCACACTGAATGGAGGGTAGGGACTCTGCCAAAACACACCTTCATTCATACCACTAGAATTATTCTGTGCATCCCTATCACAGGGCTGCTGTAGACTTAATCCCGCCGGAATTAAAATGTCACGGTTTGCTCTTTGAGCAGGTTGATGTATAACCAATCGTCAATAATAATGATAGCGGTTTAGGGGAATTTCAGTGCCAGGAAGTGTTTGAGTGGGCAGGGACAATCCTCCACCAGCCTATAAGGTTGCATGTATGGACTTACAGCCACAGTGGTGTGAGCTCATGCTGTCCAAACAAATTTGACTTGGTTCACCACAGCAGTGTGCTGCAGTCAATGCATACAAACTATTTAGGCCTTGTGTGTACTCCATATTGATCCAAGATACACACAATAAGATAAGGTCAACTCTTTAGCTAACGACAGAAGGCTAAAGTAATATCCTCAGTAATAAGCTAGCGCTTCAAGTTCCTGATATTATTATTATTTTTATTTATTTTTTATGATAGCGTATCTTTTTCACATCAAACATAATACGTTTTGATTAATTTTTTTTTTGAAGGTTTAGTTGTTTTCTCTGTTGCTGTTTTACAGGGAAATCTTCCCTTACCTTGTGGTGGTAATTGGTTTGGAGAATGTCCTTGTCCTCACCAAGTCTGTTGTGTCAACGCCTGTCGACCTTGAAGTCAAGCTTCGTATTGCTCAAGGTCAGAGATGATGCAATTATCTGCACTGTTACAATATGTGCACCTTGTTTTCCTTTCCTGGTTTTTAAATACAAGTAGACGATTGTTGAGCACTAAGTACTGTCTTTATACTTTTATGTTGTGACGCTTACAAAATAAATAATTATTTTATAAGGGTTTTTTTATCGCAAAACCATATGCAGATTAAGTTAATTAATTGTCTTTAAGATAAACAACAAACATCAAGAGATATCAATTTTTTGCTAAAATACACATTTGGCGAAAAATCACTAAAATGACACCTACTCTGGCAAAGGTCTGTTTTTTAATATTTATTTATTTATTTTTGGCTTTTGTCTTAGGTCTAAGCAATGAAAGCTGGTCCATCATGAAGAATATGGCAACTGAACTGTGCATCATCCTCATTGGATACTTCACATTTGTTCCAGCAATTCAGGTGAAGCTCTTGTAAATATCTCAAAAATATGATCTGACTTTGGTGGTAGTTATACAATTCCAAATGCTTTACACTTCTGCCTTTTTCTTTTGCGTGTAGGAGTTCTGTCTGTTTGCTGTGGTCGGTCTGGTGTCCGATTTCTTCCTGCAGATGTTTTTCTTCACCACTGTGCTGTCTATTGACATCCGCCGCATGGAGGTGAGAACCACCCACACGGAGAACCTTCTAGATAGTATCTTTTGCAATTCCATGAGAAATACATGAATCATTCATTGCTTTGAGTACTTTTTCTGGAATGTTCAGTTGGATTGTATCGTCTTTCCCAACCCTCATGTCTCTATGGTAACAGTTGGCAGATCTGAACAGGCGTCTCCCGGCAGAAGCGGGGATGCCTCAGCCTAAACCAGGCCCTTTACGTCCACGAGAGACACCTCCGCCACCCCGCCCTTCTCCCCACACCATCACCCTGCAGGCTCCTGCGTTCCGGAACCTCCGCTTACCCAAGAGGCTCAGGGTGGTGTACTTCCTAGCCCGCACCCGCTTGGCACAGAGGATCATCATGGTAAAAACGACACCCTTTAATAGAATAGGTCACCATAAAAAAATGAAAATTTTGTCATCATTTACTTACCTCCATGTCATCCCAAACCTGTATGAGTTATTTCTAATTCTATATCTAATAAGATAAATTTAGAATTTTTAAGCTTTGTATTCATTTAAGAATCCTGAAAAATATTAAGCAACTGTTTTCAAAATTGATACTAATAATGAACATTTCTTTTGAAGAGTCTAAATTAAATGAAAAATGTTATCTAAATTTGTTGTTTTTTTTTTAGGTTGGCACCGTAATCTGGATTGGGATCCTGGTCTATACAGATCCTGCTGGTTTGAGGACTTTGCTTGCTGCCCAGGTGTCAGAGCAGAGCCCTCTTGGGGAGGCGGGGCTTCCTCCTCATTTGGGCGTTGCTCCGGTATTTCCTGGTGGAGACCCAACCAGCACACTGAGCGTAATTCCTGCCCCTGAACCCACTCCTCTACCTGAAAACCAATCCCAGGGTCACCGAGCAGGCCAGCCAGGAGTTGCCCCTATGTCCAGCCCTCAGGTCACTTGGGGCCCTGAGGATGAGGAGCTGTGGAGGCGACTTTCTTTCCGCCACTGGCCCTCACTCTTTAGCTATTACAATATCACTCTTGCAAAGAGGTGTGCTATTCTCTAATCTATTAATAGATGATATAGTTCACGTCCTCTGTAAATCATGCCCCTAACATACCTCTATCTGGGGCCCTCAGGTACATCAGCATTCTTCCAGTTATCCCCGTCACGCTCCATCTCAGCCCACAAGAGGCCATAGACACACGCCATCCCCAAGATACACAACACGCTCCTTCTCCCAGCATCAAGACCTCGGATCTGCAGACAGACCTCACACTCTACAAGTCAGTGTTGCACTTCAGCTATTTGGTTATTCTAACTGCTTTTATAAATGTTACTTATTCTTTACCAGTTCAGTTTAAGTTATTATTACAAATTAGCCTTAGTTTGGGTAACAATGTACCAGATATTTAACAAACTAAGCAATTCTTGATATTGTTTTTGTTTAGTTTTATTTGTTTGTTAAACTAAGTTTGGGGTTGAAAAGATTTCTTTTATGCTCACCAAAGCTACCTTTATTTAATAAAAAAAAAGTAAAAATGTTTGGTCACAAGTAGGACAGGTATTTTTGTAGCAGTTGCTAACAATACATTCTATCGGTCAAAATCATTGATTTTTTTTTGTTATGCCAAAAGTCATTAGAATGTTAAGTAAAGATTATGGTCAATGATGATACTTTGTAGATTTCTTACCGTAAGTACATTGAAACGTAATTTTTGTTTAGTGATATGAATTTCTAAGGACTTCATTTGAACATCTTTAAAGATTATTTCTAAATATTTTTAGATATTAACTTTTTTATTCAGCTTATTCAGGTGATTTGTCCCTTATGACTGGTTTTGTGGTCCAGGGTCACACATTTTTTAATATAATTTATTGTTGTGATGGCAAAGCTGAATTTTTAGCATCATTACTCCAATCATCAGTGTCACATGATCGTTTAAATAGGCTGATTTGGTGCTCAAATAGCATTGATTATTATCAATGTTAAAAAAAATTTGAGCTGCTTAATGTGTGTGTGTGATATATATATATATATATACATCTTTGCTGTCAATTACATGCATTCGTGCTAAATAAAAGTATTCATTGCTTTTTAAAAACCATACTAATCCCCCCAAAAAATGAATGCACGGCTTTGAATTAACTGTTAGTTAGACCCAGTTGAATATGAATGGTCTGATTTTGCAAATTCCCTTTTTTATGGAGTAATCTAATGTGGTGCATCTTTTGGCAACAAAGCAGAAATAAATTCAGCTCTGTCACGTTACAAAAAACAAAGACTTCATTCTCTTTCAAACTCCTACGCTATTTGGGTGTTCACCAAAGGTTTGTAAGCATTGGACATTTTTTTTCCCCCACCTTTGTTGTATTTATAGGTCAGACAGCAGTCATTCATTGGTAATCTGTGAGTTGCTTACTGACGTTTCTAAGAAAACATGCTTTACTACTTTCCTTTGTGGTCTCTCTGTGAACAAATGTCAAGAAGTAAACCTCATGGACAAAATATTCCTTTTACAAACAAACACTTCATTTACACATGGAAAAACGGTCACTGATTAACTATGAGCACTCATTTATGTCTCATACCAGCACGCACAGGAGATCCAAATATGTGACTGCAGAGACAAACAATAGTTTCTCTCATTCACAAACAAACACACTCTTTGATTGTGGTGTTCAAGGTCATTGTTCCAAGGCCCCGTTCTTATCTGTGAGGCCGTTACGGTTGTTATATACACATCAGATAGATCAGTTTGCTCTAAAACTTGGCCCCTTTATCTAATTCTTCCTTTGGCCCCCTGCCTGGGTTTCCTGTTTTCTATGCAGCATTAACCCAGTGAGGACAGGATTAAGAGTATGTGCATGTGCTTAGATGTTGTACAACTTTCTGCATCTAATGCTTACCTTTGAGTTCCCATTCCTGGAGGTGGGTGGACTGGAATTTCAAGAGAGACTTGTTTTGCAGGGGCTCATGTTCATATGACAAATTTTAAATTGATTGAACCATTCATCACAGGTGAAGTGTTTAGTGTATGTTTCAGTAGGGGCGGTGTTGTCCCAGAACCAAAATTTCTATATTCGGTACCAATACCAGTGAAAATCAACGGTTCTCGGTACCAAAGCAAAAACACAAAGACAAAAAAAAAAGCTTTTTTTTTTTTTATGAATAGTGTCAAACTAAAACAAATTGTACAAACAATTAGTGCCATTCTTTATACTTGTTTAAAATTGGGTAAATAAAGGGGATTCGCTATTAAAACCAAAACATGGAAGAGATATTGTGTGATTCTATATTGCGAAAATCACGGGGCCTTGCAAGTCTAGAACCGGGTTGATAGAGTACTTGGTACCGAAGTACTGAGTGTTTTGACAGCAAGTAGGGCACCACACAAAATAGGAAAAAACATAAGAAGTCTTTAATATCAGGTTTCTCAAACACTCCCCCATCTGGCATTGTCTGGACTAATGGATATTTCATTTCATTCCTTTTGTTTTTTATCATAGGGTGGCAGCTCTTGGACTTTTCGCCGGGGTGGTGTTAGTTCTGTTACTCTTTTGTCTGTATCGCGTACTCTGCCCTCGGAACTATGGGCAGAACGGGGTGCCCCATGGTCGCCGTCGCCGTGGAGACCTACCCTGCGATGAGTACGGCTACTCTCCACCAATCAGTGAAATTTCCCCTCTGCTGCTGAGAGGCCACAGCATGGTGAGACTCAAATTGACTTGCACTGATACTATTCCATAAATGCACTCTGCTGAGATGTATAAAATTACCTTTGTCATCTCTTCCCAGGACATTGAATGTCTGGCAAGTGATGGCATGCTGCTGGCCAGCTGTTGTCTGGCGGGACAAATCCGTGTGTGGGACGCACAGACCGGAGACTGTCTTACTGTCATACCCAACAATGGGTAAGGAATTGTATAAACTCAGTTAAACACTAATAAATATATATATATATATATATATATATATATATATATATAATGTGTCTGTATGTATGTTTATGTGTATGTTTTATTATTCCTTCATTTATATTATTTGTATCTTTATATCTTGTATTAGTTTGCGCAGGAGCAGCAGCAGTGGTTGTTGGGAACACCGTGATGGCTGGGATCACATAAGTGCTTGTGAGGCTGAGAGCCTCTTGGGGGCAGACTTTCGGGAACCTGGAGGAGTAGCGATGGGAGGGCCAGAAGTAGATATTTTCCCAATAAGGAGGAGGACCACCCCTGCACGCCCTGCCCTGTTTGAGGACCAGCCAGACCTCACCCCTCTCATAGACACCAACTTTGGGTCATTGCCCCCTGCTCAGACTTTAAGCAGCTCTGGCTTTGATTTCGGGGAATTGGTGGAGCAAGCATACCAGGAGCATGAGCCCTCACCAACAATGGCCTTCCCACCTTCACCTCCGGCTTCACAGCAAAGGCGACGCAGCCTCGGGGACCAGCCCGTCTTACCACCAGAGCTCCCCCTGCAGAGCAATGGTGACTGGGACAGCTCAGTGTGGGCCATGGAGCTGAGGGGTAACCTCATTGCCACGGGCCGCAGCACCGGAAAACTGGAGGTGAGCGAAAGAGAGGGCTTTTATACAGAGAACATATTCATCCATCAGTGTGATTTAATATGCTGTTCTTATTTTTTTCTATCAGCTGTGGGATGCAGTAGAGGGATCATTACGGTGCAGTAATGAAGATGGAGTATCTGGAATCACTGCCTTGGCTTTTCTTAATAACAGGTGGATTTCACAACAACCTGAAGCTCAAATAAAAGCCACACTCATTTCACACCCAACCACCTAACTTATGTTTTCCTGCTAATTGGGGGAATTTTTCATTGCAGAATTGTGGCAGCTCGTTTAAATGGCTCACTGGATTTCTTCACAGTGGAAATCAACAAGCCTCTGGGGTTGCTGCAATATCGCGGTGAGTCAGCTAGAATTTTTGGTCTGATTTCTATAAAATTATTGTTAAAAATACAAACCCAACTGGAAATGTTACAGAAATGCATTAGATCTGAAAGCATGAAAACTCGAAAACCAGGTAGATAAAAGCTTACTTGCAGGAGAAAGTGGAGGACCAAAATAAACAGGCATTTTAAAGGGAGTGTTCACCCAAAAAGCCCTGAAACCTTCGTTCATTTTAGGAACACAAATGCAGATATTTTCGATGAAATCCCGAGAGCTGACCTTGCATAGACGGCAATGCAACTACCACATTCAAGGCCCTTTATGCATATTTACTCCTATTTTTGCAATAGGACCCCCAGGCCGAGGGAGTCTGCCCCCCTCGCCCTGTTACAGCAGTGAGGATGTGATCAGCTGTCAGCTGACACGCTCGGTGCAGTGTGCCCACCAAAAGCCCATCACTGTGCTCAAAGCTGCTGCTGGCAGAGTGGTCACCGGCAGCCAGGACCATACCGTCAGGGTAAGGAACATAAGAGTGTATGGAAATGGAAATGTATATGCAAGGAGGAAGATCAAAGTAAGCACAACACAACACCAGAAGAAGAAAAATATTTATGTTCTCACCACAGGTGACGTTGAGTCTAAAAGCTCTTCATCAGACAAAGAGCACACAAATAGCTCGGTCCTTATATACAGCACAAATTGTTATGTGTGTGTGTTTTGTTAACTTCTTTTTTTTAAATTTTTTGTTGTTTTGTCGTGGATGGTCATGTGATTTTTAAGTTTGTGCTGTATATAAAGGGCTGAGCTATGTATGTGTACCCTGACTCATGAAGAGCTTTAAGACTCACAACGTCACCTGTGGTGAGAACATAATTATTTTTCTACTTTTGGAACCCACTTTGATCTTCCTGTTAGCTTTTTTCTTTTCTTTTGTGGTCGAGCACCCACATTGATCTTTTGCCCTTTGGAAAGGCACACTTTGATTGCAATCTTTGTGAAAAAATAAATATAAAATAATACATTTGGTAAAACATGTTAAAGGGGAATTTTACATTTGTGAATGGTTTTGTTCTGGAGGCTGGAAATCTGTAGAGCTTCCTGTGAGCACAGGAATTCTTCTGTGCAAGCCTTAAGTTTTAACTCATGCTTAAGGTCATTATTTATGTGACGTTTTTCTTTTACAGGTGTATCGTTTGGAGGATTCTTGTTGTCTGTTCACCCTGCAGGGCCACTCAGGTGGCATAACTGCCATTTACATAGACCAGGTCAGAATCACATCGCTATCTCACACACAAACACCTTGTGCAACATTTCTGCTCATTTTTCTAATTTACAATACTGTAAATGAACTAAAAACATGGACCAATGAATGGATAGTTAGATTTATGGATGGAGGGATATATAGAGGAATAGATGAGCAGATACAGTACTGTCTTTTGCAGTAGTGTGTCAGTGTCATTTCCAAACATTATTTTTGTCATTAATTGTAATAATGCAGGGAAATTATTGTCTGCACAAGGAGTCTGACTACAGCCAGTGCTCCACACAGAGATCTGATCTGATCATCATCCAGTCTGTCTGGAATCAAGTAATGAAGTAACAGAACAAACTGAGACAGACTCAATCCAGAAGAACTGTGGCAACGTCTCCAAGATGAAGAAAAAAAACCTACCTGCAAAGCTACAGTACTGTTCAAAGTTTTAGACACTTGTGTAAAAATGCTGTAAAGGATGTAGGATACTTAGAAAAATAATACCAATAATAGATTTAATTTATCAATTAACTATTGATACTGATGAATCTAATATTTTTAGGTGGCTGTCAGTCAGCATGTGGCAAGCTGGTATTTCCCGCAAAAACCTACCAGTACCACTCAAATTAGAAAACATTATTACAAGCTTACCGCTGTGAATCTGTCTAAGGTAAGGAGACCGTTTTGAAAACTGATTGGCAATATACTAGCCCAAAAATTGGTTTTGGATCATTTTTAAACACGGACTACAGTTTTAAACACTTAAATTTTGCAGTATTATTTTACTGTTGTTGTATTCTTCTTATCTAACCCATACTAACATACAATTACGTAATTTTGGACAAATTGTGCAGCTCTACAGAAAAGCAATTGCAATAAAAATGTAAAAAAGCATTTTAAATTGCTATCACAACTTTTATCAGAACAAATCGCAGTTAGATTTTACCCCCCATCCAAAATTGTCCAGCTTTAGTTTCTTCCCCTAAATTATCCTCTAAGAGGCCAGAACTGCTAAAATTCAAGCTCTTTTCCTTGCCATCAGATTGACCGCAATCATTTGAGATCCCATCTGGAACTCATCAGTCCGGCGTTTGGAAATGTCCCAATCATGAAATTAAACTTTGGGATTACCAAAATTTAGAGAGCAACGCAAATAAAATTCACCTTGAGACATGTGCGGCGTGTCTCAGTTTCGACAGATTTCATATTTCCGAGGAGTGGGTGGCAAAGATCCCCGGTGGGGGAGGCTGGGTTCCCCTCTTAACTCTGGAGCAATCTGGACACCTGACCAGTCGGCATTACAGGTTGTGTTTGTTTTACTTTGTACGGGAAAGCAAACAGGGCTCTTTTCTTCAGACGGCGTGGGCTGAAATCTTTCTGAAATCTCTGGGTGGAAATGACAAAGCCAGCCCTTACCTTCCTGAGTGAGATTTGACCACCTGAAGAAACTCTCTACACCGCAAAACCTCCTTAACGTGTAATTACCCTGACATCATTTGGGACTGGAGGAAATCGCTAACTAGATCCATCAAATGCTCACCCATGTCCTTCAGCTACAGCAAGAGTCTCGCATTGTAAACTCAACCGCATATGCAAATATCCGGCTTTAACTAAAACCTCCCAATTAAAACAGAACAGTTGCCATGCAACCACCGAGGTCAGCGAAAGTTCTGAAACGTGCCTGACTCTACCAAGACTGCGAAAGGATGTAAAGTTTCCTCCGCTCATGACAGCTCCTCAGTGGGTCACTGGACCGGAATCTGGAATCAGTCAGTCGATGTGATTAGCAGACGTGACCTCGATCCGCTACCTGTCACTAGAGCTTTACGTTAGAGCCCAGAGAGAGGGCCGTTCTGAAAAACCTCAAAAGAGAATCACTCATCCATGGCTTACCGCACACTGGAAATAAGATTTCAGCCGTGTGCCTGTAAGTGAAGACAGCAGAAGCAGCACCCTCTATGGGCAGAAAGCAAACTGACTTTCTGAAAAGGCAAAATGAACACAATGAAAATATTGTGTGTCATTCAGAATTGAACTGAGAACGACTTAAAGTCCCATGTAAAAAATGGGCAAACTGCATAAAACAAACTAACTTTAGTTTCACAGAGAGAAGTGTAGAGAACAACAGAACAAACAAACAGATAGAACGAAAGACAGAAAGATAGAGACAGAAGGGTAGATATATAACATAGCTCATTTTTCTTTAGTGGATAGAAAGATAGATGGACAGATGATAGACAGACAGAAAAACTTAAAAATACATAGAACAACAATCGATATTAATTGGTTTAACTAGCTGGTTGACTAGTTTGTTTTATCCAGCTTATCCATGAACAACTTAAAGACAAGATTTTACAGTAAAAAAAGGGCACGTTCTGTTCTAGCATACAAATTTTAATATGTACTAATAATATTAATAGAAAAAACGATAGATAGAGAACACGATAGATATAGATAGAATGAGTGATAGAACGATAGATAGCATGACAGCCAGATTGCACGAAAGAATGATAGATAAATAGAACAATAGAAAGGTAGAACGATAGAATGAGAGAAAGATAGATTTAGTTGACAGATACAGATCGAATCATAAAGCTTCTAAATACTACTGGAAGCAGTTGGCTCATGTGCCGCTGTCAAGCTTACGAACACTTCCTGTTCACCCATGATCACCCAAAATAAAAGGAAAAATACATCAGGTCAAATGACATCACCTTGCAGTTCTATCTGGTTTTATCACTAATTTCCTATCAAGTACCAACTTTTCCTCCCGCTGCTCAGTAAAAGCACACACATCTTTCTAGGCTACTGTGCAGGGTCTCAGTCTTTGAGAGCGGTAGCTGCTTGGCGGCAGGAAGCTGAAGCTGCGGCCGGGAGCCAGAGCCCCTTTTCCCCTTAATTCCACAATGTGTCTTCATTCATCTCAAAGAGCACATGGAAAAGCCATTGCGGGGGAAAAGCCCCTTCCTGCCGGCTCGGTCTCGGACAGACGCTGCACTCTCACGTATTCCCTCTTCACTAGGCTAACAGGAAATAGCCCTTTATTACAAAGGGGGGACGTGAGGATGAAAAACAGGGGATTTAGAAGTCTGGAGTTTTATTTGTACACAACTTGTGCTGAGAGCTGCGAAGGGACGGAGAGGCAACCCAATCTGCCGTCTCCCGACAAGGGGGGCTAATTTAGCGCACGCCAAATAGCCGCGGGATCACCGCCGATCTGTGCGGCGCACGCAGAGACGCCTGACAACACCGCAGAGATCAGGCCCACGAGACCAGGAGTAAAAGACGAGACTGACAAGCTAATGAGATTCACACCTTCTCATCTCCGTATGAGACAATCAAACCTGAAATGAGTGAAGATTAGAAGAGAGGAGCCACCTGTAGACGGCTGGAAACGCTATTAGCAATGCATTTAACTAGTGGAATGTTTCTGTTATGCTGGCTGACTAGTTCGTTTCAACCAGTTTTTAGATTGTTAGCAGCAGTGATGTAAAAAAAGGATGAAACTAAAAGTACATTAAAAGCCATGAACACAACTTAACAGACAGGATTTTAAAGTGAAAAAGCATTTTGTTTTTTAGTGTGCTAATAATCTAACAGACATTTGTACAATGAGAGTAAATGAACAATTATTGGCACATAATGATGCAGCAATACTGCAAAACTCAATTCACTTTTGTCTGTATATTGTTTTTAAATAAGCGTATGATAAAGGAAAACAAAATCCATATATATATATATATATATTAGGGGTGTAACGGTTCACAAAAATCACGGTTCTGTTCGATATGATACAGTAGTGTCACGGTTCGGTATGTTTTCGATACGGCAAAAAAAAAAAAAAACTTTTACTTTGAACAACAATGGAGCTATACTTCACATAACTTCTGGGGTTTCTTCTTAGCAGCAAATAAAGAAGTG
>JAUCMU010000030.1:16491793-16507818 GCA_032275025.1 Enteromius treurensis | reverse complement strand
ATCATCCAGTCTGTCTGGAATCAAGTAATGAAGTAACAGAACAAACTGACACAGACTCAATCCAGAAGAACTGTGGCAACGTCTCCAAGATGAAGAAAAAAAACCTACCAGACAATAATCCCACTGCATTATTAATGACAAAAAATGATGTTTGGAAATGTAGACTGATATTTACAACTGACTGATACCACAAAAGATAGAAATAACTGACTTAAAACCATTTTTTGTTGATGAAAATACTAGTGGCCTAAGACTTTTGCACAGTACTATATATGGATGGTTAGTTAGATAGATAGGCAGATGGATAAGTTGATGGGTAGATGGATGGATATTGTCTTTGTACAAAGAATGATTTTGTACAAATTTTTCTGTGCTGTGTTGTAGACCATGGTTCTAGCCAGTGGGGGCCAAGACGGTGCTATCTGCGTGTGGGACGTCCTTACAGGCAGCCGGGTGAGCCACGTTTATGGTCACCGTGGTGATGTCACCTCATTGGTTTGCACAACTTCTTGTATCATTAGCAGTGGTTTGGATGACCTCATTTGCATTTGGGACCGTAGCACAGGCATAAAGCTGTACTCCATACAACAGGTGTGTGATTATGAGAATATTATTGCAGGATTATTATTCAATTTTTTTTGTTTTTAGTAACGTAACATAGATTCTCTATTCTCGTCCTCTGTGTTTTAGGAGGTGGGCTGTGGGGCCAGTCTCGGGGTGATCTCTGAAAGCCTGCTGGTGACGGGAGGACAAGGTTGCGTGTCGTTTTGGGACCTGAACTACGGGGACCTGCTGCAGACTGTGTACTTAGGCCAGAGCAGCGAAGGTCAGAGCGTCAGGCAGCTCCTGGTTCTGGACAATGCCGCCATAGTCTGTGACTTTGGTAGTGAGCTCAGCCTAGTCTACGTGCCCTCTGTTCTGGAGAAGCTGGACTGAACGCACACACGAACACCAATTTTTTAGCGTATTTTCAGTGGCCAGCACAAAAGCGCTCACCCTTTAACCTGTATCACCGCAGGTTCGTGAATGATGTTTCTCGTGTCCTCTCGTGTAGGGGTGGAGTGGCCACTTTCTACCACATCTGAACAGGATATAAAGGCAAAACCTGATTATATGGTGTCCAACAGGCCTCTGATGCTCCACCAGAGCATTTTGTACTTTTGGTAGAACGTCATACAGATTGTTCTGTGTATCAATCCAGACAGAACTGCTGAGAGTGAGAGTAGGCTTTCTCGGCCTGCCGTATGATGTCTGTTTGCGGATGTTAACAAGTTCACAATGAGAATGCCAGGCCGCCCAGCCCAGAAACTCTCAACTGTGTGACAGCTAGAGGTGAGAGAGTTCACAATAATATGTTTGCAAAGGGAGAGGAGGAACGAAAGGTGGTCGTTGGGCCAGAAAAAGCATAGATATTTCCTGCTGAAAGGAGTGTGTTTCTTGTGTGTAACAGTGTTTGAATCTTCAGACGTGTTCAGGTCATGTTGCACCCCATAATCAAACGAATTCTTTGAGGTTTAATTAGAGACTCAAAGCTTGAACATCTTAGCAACTGCATAGGAATTCAACATAAAGACAGTTAACCTATTTTAGGTCTAATCTTATTTTCCTTTTTTTTTTTAAATAACAATTACACTGCCCTTATAATTATATCTTATATATTTTTTTATATTATAGATTCGTGTTAATTAAAAAAACTAATAATAGTTTATATATTTATGTTTTTTATATATATTTTTTTTTTATTATAAAGAATATGGGAGGGGGTGCTTAATTGCCACAGAAATCTTAAAAGGAGACCTCAGATTCTTTCTGTTTTTTTATTTCTTATTTTCTTTTGATTTTGGGGTGAAATTTGAACTGGATGCTGTGTTTCTGTGAGTGGTTGTGCTTGTAAGAGCATACTGTACTGGTCTAAATCTCTGGGGTGAGGGGGATCTGTTTTTAATATTGAAATCAGTTATTTATTAGTGAAATTTCTAACAATTTTTATGAAACTTGGCTTATAGATAAGTTAAAGCGGAGCCGTGGTCATACATTTTAATATGCAAGAAAAGCTTTGACTAAATTACACCGAAATAATAATGAGTTTATTGATATTATATTGAAGTCAATTTCTGACAGATGTTAGGCAGCAAGAAGGTTGGCTCGAGAAAAGAGAAAGGGAGATGTTCTCATTCCAGTCCTGCCTTAAACTCATGAAAAATGTTCCTTGGCACATGCTGTGATGTCATATGTGTTTCCTGAATGAACATTTTTGAACTATAGGGGTAATGTCAACAGCACCTGTGTACTAGGTACATTTTTAACTTGGCCGTCAGTACGAATCACCCAAAGTCATTTTAAATGCATCTAAATGCAGCAGTTTGATGTCTCTCCGTGCTGAAAACTAATGGACAGGGCTGCTTTTTATTACTAGATGTGTATATTTTCTTATTTTTCTGTATTGAAATGTTTTTTTTTTTTTTTTTTTTGTAGAGCAATGAGCAGTTTACACGTTTCTTTAAGATTGTTGACCATTAGTAGTTAGTTACTGTATATTTGGGCCTGGTTTGTAAGTGTGTGTGTGTGTGTGTGTGTGTGTGTGTATGATAAAACGCTAGTATATCCAATCCAGCTCTGCGGAAACCACACAAATGTGTGCAGTGTTTTGGCCTATTTTTCGTATATAGACATATCAGTCAACCAATTTTTTTTGGTTATCTTTTAGGACAAATACACACATTCGTGAGAACTGAAATTGAAATATTAAGATGCACTGAGAGACTTCTATAGTTTCATTAGACAGCAGCAGAGATTTAAATATATGCTTAATGTACAACATTTTCTAAACATAATTTAAGTTTGACTGAATGTGCATTCCACTGACAAGTTCAGTTTTTTGTTTTCTGCATTTTGATTTATGGTTTGGTAAGACAATCTACCAAAATCGTCCCCATTTTCAATGCATTTGAGTCTTAGGTGGTTTTTGCTGCACTTTAAACTTATCGAATTGAAATACGACGCTTTAAATTTTAAAGGTCGAGTTTGATACCATTGAAAATTTAATTTATAGATTCCCCACATTGTTTTGAGTTTTGCAACCACATAGCTATAGTCCCCAAAACAAAACAGGAAAATTATTTTTCCATCTGATCAAGTCAATAAAAAATGCACATGACTCTGTTATTAGCCATGTTTTACGAATGTAAATATTAGTTAATGATGTTGATGAGAGAACTGGTGTTAAAATAGTTGGTTTTATGAACTACATGCTTGAAACCATGTCGTAGCATTGGTCAAAACAATTGTACTACTTTTTTTTTTTTTTTTTTTTTTTAAATATATGTATGTATGCTTTTTTTCAGTGGGTTTGTGATTGTGGCATTGATATGGCTGAAGTTTCATAAGACCAGCTGGTCTTACAGACTGTGCAGCTCTTGTGTGTAGAGCAAGGATGCTCAAATATGAGAGAAATAGCAAAAAGCAATCCTTTTCACCATGATGTGATGATATATGGCCAGTTATCGCTCAAGAAAAAATGTGTGGCTCGCAGCTGGGAATAGTTCAGAATTATTTATGAGTGGTTAAAACTTGTCACATGATGAGATTAAGCATTAACCACGTGAGAACAGAGTGCTGAGAGAAGACAATGATTTATAATAATTTCCGTGACCATGCTGAAAAGCATCATTTACTTGATCGCAGGGTTGCTGCCACATACAATGGCAGCCGTTTTATTGTGAGGAGTGAAATAGCACCAAGCTCCATTGTGTTGATTTTACTGCTCTCTCTTCCTTCCCAGAGAAGCACATTCCTAGACATGATCGATGCATGCGGTATCGAAGTGAAATACTGCTCTCAACTTGCTGTATCTTACTGCTGCTGAAGTAGAGGTGAAGGATGTTTAAAGTGATGTGAAATGCCTGAATGTTGCACTGTTTCCTGAGATGGGGAGTAGGCAGAGAAAGAGGGTGTAAATATTTTGTCTTTTTTGAGGGGGCCTGCTCTGCCCTCGTCTCTGTCTTTCCCCAAATACACTACATAGTGTAACCAGACAGTAGAGGATGTAACTAATGCTGTGTTCTATTTTTAACATGGGAGAAAAAAAACTTTGTACTAATTCGCAAATAAAAAGGCTTTCATACAAAGTGTTTTCTCTGTCCTCATTTGTTAAACTTATGGTATTGAAGTAGTATTCTGGGTTAAATATAAGCTTATGTACGCTTGCTGTTCGGCACTGAAAACATTAGCCTAGTGGGACTGGTTTTTCCAATCTAAATTGCAAACTGAACATGACTGTAAAAAGAAGCACTCCTTAGGGGGGAAAAGTTGGGCGAGTTTTCAAGAACAAATATCAAATTTGAATGTGCGATGTACAGCAAACTAAAAATGTCAATACTACTATAAAATAATTCAAATTTGGTAGTTGTAGTTACGGCATATACCACTAGGGATTCCATGCTAACCCCCCCCAAAATTGTCCTCTTTTCATATTTTTGCTAATTACTTACAAACAAAAATTAAATGAGACCAACATATTGACATTTGTTAAGATTTATTTACACAGTTCAAAGAAAGACAAGTTAGAATCAACTGATAAAAATGCTATGATTTCTGAAGTGATTCAGAAATTTGAGTGTTTTAAGTATAACGAGTACATCAAGTCGTATTTTAATCACCAGCTCAATTTGTCCCTACATGTACGTTGCAGACCACTGTAGATCAAAGACAGGTGTGGTGACTAATCATATACAACCCACAGTGCAAGCAGCATGTGTACAAAGGGCGAGCAGATAGTCGCTCAATCAAACTGTTAATTTGTTTTCTGATAACGACAACAGTAGCTTGAATGTCCGTTTTCTATCACACTGTTTCCATTTTTGGTGTGAAGGCAAATGTCCTCTGCAGAGAAACCATTAATCAGGCACCTTACAGGCAATCACAAACACCATGGCATTAGGAGTGCATGCTAGGAGACAAAACTGGATTTACGGAATGTTACCGGGATCAGTGTTGGAAAAGTGCCAACTGAAAAGACTTGTCAAGACACAAGCGGACAGCATACACACAGTGATGGGGTCCAAGAGGCATGAACAGCGACAAGATGTTACACGGGGTCAGAAACGGTTCAAAAGAGGACTGCCTGTGGGGGAGAAGATAAAAGAAATCTTGGTTATGTTGTTTCAGCTTTTGTTGAGCGTCCAGAGAGGATCCAAACTACTGAGCGGATCGTCGCCCTCTGGTGGTCCCTGCAGGCCTTTGCCTTCTTTCGGCTGAAGGAAGCTTTGCTTGCTAATCCGCTGCTTGCCTCGATGGGCACTGTCCAGAGTGAAAGCTTCGGGTGTGAGAGAAGCAAGCAGATCTAAAGATGAGGAGGAAGGCGGAGAAGGAGCATGAGGTGCTGCTTCAGTGGATGGGTGGTGATTTGAGACGGGAGATGCAGGAGTGGACCCGGTGAACCCATTCCCTTGGCTGCTAGGAGGCGAAGGTGACTGCGTCTTGCCTGGAGAAGATATGCAAGAGGGGGGGGGACTGATGGAATCAGGCAGAGCTTCATAACAAAGCCGGTCCTGAGAAGGCTGAAGTGACACATCTGTAGAATCTGGTGCCACTGTGCTTGCTGCTTCAGAAATAGAGGGCATCTGATCTTGGCCTACCTCTTGTTCATGGTCAACACTGGGTGGGCGAATGCTAAGTTTGGCCACTGTGGCCTGTATGGAACTAATAGGCATATCTCCTCCAAGAACAATGTCCTGAGTTTCCTGTCTCGAGTATGACTAGAAAGACAAAGAAAATATTAGATAAATAATCAGTTTGTTGTTCAACTTATTAAAAAAATTTTTAAAGAAATTGGTGGTTACCTTCAATGCAATGTTATTTGGGGTTCTGGTGCAAGGGGACATAATAATGCCATGGCGTTGAAGAACCTGCTCTGTATGCTTAAGAACAGCCTCATAGCAGAATTTGAGATGAAGCTGTGGAGGTTTTTGACAAAATTACTGTTAAATAATATCAACTTAACATTGTGTAAAATCTCAAACATCATTGCGAGTGCACCCTTACCTTTTCTTGCAGCATATTCTTCCTTTGCTGCCTCATCTTCCTCACCAACTGGATCATGTCAGGTATTCCATTGCCGGCCTCAATTTCTTGTAGTGCAGCATAAAGCAGACAGAAGGCGCCAGTACGGCCAACACCAGAGCTGTGAGAAACAAACAAAAAAAAAAAGTAAATGTACTTGTTCTCAACTTTTGTTTTTGTCTATGTTTAATAAAACTTGCAATGTCCTTTAAGGTCCTGTTAAAGTACTGTATGGTACCTGCAGTGCACCACGACTGGAGTGTGTAGTGGGCGCTGAAGCAGGTAATGTCCATGGACTTCTTGAATGAAACGAATTAGGTTGCTTTTACTCTCTGGAAGGCCCCTTTTTGGAAAAAAAAGTACAATTTAATGTTATTGTTTTGAGACTTGGCAGTTATAAATAAACTGTTTACGAATGAATCCTCACAGTTCAGGCCATGAAGTAAACTGAAGGTGTACAACAGTGCGTTTCAAACTTTGGTCCCGATACTGCAGTCCAAACATGCGCTCTATATGGGTAGGAGTGCTCTTCTGTGTCGTCAGGGTGAGGGTGATTGGCCCCTGAGCAAGCTGTTGGCCTCTCTCTGATGGAAAGTACCGCAACACCTTTTGCTAAGAATAAAACGAAAATTATTGTAAATAATTTAAAATAATGTGAAAAGGCAACAGGATTTTACAAAGGAAATTTACCTTATCCAGTTCTTGCTCAGAGACCAGCATGACGATTACAGAAACTTTCTGCTCATAAACCATGAGCCAGAAGTCAGCTGCAGTGCCAGTGAGGGGAGCCTGTGTTCCAATGAGCCGGGGGCAGTACGCAGACAGATCCTCAATGAAACTGGCGTTGATGTAATCATCTTTACCGGAGCACAAGACAACACGATTACAGTCGTAAGGCATCACATCCTGATGACGGTTTTTCATGGTGTAGCAGCGAGCAATAGCAATAGAGAGCTGGCGAGTATCCTTCTCCTGCTGCTCCTGCAGTTCTTTCCATTGACCGTCAAGTTTTGACAGACCTCCTTCCCCCGTTGGGCGTTCTAAGGATTGGACTGTTGATCTAAACATTTCTAGCTGTGCATTGAGTTTCGAGACCCTCTCTGGTGCTTGGTAAGGGTCACCCTGGATAAGTCTAACACCCTCTGCTTTTTTTCTGTGATGTTCTTCCTGAGGGTCAGCTTTTGTGGGTAGTAAGACATTTGCGGTGTCCTTGGTGCCTCCATGCTGGCTCTCTGGGCTTGAGGAAAGCAAGTCATCAGTACTAGAGTTCTGTCGCTGAAACAAAGTGGAGTCAGATGGAGTCAGGGGACCAGTGGGTGTTGGAGTCTGAATTGAGGACTGTGGCAATGTTGCTCCTCCAACTGGGGTAAGAGCAGGAGATGGTCGTTGGGTGACCATACCAAGGGAGGGAGGACCAGGGGAGGGAGAAGGTGATGGGGCAGGAGAAGGTAGCACATGAGGTTGTGGTGCCCCTGGTGCTCCTGAGGATGGAGGCATCATGCTTTGAGGCCCTGGGGGAGCAGCAGCTACAGGATGCTGCATTGGTCCAGGAGGAATATTCCCACCTTGTGGAACAGCATAAGATATTGGGCCTCCTGGGGGTAGCTGTTGTGGGGCTAAAGGCTGTGAAGTGGGTGGCTGAGACTGAGGCTGCATAGGCGCCACAGAGTGGTTGGAAACCATAGGAACACCTACTGGAAAACTCAAAGGTGCAGAGCTAGGAGGAATGGTTGGCTGAGCTTTATAGATATTGTGAGGGAGTGCTGGAAGACAGGATTGGGGGAGGACTTGAGGATGAGGGTGGGTTTGATGCTGCGAAGGAGTGCTAGGCTGTATTTGTATCTGTGACGAGAGAGGGCCATGGGGTACCTGAGGTTGAATAGGAACAGTCGCCCTTAGAGGGACTGCTGGGTACACTGGCTGTTGGTTGTGTTGATGAGTAGGAATTATCTGTGACTGGGGGCAGTGAGATGGTGGTTGGGATACTGAGGGCATCTGTGGATGAGAGGAAGGACACATGTGAGTGGACTGTGCAAGCATTTGTGGCTGCTGGGGAGGAGGCATCTGTTTTGAGGCAGGAGGTATCTGCATATGAGGTGCAGGACCTAAATGATGAGAGGATGGGGGTATCTGAGGGTGAGAAGCATGGGGTAATTGATTGACTGCTGGTGTTTGGGCCTGTGCAGCATGGGGAATCTGTTGATTGACATGTGATAAGTGTGGCATTGACACAGAGGGCACTGGCTGGGAGGAAGGGGGAATTTGTTGATTAATGTGGGCTAAGTGTGGCATTGACATAGAGGGCACTGGTTGGGAGGATTGAGGCATCTGTGGAGGTATGCCTGGATGGGGCATCTGGCCTGGGGTGACAGTGTTAACTTGTGGAGGTTGGGCCTTCGGAACAAATGAGACAGGGGGATAACCCCGATGGGGCTGCACATGGGTAGCTGGAGCTCCAAACTGTCCTTGGATTTGAGGTTGATGGAAGTTTGGTGGTCCTGGTTGTCTGACTTGGGCTATGTACTGTGGGAACTGAGGATGAGTATGCTGTGGAGGCTGTGGCCCAGGCAAAGGTCTTGGCATTTGATGTTGGGTTGGTACAGGTGGGTAAAACGGCTGTGGTTGACTTGGACCAGCCCGTTGAGCAAATACCTGCTGAGGTTGAGGCTGTGGATGAGGGGCTGGCATTGCCTGTGGAGGTTGGCTCATGGGAGCACCAGGTTGTTGCATGTACTGGATGTGGGGTGTCATCTGAGGTGGAGCTGCATACACTGATGATACTGGTGGCATTGGTTGGTGTTGGCCAGGATGAGGCATAACTGCCTGGGCAGATGCAGGACTGTAGCTAGGAATAGGTGTCTGTACACTATCCACTGTAGTGGTAGAAGGTCGGACTGGAGTGACTGGTGGGCTTGGTTGGTTCTGTGAAGATGGAGGGCAGTACCCAGACACAGATGGTGGTGGAAGAACCTGTGGGTTGGGCAGTCGTGGGAACTGTTGCTGTGCCAGTGGAGGCCGGGGAAGACTGTGACTGAAACTGTGAGGAAGGGGAGGAGTTGGAAAACAGGAGATCTGAGCAAGAACTTCAGGAGGAGGTAAATTTGGAGGAAATCTGGGTTGCGTGTACAGTAAACCCGAGTTAGCTCCAGGCCAAGGCATAATAGAGCTAGCAGCGGCTCCAGAGAGCATAGCAGGGTGACCAGATCGTGGAATGGTAAGTTCAGGAGGCAGGCTGTGTAGCTCTTCTGGAAGATCTCCTCCAAGAGCTAGGATAGCAGCACTTAGCTCTGCCAGTTCAGGTTCATCTAAATTGGTGGGATCCACACATTGGCCTGTCTTCGGGGGTGGCTTTGGGGCAGTGGGTCTTTGAGGCACCTTTTTTTTTAGCTCTCTGTGAAATGTTAAGCAGCCAAATCAAAAGAGAAGAAATTGGACAACACATTAAACATTATTTCTATTAAAAAAAAAAAAAAAAGAAGGAAAGAGGTTTGAATTATATAACAGTAAAAGATTGGTGATTAAACTCATAGTTACTTTTCCATTATGGCTTGTCTCTCTTCCTTTCGGGCCTTGCAGATAGTTTTGGCTTTCTCCAACAGGCGAGAGGCCTTTGTTTCCAAATCTTCATAAAACTCTTTGCCCTCCTGAGATTTCTTCATTAGATCTTCATAGGCCTCATAGGAGGCCACAAGTATCTGAACAGTGCTGTTCCATCTAAAAAGAAAATAAGTATACTGATGATGCTATATTTGAAAAAGTTAATGCATATTTGTCAAGTAAATGTTTCTTTTTTGAGTCATACTTATGTTCAGTTTCCGCCAGCCCCTTGCGGACAGTGGCATACTGTACATTAGCTTCTGTCAGTGCCTTCAAGATATTCTCTTGAGCTGTCAGGTTCTGATCAAGGTATAATTTCACCTGCTCATACTTCTTTAGCTGTTCCTTAAACAGTTTCTATGAGGGAGAAAGTGAGCAAAGATAAATCTACAATGCAGTGACATTTCTAATACAATCCATTTAAAAAAAATGTATGGCACAGTCATGTAAAGCTTAAACCTTCATGTCAGCACGCTCGGTTGTAACCAGAGAAGTAGTGATGTCATCCTGCTGAATGAGGTCTCTAAGCTGCTTTTCCAGAGAGCTTCGTTGTTCCCGCATTTCTTGCACTTTGCCCAAAATTCTCTTCATAGTCTGGAGACCTGCCATCTCATCTGAAAATGTCCAAAATGTTAATTCTCATAAACAAACATAACATGATCTTTCATGATCATGTCATAAAACACCTACCCTCGCTAAGTTGAGGTCTTGGCAATGCCTCTCTAAGGGTGTCTAGTGGTCCACCAAGGAGTCTCAGATTGCTAATGTGAAGATTCATGGCCCGATGAAGTTCTGTGTTGGTGAAGCTAGCTTTCTCATGTGCTTCCAAATACTTTTCCAGGTCTCTCCGAAGCTCAACCAGGGCTGAGGGCCGTTCTGGTACAGCCTGCTTCCCAGCAGCCTCTTGTACACTTTGCTCCTCTGCCTCATCCTCATCCAATACATCTCGAATCTCCTGCAGAGAGGCTTCTACATCCGTAAACACACCTGAGAGAACTGAGTAAGGAGGAAAAGGTATTAGATACAAGATGTTCTAATGTTTAGCTTTATTACTGGTAACATGAAAATATCATGAAAAAGATGTAACGCAACTAACCCTGCATTGACTGAATTAAGTTTTTTACAGTATCAGGTCTCACACTCAACGCAGCACATTTTTCCATCAGCACAGAAGGAAGGGTATTATACATCTCCATATTGTCCACTGATTCTGGGTCCAGACCAAGAGAGTCCATGTACTGTCTGTGGGATATAACAACTGAGACATTTAGATGCATACTATTATGCATTTGTACGAAATTTCTTTAAGCTGTTCTTACTCACTCTAATGTCTCATTCCTGCTGTCTATTTTTGCCATGACATTCCGTAGCAGCTTGGCCTTCTCTTCACTGTAAATTTGACAGAAAAAATAAAAGTAATAAAACACTTGATACTTCATCCCATATTGGAAAGCCCTTAGCACATGGGGAACAGACAATTATCAGAATGAGGAAGTGTTAAATGGTGTGGGTGTCTGTGAGTGTATGTTGATATATATGTACATACTGTATAGATAAAGATACAATTAGTCAAACCTGTAAAGAGATGAGGCCTCGTGGGCAGACATTGGCACCAGCTTTGCAAAAATGTCAAGGCCAGTGACACTGGGGTCTGTTGGGTTTACAGGCAAGGCTTTCACCAGTGGGGCTCCTGTGAAGGATTCAGAAATGCCTTAACTTCTAGAACAGTTTGAAACTTTTGACTTTTATGGGGGGGAGGTTATCTCCAGCAAAGCTAATAGAAACATGCAGTTATTCTAGTTATGCCATATAATGACACCCCCATGAAGTTACACAGCACTATAACATAATGTTGGCCAAAATACCTTTCACTGAGGTCAAGGTCTCCAGAGTTGGCACAGATTCATGGTAAATGAAGTCGTTGTCTTTTTTGGCAGAATTAAATCTAAAATTAAAAGTGAAGAATGAGTTTCCTGCACCTGCCTGCAAAATGAATTATGCATTTCTGGTAAGTTAGGTATAACCATATCTGCTCACTTTCCCCCAATGACATCCATGGTAAATCTAAGGGCTTCCTGTACACTGTCTGGTTGACCCTTAGCCATCTTAATTGCCTCACCGAGTTTGTCTAGTGAGCTCTGAAGGTAAGCAACCTGTTGAAATACAAATAAAGTATTAAATTAAATTAAAAAGGTTTCCAAAACAGCTGGTTCTTTCTGGGTTCATTTCAAACTTATTTCAAAATCATCCTCTTCCTCTGCAAAATAATTAATGAACTTATTTTAAAATCATCTTCTTCCTCTTTCTATGTAATAAGTTTTTAAAACGGTTTCAGCTAGAGATAGAAAAAAAACTACAAGAAACATTTGTCACACTTCTACCTAATTTCTTTTACTCCATTAAATTTTTTTTTAATTAATTTTTTAAAGAACAAGAGGCTAAGATGAGGTTGAAACTAGTTCTCCATGCCAAAGAGCACAGATCGCCACTAACTGAAATTGAAGACAGAAAAACAGGCATGTTGTACCCTGTCTCCATACTTCTGCTGTTCTTCAGCCTGTTTCCCCATGTGCAACTGTTGAGAGAACGAAGATTTGTATTACATTTTTAAACAAAATTCACATTTGACCAGCCTGCTCAGTTTAAATAGAAGACTCACATGAGCAATTGCAGCAAAGTAGTAAATCTTCATTTGCACCAATTTCTTCCAGTCTTTCTGTATCTTTCCTAACATTGAAGCGGTTTCCGAGTTCTCCAAAGCTCTGCATGCCTCTTTATAATAGTCCACCACCTGAAGACAAAAACAATTAATATTCAAACGTCATACTATACGCCACTATATGAGATATATATATATAGCCATAAGCATGCTGAAATTTCACAACAAATCAGAATCTTAAAATGAAATGTACTTGCAAATGGCAGAAAAAGTAAATCAGCACCTGGGCACTTATCCGAGCAACGAGAAAGCTCTTCCTGTTGTCCAACATAGATTTTTCCAACAGGCACTCTTGGGCCTGACCCTGGAAACAGCAATTTAACAGTACTTTAGCCTTAAACTACAGAATGGCAAAAAAAGACATAAACAAGCACCCTTATGACAGCAGATGAGGGAAAGAGATCATACCAGCATGAGGTTGATGTTGAGATTGAGGATCTGGTGACTCATGTCCACACTAAAGTTGTGGCTGAAGTGATCTCTCAGGTAGGTGAATGCTCCAGCCGAGCACTGGAAGTGTGTGCAAGATACTTTCATTCCCTAACATTGATGTGAAACGTGAAAGTTAGGATGCAAGGAAAAAAACTAAAAGGTAAAAATAACATCCACATAGCGCTTTAACCCAGATTTTTCAAATTTTATGTATTCTCACTTTTCACTCTTAGTCAGAGCATCACGTGACACACCCACAGACTCGCAATCTGTTGCTGACTGACTAATGCATATCGCCCAGAGAACTCGCAACACTATGTTCTGTTAAACTTGTTATCATTTTACTATTGATATAATGTCTTTAAAGTTGACTTGAAATAGAAATTCACAGTATTTTCCTGATGCTTTGCTTTGATCTTATTGAGAATGATTATTTATTATTTGTGAAGAAGTACAAAATTATTACTTCTCAGTCTCATGAAATGAGTATATGCTCATTTAGCAATTCCAAAATGATGTGCACACTGTATTAAAATCACATGGTATTTAAATTTGGTTTACGTATGATGTCTCTTCTCTAATTTAGCTCACCTCTTCGGACACCCTGTTGTCCATGGCTCCCAACATTGAATGGAGTGCTCCTGCAATATGGGAAACATGACTTGAATCAGGAAACAAGCCTGGTTCTGAACAATACCCTCCTCTCAGCAACACAGTAGTTATTTTAATCACAGACAATGCAGGTATTGACTAGAGGAATAATACATATCAGTCTAGTACTAACTCACCCAAATTATAAAGGATGCATGCCTGCTCATAGCAGATGTCCTCATGGGTCACTGTCTTCCCAGAAAATATCTCTGTCCTATATATTAAACAAAAAAGCGTAAGAAAGCGGCAGTATATGAGAGGGACATATGATGGCTGGGTTTTAGCCCTCACCAGGAGATAGGGACAGCAGCTTCCTGACCCAATCCCAAAGGAACACGACTCTGAAGATAGTGCAGTTGCCCGAAGTACTTCCTTAAGGTACTGCAGCCCTCAAAGTCTCGCGTGACATTCACAGCACTCTAGAAAGCCAGGAAAATGCAGAGAATGTAGAAAATGCGTAACCATAGACTTTCTCATTTACAGCTTGCTTAAGCACGGTGATAGAAATGTGACTTTCAGGGAAGAAATAGAACGCATAAAAGTAAACTGAATGCAATGTAAGACTCACCTGTCTCAGTTGCTCCAGTTTCTTTAACTGCTCATTATAATTGTCAGGGTCTTCACCATAGTTCTTCAGTATGAACTGTGAAAAAGGCAAATACGGGTTTATGCACAAAAAAACAAAGCAGGAAAGTGTTCTGATCTTTTTGGCCACTAACAAGACAGCATAATAGTATACAAATAATAAAAAATAATAATAATGTCAATTATTAATAAAAAAATAAAAATAAAAAAAAAATAAATAAATATATATATATATATATATATATATATGCTTTTTTATTTTTTTATTTTGTATTTACACACACACACACACACACATATATATATATATTGCAGTCTTACAAAAGAACTTAAATCACTTGACAATGAAAAAATATTTAGGATTTTATAAAGGGACCTACAACAAAATATGAAAAAGCAGGTTCCTCTTGAACATCTGATTCAGTAAATTCTAATAGTTTTGCCAATACATTTGCATGCAGAACTGTCAACAATTATCATGTATAAACATAAACAACTAAGTTTAACAATCTGAACCTGCTATTTTCCCTTTGGCCTAGTTAGTTAGGAATGGTTTTGATAACTACGCAAGCTGATAAAAATTCCTGACTACTGTAAGGAAGTGAAGGACGAGGAAGCATGATATTTTAAAATACATTTTAATATATAAAACATTAATATAAATATTTAATCCACTACCACACAGTGTTTTTAAGTATCCCCAGGAAGGGACACTGGTGTTACTGCAGAGGAAACAATAATCATTGAATTTATTCACCCTCATGTATTGTAAAACCCATATGACTTCGTCAGTGTAACTTAAAATGAGTATTTTGTAAAGGAATGTCTGGTCACGAGTATCACATGTTTAGTAAGATTATCACTGAGTAATTGTTTTGATGTCTCTATACGGTCATCACGCTATACAGTAAAAACAACGATTTGGAATATAGCAAGTAGCCTAAATAATTTTTCCTCATTTGAAGAGTTCTCCTTTTGTATCAGACAAAAGAAATCAAGACAAGATTATAAACGACACCTTGTTAAATAAATAATGACAGACATTTTTGGTTGATGACAGAATATGTTATTTTTGGTTGAACTGTTTCTTTAAGAAAACACAGACAAGCTCACACAATAGCTAAAAAAAACAAGGCCCTGAGATGAATCCCGAGTTTTGAGGTAGATGAACTATATAAATCATGCTGTTTGGTTTATTTTTAGTGTGTATAGGAGCAGTGACAGTAGAGTGAGTGTCGATCAGGCCTGTCTGGTCCCTCACCTGTTTGACAGTCGGGCTGAACTGAAACTCCCCTGCCTCCTTCAGATCCAGCCAGATCATCGGCATTCGCGGCACGGCTTCCATCGCAGCCGCCGACTCCGCGCAGCCGCCTGAAGTATAACAGTGTTATAGCGACCACGCACCTGTTAAGATCCCTGCGAAAATATTATTTTCAAGTTTACAGCTCTAAACGACTGTGTCATGTCTCCATTTACACCCATACAGGAAGCGATTGCAGCTTCCGGAAGTCACGTCATGAGACGTGAACTCTGATTCAGGGAAATGTAGTTCAGCAAAAAAAGAACAACATTTCTTATTAGTTATGAAGAATCGTTTAAATATACGAGTTAACCTTGACATCTTTGTCTGTGTACGTAAATCTACATGTTTAGCCTATGGGTTATTTTTTTTTATATGTAAATGTCTTAGAGATATGATCATGTTTTTTTCCCTGGTCGTATAGGCGAATAGACACTGCTGGATATTGATTTATTTTATTAAATAATAATGTGTTTAAGAATTATTACAAAATATCTAGCCAAAAATAAATAAATAAAAACCTCTTTTACTTAAGTGAAAATTAATAAAAATTTTAAAAAGTTTTACATCTGTGAAAAAATAATGTTTGGTCCTTATAGGAGACCTACGGAAGCGTATTGCATTCACTTGAGGAAAAAATATCTGCTCTGTTTTTCTGAATTAACGACTTAATTATCTCAG
>JAUCMU010000030.1:16473249-16483466 GCA_032275025.1 Enteromius treurensis | reverse complement strand
GCTACCAGGAGACAGGCCAGTACATCAGGAGACGTGGAGGAGGCCGTAGGAGGGCAACAACCCAGCAGCAGGACCGCCACCTCTGCCTTTGTGCAAGGAGGAACAGGAGGAGCACTGCCAGAGCCCTGCAAAATGACCTCCAGCAGGACACAAATGTGCATGTGTCTGCTCAAACGGTCAGAAACAGACTGTTTTTACATCCACAGCCCAACACCATGCAGGACGTTTGGCATTTGCCAGAGAACACCAAAATTGGCAAATTCGCCACTGGCGCTCTGTGCTCTTCACAGATGAAAGCAGGTTCACACTGACCACATATGACAGACGTGACAGAGTCTGGAAACGCTGTGGAGAACTGCTGGCTGCAACATCCTCCAGCATGATTAAAATTCTCCGGTTTGGCAGTGGGTCAGTAATGGTGTGGGGTGGCATTGCTTTGGAGGGCCGCACAGCCCGCCAGAGGTAGCCTGACTACCATTAGGTACCGAGATGAGATCCTCAGACCTGAGACCTAATGCAAGACATACAGTAGACCTCATGTGACTTGCAGTTCCTTCAAAACGAAGGTGTTGATGCTATGGACTTGCCCGCCTGTTCCCCAGACCTGAATCTAATTGAGCACATCTGGCACCTTGGGAGGTCTTACAGGCACGTGGAGGCCACGCATACCACTGAGCCTCACTTTGACTTGTTTTAATGACATCACATCAAAGTTGGATCAGCCTGTAGTGTGTTTTTCCACTTCAATTTTGAGTGTGACTCCAAATCCAGACCCCAATGGGTTAATACATTTGATTTCCATTGATCATTTTTGTGTGATTTTGTTGTCAGCACATTCAACTATGTAAAGAACAAAATAACACAACACAAATTAATTATTTGTACTGGTTTCCATGCAGTTACAATGAATGGAGCTTTCAAGTCTGTAAAATTACACAAAAGAACTGTAAGTGTTCAAATAACACCTTTGAGTGAGGAGCATCTGAGTAGTTTTTGGATACTGGACATATCAATTCAATAAGATCTGACTAAAACTTTTTAAAATAAGGATAGTAAATAATGAGACAATTAACATTTTGGTGCTCCATGATTAAATCTGAAACGAGATTTAAAATGTTTTTTTTTTTTTTTTTTGTGACCACTGATTTTATCTCTTGACCTTTTGACCCCTCATGCTCAAATCTAGAGCATTATGAATATCACTTGTTTATTCTCCTCTCAGAGGCCAGAAGCGGCTAATCTCTCTCAAGGAGGAAAATGTTTCTCTCTTCAGCCCTGCTAGCCCCCTTTCAGCTTGTCCTCTATGGATTTCCCTGTCAGACAAGATTCCCTGGAGACTCTTGGCAGCAGTGCTTGTTTCTGCTCACCTCATGATCCAGCTCTCAGTTATGCAATCTCCCACTTGGGTCCAGGTTCCCCAGAAATCTCCCAATTTGTTTGCAGGTGCCCAGACTCTGGTACGAGCTTGTCTCTCTCTCTCTCTCTCTCTCTTTTTCTTTTAGGTATGACAGATTTGGGGCTTTCCTTGTACATCTGTTTGATTCCAGACCTTTAAACTGGTTCATTCACTGACCTGGTTCATGTATCATGGGAATCTTCTCTCCATTTATTTTTTTTTACATTACACATCATAGTAACTGAGACTTATCCGAATTGAGAATTATCCGACCTTAACACCTCAAAAAGCAAAACAGTTTCCCACATTTATAGAGAGAGTTGCTCAGTTGATGATGAATAAAATCCATCCATATTGCATCCAAAATAGTCTAGTTGTGTGTATGATAATCTGGGGTGATGTCAGTATTTTCTGCAAAACCTCATCACAGATAAGGGGTGATTTTATCCAAGGCTTTGGTTCAAGAGATGTAGACTGAGAAAATGAGCAGGAGTTGATGAACAGAGCCCTGTCATTTCCTGTATACTCATACCTGTTTCCTCTGATCTCGGGGTTGAAATAGAATATGGAGCCATGCAGGTTAAAATTGCAAAGGATTGCGGTTGGTTATTTGCTCAGCTTTCCAATACCCTTAAAATAGATCTTAAATTGCCTCTACGCCTCCAGAGAGAGACTAAGAAATGGGACATGAACGCGTGTTCAATTATTCACCACAGGAAATTTCAGTGATTGATGTTTTTTTATCGGTGATATACCATTTTCTGTCAGAAGAGGTCTAGCTGAGCTTTTCTTTGCATTCTTGCAAATGTAAAAAATACCATGGATTTATATAAACATGTATTGTGAAGCAGTATGGTGAGGTTAAAATTGTAACCCCACGTATATTTGCATTTAGACTAAATTTAATTATGCATTCTCGTTTCTCTTATCAGGCAATCGTACCACAAGAATAGGCTTGTATATAGTCATTCTGGATCACAATTTTCACATTTATGTCACCCTATTAGAGGGAATAGACAGTCTTGTAGATACCTGTATTTAATCTATCTACAAAATAAAGTTAATATCAAGATTGTTGTACAGCCGTGTGTTATACTTTGTATTTTAAATAACCCGTATCTGTCCTTTACAAAAGACTAAAGGGGTTTAATACTGTATTACATTCATTATCTAACAGACTAGAACATTGATTAGTGGATTTTTACATTAACAAGATGAGCCTTTTATGTATTGTGCTATGTATTTCATGTACAACAGTGGAATAAAGCATGAGAGGTTGTTTTTGTGAATGTAGTAGATAACTGCCTCATGTTAAATGTTTATTTTTAAAGCAAAGCTATTAAGTGATAAATCCTTTATATATTATCAACATGTAAACTGTAGGCTGGTGAGGATCAATTGTAAATAGTTGAATTTGTCCGGTAATTGACTGAATACTTTACTTGAAGTGGATAAATGTGAATGCATTATCTTGGATGATGTAACAGCTTCATAGATTATCATAATATCTTGTTGTTTTGATCACTTATCACTATTCAGGTGGAAGGTTCTAATGTGAATCCACAATCCAGAGTGTAAACAGTCTTCCACAACATCAGCTAAACTGTTCATTAGATTGGTCTCGTGGCATAATGCATTATCAAGGTATGTTAGCTCTAATGAGACATGAGAGGAAGTGGCCAAGACAAAATTAGATTTTCGAAATTAGACCGACCTGTCATACTTCAATGTAATGATTCGTTGTGTGTCTCGCCATTGAAGTAAGTCTTACCGATGTGAGCTTCAGAATGGTGCGGCCTAGCGTTTGTGCCATTAAAGTCATTGTTTGTTATTTGAGCTGCTACATCACTTCATGAAGTTGATCATGTTGCCCATGTTGTTTGTTAGGGGTGGTTAAAAATCTGGACTGGTAACTGAAACCTTATTAATATTTCAAAACATCCAGAAACTGTAACTGTTGGTTTGAGCAGTAACGTAGCAGACTTGGGCTTATCCATCATGTATGCTTGAATATTTCGTTTAAAGTTGAGCTTTAGTTTTATTTCTCTCAAGAGAGATCTTGCCTTATTTCCCTGGGGGGTTAGTGGCATTTTAGTAGTTGTTATGTGCACAAAACGTTATGTTGTGCATGCTGAAAAGGTTAACAGGATAGTTCAACAATAAACGAAAGGTCTGACATCATTTACTTCATACTCCTAATATCATTTCATTTGGTGAAAATATAGTATGATTTTTCTTTCAGGGAGGCACAAAGCTCCTGCAGTGTCCAGTTCATTAACTAGTTATTCTTTTGATTGAGATTT
The DNA here is from genome assembly GCA_032275025.1 of Enteromius treurensis. Lineage (NCBI taxonomy): Eukaryota > Metazoa > Chordata > Actinopteri > Cypriniformes > Cyprinidae > Enteromius > Enteromius treurensis. Next base: position 16,479,767 of record JAUCMU010000030.1, on the reverse strand, counting down.
TTGATCTTTGTCTTGGAAAGGCTTGGATGGTATTTATTGATTAATTAAAACTTAATATAAAGTGGATTTCAGCCATTTCAAATCGTGATAGCTGAGCGTCCTGCGTTCGTAGACCGTGCGCGCCATCCACTGACATCCTGGACATCTTTTCTTCCTGCGGGACAATCCGCGTGGGAGAAGACGACAGGGGAGAGATCCACAATTTCATTTCGTGGTGTTTATGTGTTAGCAAAGGCTTAAGGGCCATTCACATGCAGCACGTTTTGTGAGCAAGCTCTTTATTTTCAATAGAGCCGCGCAGTTTAAAATCCAAAGCAGAAATGATTTTGTAGTTGATAGCGCCTTCATGGTTGCCTATAGTAACAGCAGACGATACAGAAGCGCGAGCGCCCAAGCGCTTTGAAATTCGTGGAAGAAGCAACGCGCCTCGCTTTTTTTTATTGATTATAAAGGGAGTGCTCTATGTGCTTTACAGGCTGAACATAATCCATTCATAATTGTAATAAATTATGCTAGTAGAGGACTAGCAGCCACACACATGCTGAACAACTTATGCATATAAAAGTGGGATAAATTCTCAAAATTAAAAAAAAACAGATAACTATAACAATGGACAGGAAAAAATGCATTTGATAATTTAGAGTCAAGGCTAGCAGACCCTCACTAATATCAGGGACAGCCTCAGAGATTTGATTCTGGATCCAAGCATGGAGCAATTTCAAAATTTCTCTAGGGAATGCAAAGCATTGAAATATAGTTTTTCCTCCCATCTCATTTTTTTTTTCATCACCATGTCCTCATTGGGGGCTCCATACCATTCAAGTTTACAAAATCATTCTTTATAATTTGTTCATGATATTGAATCTGGCTTAACTCACTGACTCATGATCCAGTTACAATCTCTTCAGTAGCCTACATGGCTGTTATATGGGGTGGACACTTTTACCATTGCTTAGAGAAATTTTACATACGAAATCAGCTCATTTCGCATAGTAATTGTTTTCAGGAGTCTTGTGGCACAGCTGTGTGTGAGCTCAATACATTGCTATGCTATGGACAATAGACCTTTTTTTTAATCTGAAAAATCTATGCAAAATTTTGCACGTGTGACCTCAGAAATCACATAAAGTGGATGACTTTTATTAATCTTGTGATACTTTTGCTTATGTATTTTTGGTGCTTAAATGCAACATTGCCCATATACAGTATCAAGTCATATGGTTTTGGAATGACCTGAGCTGCCGAAATGTTTAGTTCTGAATGAACTTCCCCTTTAATGAGTTGTTTCTTGCATCTTTAAAAACACGTTACTTATTATGCCCGTGTTTCAGCTTCCAGGAAAACATGACGAATGAGAGCTATACAAGGCCAGCATTGAGCTACTGAAGTGCACTTTACCTGTTCCCTTTGCCGTAATGATTTTGAAGTAGGAAGAGGATAGAACAGAATGTAGGAGTAGAGAGAGAGGAGAGGTAAATGGGAGTCCTCCTTCAAAAACCTCGGAACCAATTTACAACAAAACCAGGAGGCAGATGCAATGCGTTCCTCTCTGTTGGTGGTATTTGATTAACTCCCTTAAGGTCTGGAAATAAACTCACTAAAATATGATTTTAAACCTCTGCTTTGTGTTAAATGCTCATTTGCATTTTTTCTTCTCGCTAAAAGCCGGTGGGGATTAAATTAGCCGCTCTGAGTATTCCTTATTTGTCGCTTTAAGTTGAATTATGACGGGCATAAAGTTTGATCAGCATACTTGGCAGTCATATTCACTGCCGAATGGAGGAAAAATAATCCTCCACAGAGTTTCTCTCTAATTATCATTCATTCCGAGATCGTTCTTCATTTTTATAAATGGCTAATGGTTACAAGTTCTGCATTATTCAAGACCGTTGGTTTTTAGAATTTAATAATAGCATGATGATAATTTATGCTTATTATTTTTATTCAGATGGATTTTCTCTGATTTTAAATTCGTGTCGTCGTGAGTGTCTTTCATCTGAAAAGCATCAGAAGGTGGTGGATTGTTTTTTTTTCTTCTCATACCAAAAGGTTAAATAGGCAAAGGCAACTTTTTGTCAATGGATCACTCTTCTTCAATTTTAACACTTAAAGTGAAATAATTACAGTGACCCCTCATAATTTGTGAGCTAATAACAGACTGAATTTACAACGTGGCCCTGGCTTCCCAATCCCTTCAAGCTTGAAAGGTCAGGGAAAACAATCTGTTATTCCCTAAATGACATTTTTGAGGCCAGGATACAGCTGATAATTGAGGGACGTGACGCTTATACACACAGTGCATCTAAGCAGCGGTGGAAGGGCACGGGAAGTGAGGAAAGACTGTGGAAAATTTAAGGCTAAACAACCAATGTAATATGAGCAGGTTAATTTGGGGGGGGGCTCTTGAGAGCAAAACTCACAGCACATCACTTACATTTTTTTTCCTAGTTCTACTAGCTGTCAATCCTGAGCTTCCTGTGAAAATACATAAAATGCTTAATTAGAATATACAGATAAATAATGAAAGTAATGATGGATGTGGCTGACTTTGCTATGATGGACATTCACATTGTTTTATAACAAGCAACTAATAAGCAATTTCTTTCAGAAGCAATTGGTTTTCAGTGTCATATGATCCTTCAGAGTGTTCTCTTCTATGCTGTGTTCAGCAGTGCTCAAGAAACATTTACTATTATTATCAATGTTTTTTTCTTAATATTTTCATGGAAATGTTAATACACTACCATTCAAAAATTTTGAACAAGTAATTTAAAGAAATTATTCATCAAACAATATATCACGTGGAGCACAAAAATATAAAAAAAATACAAGTAAAATAAAAAGTAAAATTTCCACAATACAAGAAATTAAGTTTCTACTAAATATTGGACTATAATAGAAACTTAATACATTTACTATATGGCAGAATTTGGTATAGAATCATTAAATTATAATACAATTCTTTTAAATGTTAATACTTTTTTTTTTACTGATTTTGCATGCAGCCTTGATAGGCAAAAGATCAATCAATCAATCAATCAATCAATCAATCACTTTTATTTATACAGCGCTTTTGACAATACAGATTGTTGCAAAGCACTGAACATCATCAAATAGGAGAATAGAGTGATGGTAATGAATAATGAGGAGATTAAACTGTTTATTTATCAAATGCAGAGACGGCTTCTGTAATGAAAACGATGATAATCACTAGAAATTAGGTGCCCCCAACTAAGCAAGCCAGAGGCGACAGCGGCAAGGAACCAAAACCCTATCCATGAGAGAATGGAGAAAAAAAAACCTTGGGAGAACCAGGCTTAGTTTGGTCCAGTTCTCCTCTGGCCTAATTTCCAGTTAAATTTCAAGTGCATGTCAGATTGTGTAAACTACGACTTATAGTATTTGTGTGTGTTTGTGTGCATCTGGTTCCGGTAATCTGTCCACAGAGCTCATCTAGGTGTTCTGGTCTCCGATGAAGATCATCTCTTTGTGCTGATACACTATCTGATCTGGATACAGCCTTAGGAACAGAATAAAAGAGAGACAGACTAATATTAGCGTTGATGCCATTCTTTTTAGGATGTACTGTAACAAGCACATTGTGTGTCAAGGGGAGTGTTCCTGGTTCGGGCTGATCTAATTAATGCAACCTAACAATCGTTTAACAGATTTGAATAATACATGTGTATCAGTGTGTTAGGAGTAAAGAGATGCGTCTTTAATCTAGATTTAAACTGACAGAGTGTGCCTGCCTCCCGAACAGTATTAGGTAGATTGAGTCTGGGTGCTTAATAGGAAAAAGATCTGCCACCTGCAGTAGATTTTCAGATTCTAGGTAGGACACTTTCAAAAATATAGCTTTTTCTTAATTTTGTCAGTTTTTTAACTTTTTTCTTTCTTTTTTGACTGGTCGTGTATATTGCATGCATTTATTATTGAAACCAAAGCTTGTCATCATGGCACTAAGACGTTATAATCCAGCTAAAGATATGTTGTTTCCTAAAATTTTTACCCTCTATGTGTTTTTTGTGCAGGAAGGTGTTAAAAGAGATTCCTGTTGGTGATCTTAAACCCAATGAGACGGTCCATGCCACTCAAGAGGCCCAGCTTCTCTCTCAGCTGAAACATCCTGCCATCCTCAAGTTCTACACCAGCTTCCTGGAGAGAGACACCTTCTGCATCATCACTGAGTACTGTGAGGTAAATCGTCCTTTGGGAACACCTGATTTACATTTTATTTATGCCCATTTCTAGTCATAATAAGCCTGAAGCAAGTCATCTGGTCCTGTAAACTGTGTTGGCCTGTTGTGGTGACATTTTGAGTAAATGTCTTGTTATGCCCTTGGAAAACACTCTGAGGAGGGAATACTATTTGCAGGGGACGTTTCAAATGAAAGTGAGCGATACAATCACCCTCTTCCTCGAGGGCTTTAAAATGATGATCTTAAAGACAACATCAAATCAAAATGGACTCTATTTACTTTCTTTGCATGCATGATTCATCAGTGCAAAAAGTCATTGAAAAGTAATAACTTTAAGCACTTTTCATTTCCTCCTTGAGTTTCACATAATGTTACAGAAGTAAAATGGATTGCATATGCCTTTTAGTTTAATTCCTAGCCATAATTTTGGATGTGCTCCTAAACCTATGCTTTAACCAGCTTTCAAAAGCACTCTGCTTACACTGTCCAGCTTCTCCTTCATCCCTGTGGTGTCTTTTCTGTGTTCAGCGATGGATCAGAGATGCTGAGAGCATCCTGACATTGCTCTGAGGTCACGCTCATCTCCCCCACAGCTTCTGTCTCAATCTCACCATCTGATCTTCTCATCTTTTCCTTACTTATTAAGACATATCTTAGGTCAGACCGGTCTTGTGTCATCTCTGCCCTGTGCTTTTAGAAAGGCTTGGTCAGTGATTATTACATTCTGCACGTCTCCTTTATCTTTTTGTTTGGCACACAGGCTGTTGTCACAGGTAACTGAATTTAACGGAAAGAAAAATCTGAAAAAGATATCTGATTGTTTCTACTAGACAGCAGTGAGAATAAATGGAGAGAAGATTAAGATGTTTGCTCTGTATGCTTTTCAGATTTTTGAGTTACTGAAATATATCTCAAATGAGTTTCAAAGGATATTTTAAAGGGACAGTTCACCCAAAAACAATGAAGATTCTGTTAGAATCTGTTATGTTAAATGTATTTCTTCTTTTGAACACACAAGATCATTTTGAAGAATCCAACCAAACAGTTGCTTGTAGGACTAAACATCCTTTTTTTCATAATAGCTACAAGTTTGGTAATAACTTGAGGATGATTTTCATTTTTTGTGTGAACTCTCCCTTTAATTTGTTGATAACTCTGCTAAGAGACCAAAGTCAGAGATTTCAATACAAAGACATTTCTAATCAAATGTTTACTGTATGCCAACAATTTGAGGAAACGTGAGAATAAGATGATACTTAGATGAAACATAACTGAGAACTCTGTAAAGTCTCCTGGGTAGCAATGAAATTATGGATTTTCTGCGTCTGTTTCCATGCCTTTCAGTGTCAAAAGCCAGGGCTTTTTGTTTTGAATGAGATGCTACTGCTATGTTACCTTGGAAGTGTGTTTCTTGCGCTTGGAATGTTATGTAGATAGTTTGCCTTAGGACACCTTAATTTTTCTTCCCCAAATTGCTGTACTAAATTGATGTGTCAGACCACATCCATACAAAATTATTAGCTTTATTAAACTTTGAACCCTGTGTTTAACCCAAACTAAATTTCAAATGTCCTACACTGACATCTAATGAGATGCTGAAATTTTACATTTTTAGATAATCCAGTCTATTGATGTTATATTTTTTTAATTGGTTTTATATTATTTTATCAACATTATTATTCTAGTATTATGGCCGTTAAACATTAATAAACATCCTTTATTATTTATTTGAATTTTGACTGCCAATTTATTTTACTTTATATCAGACATGACTACATGCAAACTACCATCATAGTTTACAAAAGATGGTAAACTTGTTAGAAATAAGACAAGTTTTAAGTTCTTCTTCTCTGACAGGGAAAATGGTTTTATACAATCAAAATCACACCACATCATATAATTAATATACTGTACAGGCCAAATGTTTGGACACACCTTCTCATACAGTGTGTTTTCTTTATTTTCATGACCATTTTTTTTTTTGATTCTCACTGAAGGCATCAAAACTATGAATGAACACATGTGGAGTTATGTACTTAACAAAAAAAGGTGAAATAAATGAAATTATCTTTTATATTCTAGTTTCTTCAAAATAGCCACCCTTTGCTCTGATTACTGCTTTGCACATTCTTAGCATTCTCTCGATTAGCTTCAAGAGGTAGTGACCTGAAATGGTTTTCACTTCACTGGTGTGTCTTATCAGGGTTAATTAGTGGAATTTCTTGCTTTATCAAAGGGCTTGGGACCATCAGTTGTGTTGTGCAGAAGTCAGGTTACTACACAGCCGACAGCCCTATTGGACAACTGTTAAAATTC
>JAUCMU010000030.1:16436632-16451800 GCA_032275025.1 Enteromius treurensis | reverse complement strand
TCTTATATAGACTAAGTTCGCGCCATCACACCGCTTTTGGCGCCTGTCATAGTCATTGGCTTAACTATTCGCGCCAAAACTGCGTTTTTATAATAGGCTTCAGTTAGGGGGAAAAAAGGACTTTTCCCCATGCGTCTTAGCAGACGCAGTACGAGTGAAATGTCGAAAGGGAACAGAGCATGATAGTGTTAACTTGATAAATTAGATTCTAGAACTTCCATCATAAAATCTTTTTTTTTAAGTAACTGTTTTCAGTTGTAATAACAAATGTTTCTTGAATGACCGACAGTTCTTAAAATGATTTCTAAAGGTTTTAAATTAAAATAATAAATCTGAACATTCTATCAACTAAAAGAATACTAGTTCATGCAAAATTAGCAGTTTTGTGAATTATTTGTTTAAATAATGCAAAATAATGATTTTCCAATATTTCTTCAGAATCTTATCTATCAGATCATTACAGTGGGGAAATGCATATTCATTATCACGATTATAATAATTTAACAGAAGGTACTTTAATTTTGATTCTTGTGGGATATATTTATATATAATAATATATATATATAATATTTTTAATATTAAATTGGTGCACTTAAACAGATAAATTCTCAAACTTTCCCTGAGTAATTCCTTTACCAATTAAATCATGCGGTCTTTGATGAAGGACGCACGAATAAATGAGGCAAGAGAAGGACAGAGAGGGGAAAGAGGGAGGTAAATTAGCAAATGCACATATTTAAGCAGAACACATAGGAATTCCTGGTGAATCCTTGCTGAAACACATGCTCACCAAGCCAGTGTAATCAGGCCATGTGACCGATCAGAACTCCTGCCAGACATCTGATCTCAACACACACTGTGGTCCAGCAACACTCATTGACTTTCAAAACAGTATGCAAATCAGCACAGATCATTTTTCTGTGTATACTTTATACTGTCATATTTCTTAAAGTCAGTTACATAAATGTAGATTGGTCTAATTTGAAATTGACCCAAAGTAACCCTACATTGCTTAAGACACAGTCTTAACACAGTACTTATATGTTTATAAGCATCTGGCACCAGGTATTCATCTAAACCAGTAATACAAAAGGAGACTTATACAACAGCATCTCACTAAAGAATCAATATTTACTGGAAATGTACTGGAAATCTGAACACTGAAATGTACAGCTTCATTAATTCAACAATAAAACAACTTTATCCAAAGTGCTGAAGAGCCATTTCAATTTTAGAGGAATTATTGACAGGTAAAAAGCAGACCAATTTTACCATTTTTACTACTACATCAAATTACAAAAGCAATACATGCACTTCTATGCTTCTAATAAGCTTCTGTCTGCCAGGAATATTAATTGCAAATGCTAATATAAATGTAAAACTAAATTAAAATGGATCCATGTATTTATTTGTTGGTGTTAGTCAAAAACACATTCATCAAGGGACATATTTTACCTTTAGTATTCTTTCATGGTCTCCACTACAGAGTGAGTTAAGGGACGTCTTGAAGGTTTTCCACACGGGGTTGAGGTTATTCATGACAGTCTGTATGCGGAGGGGAAGAGAGAGCCATTCAGTTTCTGTTAAGCACAATTACTGAGAGATTTTAAAGAGAAATGGTAGCCTTACCTCTGTTCTGTGTACTAGCTGCTGAGTGTTGTCATCATTTACCCTGTAGATCTCTAAGAACGGATCCGACTTGCTAAAAAAATCCTGAGGGAATAACAAACACAGATCAGTTAATAGCATCACAAACAAGTGATTCTGCAGAATTTGCACATTCCATAATCTGCACAATGCATCTAATGTGCATTCATTTAGCCCAGCAGCATCACCACTACATATCATTTATAGTAACCCACTGTTCGTAACATCCGTTTGCTAATTTCTTTAACTGTACAATTGTATTTAAATATTACACACTCATGATCATTTATTGTATCATTCATTCACAGGATGATTGTTTTATAGTGCTGCACTTAGACATATATCCCAATCTTTCCAGGGATTGCACCTGCTCTAAATTCTGCCTGCCTCTGTCATTGAAAATGAATTGTGTCCTTGCTGGTAACTTGTTTCCAAGCAGCTCCCTGCGCTCCCACCACTGGCTGCCCCATCCACCTCTGCTGGTCTGCTCAGGGGTCTCCTCACCTGATCAAAGCTTAATATGGCGGGGGATGGATGGTATATTAATAGCAATACAGGCCAAGATGATCAAGCCACTAAAATAACATGATAAATGCCAATTTATGCACCTAGTTTATTTAAAATTATTATTTAAAATAACACATATTCTCTATTGGTCTTTACTGCCTTTGCAACATTAAAACTTCTATTTCAAACATTATCATCACATTTTCCTCATCAATAGTCAAAAGCAGCATACAGCTATCAAATATTTGTAATAAATACTATTTTTCCTTACATATAATATAATCAAAAACTACATCTATACATACACTATATTGCCAAAAGTATTGGGACACCCCCTTCTAATGAACAGGTTTGACTACTTTTTGACTACTATTAACTACTACAAATCTTAAAGTTAAAGCATATAATGATATTGTAGAGAAATAGCAACAGTTTGGACAGGACGCAATTCTATTTTAATATGATAGTGCCTCTGTGTATAAGACAAGGTTCAAGAAGAAATGATTGATTCGGTGTGGACGAACTTGACTGTTCTGCAGAAAGCAAAGTCCTAATCCCAGCTGAACACCTTTGGTGTGACTTTCAATGCAGACCTTGAGCCAAAACCTCATCAGCAAACACCAATGACTTGAGAAAGAAAGTGAAAGAGAGAGAGAGTATAAAGAGTAGAGTATACATAGAGTGTAAAGTTTGGGATCAATCAGATTTTAAAGAAGTCTCTTATGCTTATCAAATCAATTGTGCAACCGTTTGATTAAAAACAGTAATGATCTGGAATATTACGATAATTTTAATGTTTGTCTATTTTATTGCTTTATGGTGACAAAGCTGAATTGGGATATTACCCAGGTCTTCAGAAGTCATTCTAATATGCTGGTTTATTATTGGTTTATTTTTTTTATTCAATTTAACATCCTTAGCATATCCTTATTATTAATTTTTTTTTTTTTAAAACAGACTGAGCCTAAGCTATATATATATATATATACACACCCACACACCTACATACACACAGACATTCTGGTATCTATGCTAAAATATTGTAATATATTATAATATATTATATCTGCAGTAATAATATATTAATATTCTAATTAAGCATTCTGAGTAAGTAACATACCACGCAATACTCAAATCACAGATTCAAAAAATTATAAGGACATATCAACGAAGCCATAAATATTTAACTTCTTTTAAACTTTTCTTAGCACTTACATCACATGAAATATGCATATACATGCCCCTATCACACTAATAATGTAATACTGTAGATTGTATAAATCTTAAACTTATCATTATCTGCTGACAATAAGAAACTAGTATGCCTTTCTTGAAGTTTCCCACAGTTAATTATGCCTATATAACACTTTTCCTCAGAGGACAGCGGCAGGTATGCTGAATGACCAAAACTGCACTGAATCACCAGGAGCCATTTTCAGGACTTTCAGATCTTTCCGAACAACTTTAACACATAAAAAGAGCCACATGCACAGAAGAGTCACAACAGACCACTCACAGCTTAGCATTCAAAGATGTCGTCTGCTACAGTAATGTTCTCTAGCAGTCATTCAGCCAAAGTTTAAAAAGTGAAAATGAAACAGCAACTTATCAAAAGGTATCAGAGAATCTTGACAGCTTGGGTCTCTGATCTTTCTTCCAGTCCAGAAGCTTAATCAAAGTTTTAATTACTCTGATGCCGAGGATATGGTTTTCACTGAAGGATTATGACTTAGGAGAAGAAAAGCACTCTTAAATAAAAAGTGATTTAAAGGAGGCTTTCCTGTTCTACCTTTTGACGCCCTGTCAAGCAGCAGCACAAGACGCTCTGTGTGAAACTGAGAAGTTCCTGTGGATCATTTGTTATGCTTGTATTAATCCCTCTTATTAATTTTAGTCCCATGTAATTACCCTGCTGACAAGAGTTGATTGTGTCTCCCACAGGAATAGTACTCTCTCTATCACTCTCTCTTTCGCTCTCTGTCTTTTTCTTTCTCAACTGTCTGACCGCATTTACGAGTATGGGGATTCATCAAGGCTGAAGTTTATTTTTAACAGCATCCCTGATCATTTCTGTCTGATCACAACAGTTTCAGTGGCTCATTTCACATTCCTCTGTTGATCCACTCACAATGTAACGCAAACTTGGCCATGAGGCTGGTTTTGAGTGATAAGTGAGTTAAATTATATTTGACACTTGACAGCAAACCCAACTCCCAATGCAAGAGAACAAAAAGCATGTTAATTTCTTAAAGGCGCAACCACAAAACGAATTCTAGGCATTTTATATGATCAGAGAGATGGTCGAAAATGGTCAAAAATGTGTTTTTGACACAAAAAAAAGTAATTATGTGATATTATCATTCGAAATTTGGCGGTCAGTAAGATTTTTTTTAATGTTTGGAAGTTTTTAATGATCATCAAGGATGCATTTATGTGATCAAAAATATAATTCAATAGAAAAATTGTGAAATATAAAAATTTAAAGCTGAAATTTCAGCTTCTGTGACAGTATTCAGTGTCACATGATCCTTCACAAATTATTCTAATATGCTGATTTGGTGCTCCAGAAACATTTTTATTTTTATAAATGTTAAAAACTGCTGTTTGATTTAATATTTTTGTGGAAATCAAAATATTTTTTTTTCTGGACTCTTCTATTAATACAAAGTTCAAAAGAACAGCATTTATTTGAAATAGAAAAAAATAAAATCCTTTACTGTCAATTTAATGCACCATTGCTGAACAAACGCATTAAGCATAAAAAAGGCAATACGTTTTTTACAGTTATTTCTATTGGTTGCTTATTAGCATGCATGTAACTATTAATAAGCAGCAAATAAGGAATGTATATGGGGAAAAGATGTAGTTAATAGTTAAGTGATACCTTTTCTAAAGTGTTACCAAAAGACCCCAAATTTTAAGGAAAGGCATAAGACAGGAATAGTTCACCCAAAAATTATGATTTTTTGTCATCATTTACTTCCCCTCGTGTTGTTGCAAACCTGTATAGGTTTCTTTCTTAAGCTGAACACAAAAAAAGATATTTTAAACCACCAAACAGTTGGCTTCCATAGTAGAGTAAGAAATACTATGGAAGTCAACAGGGACTTAAGTACCAGCATTCTTCAAAATATCTTCTTTTATGATGGAACTCATGCAAGTTTAAAGGTAAATAAATGATGACAAAAGTTTTGGTTGTAATATCCCTTTAAGTGCATTGTTACCAAAGATAATTTTATATTATGAATAAAAGTGCACAGGAGGTCTTCCTACCTTATCATCCAGCTTCCTCGCACTGAATGAGAGTTCGACATAATCGTTATTTCCTGTCAGCTCCTCAGCGGTGATCTGGAGAGATAGAGAGTGATGAATTGTTTTCAGCAGAAGGGAAAACAGAATCAGAAGCTAACCATGAAGACTGGCATTTGTTTTATAGATCTCATTCTCCTCGCCCACTGAGCTTTACATGTTCCACTATTGCTGCTGCGTTCTGTCAATGTGCATTAACAAGCTCCTCAGGCTATTTTCTGGAATTTTTGTTTCAAGGCTTGCATTCAATATCACATCTGACTGTTCTGGAGGGTTCCTGTGCGCTAAGAGACGCTATTCTACGTTTGCCTGTGTTCAGTAGTGGCATTGATCATTCTAAGCACCTCTGTCATATAAAGTGCAAAGCTTTTAAAGGTTAGACCATGACATGTTTGCGTAAGGCCCTTTGCTGGTGTTGTGCATTGCTGATGTTTGCATAAGTAGAGCATGAGAGAAAGCAAACAGATAAATTTGGGATTTGGAAAAGTACTCACCGTAATAGATGATTTCCCGACTGTGTTGCCCTGTTTAAGCAAGGCTTTGGTGAGTTTTCTCTGGGAGACGATCTATTTGGAGAGAAGTTAGATGTTTTAAGTCGGTCAGAGGCCGCCTTGTTTTGATGGACAGACCACGCACAGAAAAACACGAATATGTGCTGAACGTAGCACATAATAACACCTCAGGGAGAATTTGGCATATAAGCTTAGTTCATAATTACACCACGAAGTCTTATGCACTCCAGATAAGTGCTTCATTATTAGCTGTTAAATATTTATAAATAGGAGGGAGAGCTTTTGGTTTTATTTCCCCTAGAAAGTCCATATGAGTGAGTGTCAACACCTCGCTTTTCTCACTTTATTAAACACAGCTCATTTCAACAATTATACTCTAACCTCCCCCCTCCAACCAAAACAGACTGAATTAAAACAAACAACCCAGCTCCTCTGAGACAGAAGCAGCTCTAGAAAGTGGCTGTGATGCAAAAAGATAAACACATGAATATTGAACAAAATGAATATTGGCATTGGTTATAGACTTTAAGCTTCTAGCAAATTCTTTAGTGAGAAACTGCGAATCTTAACCATCTGGTGGAAGATCATGTGTCTGGTTTTCCATTTGCTCAAACTGCCGATAAGAGAATAGCACGGCCCATCTGGGCTGGCTGTCCTCCCCACACTGAGCCAGCTACACAGACAGCTCACGTTTCAAAATTCAATCAGCCCTAAAATGTCCGGAAATGCTCTTAACGGTTGTTGGTGTGATTATTTAATTAGGATGCTTCATCTGATTTGGGCGCAGTGCCGACCCCACTCTTCCCTGACTGTGTGCAATCAGCGATCATGTAGAGATCCTGTTGCAAAATGATCATTGCCAAGCAAAAGTAGACAAGCCATGATAATCACACGTAGCCCGCTTGAACATCTATGCTCACTTGGCCCAACGTGCACTCCATGGCTCCCAGGCAGTCCGCTTCTCTCATGCCATTATGACTACTGCTGATGTCATAGAGCTCATAACGTAGTCGCTGGACCTCTTCGAAGTAGAAGTCCATGGTGAAGACCTTAGAAAACGTGGGGTTTAAACAGCTCCGAATCACCTCTGTCCTGTCCACCTGTAAATACACCAGATAAACAAATAACTACTTCATGTTCAGAATAGCGCACCAGTATGCTATAATATAAATTTTATTTCTGCAGTAAGTACACAATGTGCAGGATATAAAAAAAATTTTATTAATGAGTTTATAGATTTTATTAATTAATAAAGATGAAACTGGATGTTCTGCGATGAGTTCTAAGATGATAAACCCATGCCTTGGGCACTTTCAAAACACTGCTTCAAAACCTTTGCGAATCATTTGTTTTTTCAAACCAGTGATTCAAACACTTCTCACATTGGCATACATAATTAATTGGCAACTGGTTTGTAAAAGGTGTTTTTATGCATGTATGAGTCGAGTTTTTGTTGCATTGACCAGCAGGAATCACCACCACCAGCTCTTTCAAACAATGAATCATTTTGCAAAGCAATTGGTTCAGTTGATTCAAAGTTTTGAAAGGCTTTGTTTCTCCTGTCACCACGAACAGTATTATGCCACAATTTGTCATGACCTCAATGACTCTGTTTACTCGGTTACATGCTGTCATATTACCTTATTAGAGGAACATTTCACCTAAAACTGTCTCATCATTTACAGTTTTGTATCTTTCAAAATCCTTAGCTTCTTCTGTGGATCACAGAAAGAGTTCACAGAGAGTGCTCTTTTTCGTCTAATGAAAGTGAATGTAATGACATGAGGTTATCAAACTAAGCCTATGTAATATGTATTAGATGATTTTATTACATTTTATTCACATTTTTCAAACGCATACACTTAATACAAGTCTTCTCCATTGGGCTGAATTCACTGTACTGGATGTTCAGAAGAATCTCTATTGGGTTAATCAAGTTTATCGCTTTCAAGAAGGATTTCTAAGGTCAATATTTCATCTCAAGACAAGCTGCCTAATTAGGAAGCAAAAATACGTTTGACAAGTACTGAAACTCCAGATCGACACGGAATCAGTGACCTGGGAAATGACCTTAAAGAACTGATCAATTAATGCAATCAAATCCTTTTCTACTTATCTTACCATTAACCAACAAAACCAACTCTGGTTGCTTTTCTTAGTGCACTTATCCTAATTGCTCTCATCAATCTCAACAGCGCATATAAAGTCCCTTTGGACTGAAACCATCACAAAAAATGACAATTACTAATAGAAGATGTGGCAAAGCATTTTGATACAAAGGATGCAGACAAACAAAAACTTAATTTAGTACACTCATGAGGATATGGTATGCTTAATCACTCTCATTAAGCACCTTTGAAACGCCATATAATCATCTAAAGTTAACTTTCGTAAAGCTCTTTCAAATGAAACTAGTAAATGTAATAAATCTCAGAGCAAGATGTCACTGCTAAATCCCTGTTTCTGAAGAACGTATCTGCCTCTCACCTCACAAAGGCAAAGAAAAGGGTTCATTTTATCTGACATCCCTCAGCCGCCTAGTCATGGTTTAGTCTCGGTTGTTTAACTTTCCTCAGGAAGCTCAGAGACGCAGGATTCTGCTCCTTTTCATTTCAGTCTGTTCTCTGCGAGGGGTAAACATCAAGCTTGCTTGCTTCCTTTCTGACAGAAAAGACATTTCACCATTGAAAGAGATTTTTTAAATAATGTAAACGTCTATCATAATAATGTATTGCATTTGTGTACAGTGCATGTTTATTGAACTTTATTGAACATGTTTATTGTTATGCTTAACAACAAAGAATAGCTTATATAAAAAAAAAAAAATTTGCAATCAAAAACCATCCAAGATGTACAATGAGTTGCATCCAAGATTTACAGTGTTGTTTCATGCATGATTAGTATTTTGCCATAATTGAAATGCTAAAACGATTTGTCCTACCAGGTCTCATGTCATAAACGTACCTTGGTGCACTTTTAGGGAGGCACAAAATGCGTACCAAAAAGTACATATCACTGCAGTTTCGATTAATAAAGCATATTAATATGCTGGGAGATTTGAAAACTGATGCTTTTGAACTTTAGCATCACACATATACAGCTTCATGTCGATGTGGGTTCTCAGAGATGGTACACACTCAGAAATAAAGGTACAAAAGCTGTCACTGAGTTCAAATCGCGTGCAAATTATGGTTAACACTATTAGGTAGGTTTAGGTTTGGATTTGTTGTAGGGCATATTTCCAACACAACAGAGCAATAGATTTTAGCAACAGTCCACAAATATTTAAATTCCGAACCGTCGCAATACATACCTGAAGCAATGTAAGAAAAACACAGCAATACCTACATGTCAACATAATAAAATGTGCCGCGGCTCACATACTGAACCTGTGTTTTAACGCCACTCAGTGGACATTTCTTCTTAAAACTACGGCGAAACGTGCTGTAGGGTACATAAAAACGGTGTTTGCACAAAAAATGCAATTCATGGGCTGGTGTCGTTTGGGTTTGGGATTCATTGGTGAGCAGATGAATGCTACATTTCTACACATCTGTTCAGATTGACGAAACAAACTCATATAAATCCTGGATGGCCTGAGGTTCTTCAACTTCAGCTTCAGCTTTATGAATTTTTTTTTTACATTAGCTTGAAAATATTCTTCAAATATATAATTGTATTTATCCAAATCGAAAATGGCTAACCATTTAATTTGCACCAACCATCTGGAGACCCCACAATTTCTCTTCATTAGGATCTATAAATATTTGCCTGACTCTTCCAGGTGTTTGCTCTTTATTTACAGGGACTTCCTCGGGGCAGCTGGTGCTGTTTTATTGGGAAAGTTGTATGTACCATCTACTCAGAATTCACCTGAAGGGAATAAACATCAGTCGGGGAGGCACGGACCTCGAAGCAGCTGTTTATTTCTGTTGCTGAATATGCAAATGAATCTCACTTATCAAAGTGAAAATAGTACAGTTCTGATGATGCCTAATATACATCCGTTCTTCGTCTAATTGTTGTTTGTACAGGGAGTAGTCTGACACTGCTGTCAGGAAACATCTGCTCTGTTGTACATCAGGCAACTTGTTAACCTCTCAGAACGCGGCTTGTGACTATTCATCAGAAAAGAACTAATTGCCTCTATTTTGTGACATCTTGTCTATTAAAAGAAAGTAAACATTTAAAGAGCATGATAAGCAAGGCAAAAACAAATTGAATCCCACATGAGCTGTATGGGAGAAATCTGTAAACCTTAATAAACATAACAAAAAGAAAGTGAGTAAATAAATTAAGTCATCTTTTACAATGAGAAAAAACACTAGCTTTTGTTGATCAATTATCCAAATTGGTTGTTAAACCACAAACATTACTAATTGTGAAAAAGTTAAATAAACAAAAATAACTTCATTCAACTTTTTCGCAATAAATGTTCATAAATAATATTACAATTATAACATTAAATTGAATAAAAAAATTAAATAAAATCAAATTAAGTTAAATTAAATTAAATTAAAAGTAAAAATGAAAGACTTTTATTGTCATTACAAATGAGAGCAAATGAAATGCACACAAAATAGCTAAAATGTTCTCTTTAAAAAATAACTAAGCACCATCTCAAAACAGAAATTATTTAGCCAAGCACAATAATGTCAATAATGTAAGAATGTCCAAAAATTGACCAGTACATTTCATCGCTCAATGATCATAAATCAGCTCTAACTGGATTTTCCCTCGGGCAAATAAAAATGTGACCAGAGTCAGCCAAGCCGTCCATTCATGGATCTTCCATCACACTCCCATACACATCAACAAACAGATCCCACTTGACAATTTCTGGCAAGAGAGGTATGGACAAGCCAGCTTTTCAAAAAAAGACGTGTGTGCACTCAGGCTTAGAAAAGTCCCTTTATGCCTGTATAAACAGGGGCCTGAGTTCATCACTACACTGGACTGACAGTCTTTTGGCAGTGAGGGGCAGAGCAGTCAATGCATAGACTGCAGAGCTCTGGAGGTACCAATAAATATTGAAGACATCATTGTAAGAAGGGCTTCTTGTCGAACAGCTCTACTTCTCTGGAGCTACTCAGATGGTGATATATATCACTGTGTTTATTATATAATTATGGCTTAGGGCAATAGTTTTAACATCATATAATTTAGTTTTACTCTTTTTTATGAAATTATGGACTTTTAAGTTGTATTCTATCTCTCTCTCTCTCTCGCTCTCTCTCTCTCTCTCTCTCTCTATATATATATATATTTAATATTTAAATATTATTAATGATGAAAATAACTATGTCCTATTTTACAATTTAATTTATTTCTGTGATGCTAATTCCACCTGATCTCATGAAAAAGTTTTTGTTTTTATTTAGTGTACAATTTATGCACATTTTCATGAGACTGGGCTGGCTAATTTGGTGTAACATGATCCTTCAAAAATCATTTTAATGTGCTGATTTGGTGTTTACTTCTTATCCTTATAAATGTTGAAGACAGTTAATATTTTAAATTTTTTATATATTTTTCAATCCATTTTTTTCAAGATTTTTCAAATCTTGAAAATACGGAAGAGGATTAGGGCCAAGCAATAATAAAAAAATGTATCAATATCGAGATTAAAGTCGTTAAATTACGAGAAAAAAGTCT
Organism: Enteromius treurensis; assembly: GCA_032275025.1. Lineage (NCBI taxonomy): Eukaryota > Metazoa > Chordata > Actinopteri > Cypriniformes > Cyprinidae > Enteromius > Enteromius treurensis. The sequence goes on along the minus strand of JAUCMU010000030.1, from coordinate 16,440,170 downwards.
AAATAAAATGTTGAGAATAAACTCGTTAAATTACAAGATTAAACTTGTTAAATAACAAGAATAAACTCGTTGAATAACAAGAATAAACTCGTTGAATAACAAGAAAAAACTCGTTAAATAACAAGAAAAAACTCGTTAAATAACAAGAAAAAACTTGTTAAACGACTAAACGTTATTTAACAACTTTTTTCTTGTTATTTAACAACTTTTTTCTCGTTATTTAACGAGTTTTTTTCTTGTAATTTAACGACTTTAATCTTGTAATTTAACAAGTTTATTCTTGTTATTTAACGACTTTTTTCTTAAAATTTAAAGAATTTAATCTCGTAATTTAATGACTTTATTCTCGTTATTTAACAACTTTAATCTTGAAATGAATAAAAAACTTTTTATTATTGCTTGGCCCTAATCCTCTTCCGTATGAAAAAGTTCAAAGTATATATAGAGTTTAAATGTATAAATATTTACTGTCATTTTTAATAAATGTAATTATTAACAAATACATTTTTTTACCACTTATTCTAATTATTTACTAATGTCATCATTATTTCTTTAAGTAGTGCACAACGTAAATATAAAGCTTATAATTTTATAAACATATTTCCATGTATTCCTCTGTTAAATCTAGTGTATGAGTTGAGCTGTAAAGTTGTTCAAACCTAATTTTACAATCATTTTAGAGTTGTATGATTATGTTGTCATGGCAACAGATTTAAACAACTTCATATATTTTTACACAAAAAAAAAGTTTAGTAACCATTTATAATGCTAACATAAATATGTGTGGGGCTTTTGAAAGAGTGACTATTTTAACATTTTTTTATTTGACCCAAAATGTGGGGAAAAAAGTTGTACAGAAATATAATCAACATAACACCAAAATTACTGCCAGGTGAGCTTAACTACTACACAGAAAACACTCTGAATATGGCCCAGAAATTGTAACTTTGTCACCAATTACACAATGTTGTGTAAGCATATTAAGAATATCTGATCTACTGAAACAGCATGCGAAACCAGCTACTTTAAATTTTTTCACACCAGCCTCGTTTCTTGGCCTTTCTTGTGAGTGTGATACGCCGGATGGAAGTTTGGCAAGCATAAGCATATTTCATAAGGTTTCATCACATCCATTATCACACATAACACACACATATATATACACACACACAAGTCACAAATAGCACTGCCACAAAGGATGAGCCTCAACATGTGCAACATCCCCCACACAAGGGTCTAATTGTCCCTGGAAGCCACATTTACCTTCCTTTTCTCGCATCTCTGCACGTCTCAGTCAGAACATGCGGTCTCTGAATGTGCAGCCACCTTCAGTAGGCATTGTTAATGGGCTGCTCCTCCTCATTAGCCCATCAGTAGGAGAGCATGGCGGTTTTTTCTCCAGGGCTCATCAGCGTGGCCCAATCTTCCTCCTTATGAAAGCGGGGCCCGAGGTGGAGGACCGCAGGGCACAGCAAGAGTTATCATTAACCATTTCAACAGCACACCATAGCACCACAAATAGGATGTTTTCCCCCACTCTCACATCACCGCTCAGTCTGTTGAGCGGATCAAATAAGGCAAACCTGTTTGAAGAAATGTTTCCTTCATTTAACGATACAGCTGTCCATTTTAAATGAGGCAAAAAGGAAGAATGACACAACTATGATCTTGCTTGTTGTCTTTGAACACCTGTGAAGACGACAAACAAGGGGTGGCAGAAAAGTGGATTTCTCAAGGAGGACGATGAAAGGATGGAGGAGGAACAGACAGAAGGGGTGGCATTCAATGGCTATTTGGAGAAAAAAGCTATATTCTGAATAGCATACTAACATTGCACTTATATCTCACAATGTCACATAAACAGATGGACTATTCATAGCATGATGAATGAACTAAAGCAATACATCTCTTTTTTTTAACTTATGTTTTATTAAATGTAAATAAAAATATATCACTAATGTCCAAAATTGTTTTTACTGTGTTTTTATTAGTGCTGTCAACCGATTAATCATTGTTAAACGCATCAAAGACATAATATATTTATGTGTACTGTGTTTATTTATTATGCACTGTATATATAAATATACACACATACATTATATATTTTTTATTTGTATGATTATATATTTGTATTCTTAATTTAATATTATTTATAAATAATATTAATCAAGAATGAATTTACACACACTCATAATTAACCATTTTAAAGCATTTTTAAAATATAACAGCTAGTGAAGCAACATCCTGCAAGAATATGTCCATATCCAACAGGGAGAAAGTTAAGTTAAACGTAGGTATTAATATGTTACATTTACAAGTACATGTACATAAAACGTACATTTTCGTACATTTTTCTGTTGCTAAAACATACAATTTAGACGTATTTTAATGTTTAAAACATACAAATGACTAGGGCCCTAACCCTAAAAATGTGAAATAGTTGTGTATATCTTTTATATAATTAATATATTTGTATCAGTGCATTTTTATCGTTTTTATCGTTTAACCCAAATGACGATGTTTTGCAGCTGCAGTCCTCTCTGGCGGAATACAGTAGGTTTGTGTAAGGTCCAAAGCAGAATTTATGTTGTTAATCGCTGAAAATATTATCCAGATTATCTTCCCGATCCTCTCTCGGGGTGTACTCACACTAGGCAGTTTGAACCGTGCCCAAGTGCGTTTGACCACTAAAGCTTTGGTTTGACTAGTGTGAATTCGAACCATTGGCACCCTTGGAAGAGGTGTGTCAGAGCACGGTTTGCATGTAGCGTGAGCGCTAACCGTGCTGGAGCACGGAACAGGGCACGTGACATCACGTTTTTGCGACGCTCCAAAACCAACAGAAGCGATAGACCTGTTTAACAATGGGCTGTTAGAGGACCAAACCACTCTAATTACTATCCACAAAGTAAACCGATGGACTCCATTGCGTTCAGTGAGAGCGCCACTCTTCCTGTTTATCCTGAAACCGTTCGCACCATAATAACGTACACGTGCTCCGGTACGAATGCTGAAACCCTATGTGAGTGGGGAGGGGGGGGGAAACCACAATCTGTAACAAGAGCCAATGAGCATTCAATTATTCTGTTGTAAAATTCTGTGTATTCACAGCATGTCAGAGAAAACCACTTTTGTGGCCCATGGCACGTAGACATTAAATGACAAGTAACTATTGCAGAAATTGTATTTATTTTAAGGGTTTAAAATAAAGGCTTCTTTAACATAATAAAGGCCTATTTTTGTAAACGAGCTGGCAGCAGAAATCACAGAACAGAATGAAACGTTATCATTTCATATGAAGTAATGTTAAACAGTTTAATAATGCTGTTGCAAACAAGGTCATTGATATGACAACTAAAAAAAAAAACTAGTGCTGTCAAATGACTAATCATGATTAATCACATCCAAAATAAAAGCCTTTATTTACATAATATATGTGTTTATGCTGTGTTTATTTATGTTTAGGATTCTTACTAGGAATAGCACAACAATTGAATGGGGATGTCATCTTGGATGAGGTGAAGATCGGAAGAGCGTC
>JAUCMU010000030.1:16415077-16434218 GCA_032275025.1 Enteromius treurensis | reverse complement strand
CGTGCGTGTGTGTGTGTGTGCGCATGTATGTATATATATATATATATATATATGTATATGTGTATACATGCATTCATACACACACACACACACACACATATATATATATATATATATATATATGATATGATCTTTTAAAAGATATACTGTATGTGTGTTTTAATACATACACAGCACACACATATATATTATGTAAACAACTTGAAGGAGTTAGTTGCCACATTTTTTTTTTTTATTATTTGTTTAGTTTTAGAGTGATTTGGATGTTTTTACTGAAGACAAAAAAAAAACAAAAAACATTTCACTTCTAATGGGTGCAAAGGAGATTTTCAAATCAAATTTCCTGGAGCTCATTACTCAGACCGCGTTTAATAAAGCTATCTACAGTTACTCTAATTAGCATTCTCGTCTGATAAGAGCAGGCAATAGTTGTGCAAATCCATACAAAACACCATAGTGTGTTCATAAATAATATTTCTGGAGATAATCTTCTCTAATCACTGCTGAGACCAAATTGAATATCACACTGTGTAAGACACCATTAGGTTGACAGTAACTGCCCATCGTGCTCCTTTTAATTTGGCCCTGCACCACAGTGTGGTAGTAATGGCTTTCAGTGGGGCTATAATCACCTGCAACATTGTTCATCTTACGCCCCCTGGTGGACAAATGGGATTTGTAGAAAATTTGTATTTTCTACAAATTAATCCCTCAAATCACATCCAAAAGCCATTGTACAAGCATGAATGTTCTCCACAGGCGCTATTTCTTTGTTTTTGTATTTATATGACCGTCGCAGCGGTGTAACCCATTCACAGCTCACTCGCTCCCTACACACTTGTTTTATCTGCATTATAATGTTTTGTATCTGTTGTCATTCAGGTTGTGTAGTTAATCTCTCGATGCAGACATCTGGAAGAACAGGCACAGAGCGATTAGACTGTAATAAAAATGATTAAAGAATGCCGTGCACCCTTAGGGAATGGTGCCATTTGTGTCTTTTTACATTTCAGGCTCATTTTATTTGAAAATATTACTGCTGAATAAAGAAAATGTTTGGTTCCTCCTCTCTCCCTTAAAGTTGATCATCACAGACATCACATCATTATTTTTAAAGGTGTAAATGTTCAATTAAAAAACATTCAGATCCTGCATTTTCTATTTACTAGAAAAGCTTTTGTTTTATTAATTAATTTTTTTATGATAGTCAGTGGACTATCACTGTCACGTTGCTTGTGTTAATAAACTTCAATATTTAGCAAGTATAGACGTGTGTGTGTGAGATTGCATCTTTTTAAAATTCATTAGAGGGAGCTGAATAGAAACATGAAAATAGATTACAAAAACAGACATTAAATCAAGTTATGCAAAGAAAAACATTTAAACACTTTTGTTTTATTCATGAACACAGAACCTATTTATTGGTACATCATGTAAACATGCACACTCAAAATATATTAAAAGTTCACATTAATAAGAATGTTGTCTAATACGGCAAGAAACGGGTTTGTAAAGGTAAAAAATAAATAAATAAAAACCCCAAATTACAGAATAACCAATTCCATAGTAAATTAGGCTATACAACAACAAAATAAAACCTCTGTAAACTCAATTCTAAATATGTGTGTGTGTATATATATATATATATAAACACACACACACAAAAATGTAATATAACTATCCTTAACATGTCAAGTGATTAATCACATTTTAAAAATAAAATAATGTGTGTATACCTTAGTGTATTCAAAAGTTTGGGCACCCCTTGCAGAATCTATGAAAAATGTTAAGAAAATAAGAGTATATACAAAATGCCTGTAATAAGATATTTACACAAAAGATTTTTACATTGACAAGACAAAAAAAGGAAAAAAATATTAAAATATTAAAAATATTAAAAATGCGGTTACCTGGATGAACTACAACTGTTTTTTTGTTTTGTGATGAGTCATGAGTCCCTTGTTTGCTCTGAACAGTTTAACTGAACACTGTTCTTCAGAAAAATCCTCCAGATCCTGCAGATTCTTCAGTTTTCCAGCATCTTTTGCATATTTGAACCCTTTCCAACGGAGACTGTATGACTTGAGGATTTTTCTGAAGAACGGTGTTCAGTTAAACTGTTCAGAACAAACAAGGGACTCATGACTCATCACAAAACAAAAAACAGTTGTAGTTCATCCAGGTAACTGCACACAGTATTAAGAACCAAGGGTTCCCAGGGCTGTTATTTTAATAATTTTTACTTTTTTTTTTTGTCTTGTGTATGTAAAAGTCTTTTGTGTAAATATCTTACTCAGGACATACTGAACAAAAAAATAACAGGCATTTTGTATAATCTCTCTTATTTTCTTAACATTTTTCACATTTTCGCAGATCCTGCAAGGGGTGCCCAAACTTTTGCATTTACAGTACACACAGACATACACACACAAACATATGCTGTATATATTTTGAAAATATTTACATGCATATATTTATAATTATGTCATTTATGTTATATATAAATATATTTCATATATAAAATACATTTTCTTAAATATATACATGCATGTGTGTATTTATCCATAATAATACACACAGTAAACACATATATTATGTAGGCCTAAACAAAAACTTTTATTTTGGATGAAGTTGATCATGATTATTAATTTGACAGCACAAAAAATGACAAATATTTACATTATACAATAACTTAAGTTGAGAGAGTTGTGTTTATGCCAACAATCAAACAAACAAACATTTACTTGAAAACATAGGAGAAAACATGAAGAATAATAAAATATTATATTTTGTTTTGTTAATATATGGGTTAAATAAAGAAAGAAACAAAAAATTTTATTGATATGTTTATACAAATGTGTTGGATTGAAGCACACTGGTCAGAACTCAGTGGAACTTTCCATTAAAATGCAGCCAAGCCTTTTCCCTTTTCACCGATCAATCATTTGTTGTTCATTCTCTGCCTCGTTGCATCATTACATTGAATGTTTTATTTGAAATCAACGCGGCACAGAAGCATTTTTAGCCCCAAACGATAACGTCTGAATGCAACCCTAAAGAGAAAGCGAAGGCTTGAGCTCAGCACGTTATGATATTGGCAGAAATCAGACGATCTAAGCCTCGGCGTGTCTTAAACTGCCTGTGATGGGATGATGTTGATTTTGCAGTGCAGTTGGAGCTCCTCCGTATTTATTTCTCTTTTCCTGCCTCATTCCAAGACAGAAGCTGCTCAAACCAACTCTAGGAAGCTGGCCAGGGCTAACATTTCATTTAGTGTGCTTTCCCCCATCTGCGTGTTTTTATATCCTAAACAAAGCCTGCGTGGATATGGCAGTATGCTGCAGCTTACATCTGGCTTACGGGCTTTTCATTATCCTGCATGTCAATAAACAGATGAGTTCCTCTTCGGGATGCAGCAGGGGCATTTTGACAATGCAGCTACTGTAACAGCAACGACCAATCAGAGTGAAGTAACCTGCGCCAGCGTTGCTAATTGCAGGCGATGAACTGTGTGTTTCGCCTCCCGCCAGAGCCAGGAGTTTGTGTACTAACTTGAACCAGTCCAAACACTGCGGACAGACTCTTACTGTTTCTCCCTTGAGGTCGTGGCCACTCAATGCAGGTGTGTTGACACCCTGTCCTCACAAAGCTCACATGATCTGCTGAACCGTTGTTGGATGCCATTCATTAGTGATTCGGCTCGATCATTAACTCACTCAATCGGTTATTGAGTTTCTGGTTAATCCAGAGCACAGATCTCATGGGTTTGATCCAAGGAGAGTCATGCATGCATGTGCTGTTTACAGTAAATCATTAAAATCACTGTAACTAGCACATGCTTTATTCTTTGCAAGTAAATGCATAAATAACATTTTGTGCATGAATTAAATGTATGAACATTCCTCCTAAGAGTCTTTGAGATGTCCACACAGATATTAAGCAGCAATTTTTCAATATTAATAATAAGGCTTCTTATTATGTATCAAATCAGCATTTTATGATTTAACACAGATTTCTGAATTTCTTATTAACTCGTGGGAAGGTGATATTATGTCGTGGCCACGAGATCGTTTTTTCGAGGTAACAACATCCTTATGTCGTGGCCTCGAGATGCTATGGTGAGGGAATGACTTCGAGTTTATTGCATAAACAAACCTGCGTGACAATAGCAACCCGGGATTACCAGAGATTAATTATTATTACATTAAACATTTAATTTACTATTTGTATATTCTATACTATTTGTATAATCTAATATTATATTAACTTGTTTGGGCTATATTTTTGTATTTATTTCATATATTTATTTCCGGAGTATAGGTGTATAAGAACGCAGAAATAAAATAAAATATATTTCATTCAAACCTTTAAACTGCATTTTAAATTCCAGTCGCCATAATCAAAGCTTTATTAGGCTACATTGTATCACACATATTTGTATTATATATTGTTGAATATTATATTAGAATTATTAGAATATTATTTTAGAATTATTAGAATATTATTATATTATATTATTAGAACATCATTTTCCATAATGTAAGCAGATATTTACTTTTCTGTATTTTTATTCTTATTAGATTCTTATTAGAATCTCATTATGTTGGGTTTTGAGGTGAAATATGTTCTCTTTCATTTACAAATACTGTATTTTACATCAGAGAACTTGTGAATCTCAAGTGTCAATGCATAAAGTTAATATGAAAGGAACACCAAGACTAACTCAAAATCTAATCAGGTATGATCTAAGCTAGACACATGAAAAAGATGGATGCTGGGACATGCTGGGAACACAGGTATTGCTGAAACCCTCTCTCTGTACTCAGTGAAGTGTCAGTCTCAAGAGAACAGCCACACAGTGGAGCTGATGGGGCGGCAGGTGTGACAGACTCCAGCGGTACATGCGGTCTCCTCCACTGCTGGTGAGACTGAATGAGAATTTGAGGAACTCCCTGTGACAACAGCTGTAATCATAAAAGGGGTTGCTGTCCACCGATATTACAACGTTCGTCTAGTCCTCTGCTTTCTACAAGATTTCTGTACACTATCCTGCTTGTTAAAGCAACGGAAATGTTTAATGCATCATAGTTTTTTGGGCAGGGAAACACGGCTGAGACACAAAGTGGATTTTTTTAACACTGCTTTTTGGAAACCACAAAGAAATCCCTCAATTTTTGCCATGCAATCTCCTCTGGCTCAGAGTTATTCATTTGCTTTAGCAGAACTATAGGAGTGTGTTCAGCTCTATCATGGCTCAGGTCCCCCTATCTGGCCACAGCATTCCAAACCTGTTAACTGACCTTTTTTTTTTTTCGTGGAAAACATATACACACACCAAAATTTAGTTTAAAACAGCTAAGACTTAAAGGAATGGTCACCCAAAAATTAACATTTGCTGAAATGCTGACGGCACACATTCCCCGCAAAAGATCCATTGGTGAGCCAGTGATGCATTGCAAAATTTCTCTATATCTGTTCTGATGAAGAAACCAATCTACATCCTGGATGACCGGAGGTTGAGTACATTTTCAGCAGATTGTAATATTTGGTGAATTATATCTCTAAGAAATATGACACACAAGCCATATTGCATGTATGACTTATTTATTTATTTTTAATTAGGCTATTTTTTGGATGTTTATAGCTAAAAAAAACTCCACTAAGAACCCTCATTCAATGTTTAACTCTTTAAAAATTCCTTTTTGTGTGGTCTACAGAAAAACCTAAGAGCAATTGAGTTTGTACCAACAATACAGAGTAAATAAAGACTTAAGTATTTTAATTTTACTTTGCTTAATGGAGTTTAGCAGATGCTCTTATCCAGAGTGAGTTAAAAAATTGCTTCGGTTTTCATATGTACAACTGCCAAGGTAAACAGATGGCAAGCTTGCACTTCTGAACATGGCAGATATCTCCCTTGACAAGTATTTTACAAGCAATTACCTGGCAGCAACACATTCTGTAGGCTTGTCATACAGGAAAAATATCAAGTAACAAATAAACAAACAAAAACACTGCATAAAGGACTAGCTTGGCAACAGCTATTCAGCAGGCTTGGATTATGTTGTTCGCTTTGACAGGTAATGTCTAAAACCTTTCCTCTTATACTGTCACGTGTTATAGCAGGTGTTTCTTGAGATGCAGTCTCAGTTACTGGTACATCAGCAGAAATACTACACTTATGCTTCTAGATCATAAACAAGCATAAACAAAAGGCAGATTCCCTGCTGAACCTTCCTCTCATACTCTCATATCATACAGAGTCTCCACAGGGGAGTTGTCAGCGTGGATATATACCATCTCTGCAAGACTCCAAAAGTTTCTTCCTTTTCTGACAGAGTGCATTATAACCGTGATGCTATCGACACATAAAGCTCTCAACACTTTTGACAGCCCTGTAATACAAATCTAATGTGCGGTTCTTGAATGCTGAGACATAATACTCTCTTCAGCTTGCTTAGCTTCATTCACTAGCCTTAAATAAAGTTTTAAATGACTGAAACATAGAAAATCAACAAAATAAAAGCTTCTAAAATGTGTTCAGATTTAAAGATCCACAAATGTTTATGAATCGTGCATCCTGCTGACAAAATGCTAGTGGAAATAAATATAACACAACTTGGATTGGATCAAAAATGTTCTATATTATTACAATTTTTAAAAAAAAATTATCCTAGCAGCCGTTACTATAGTGATCCTTCAGAAATCCTTCTAATATACTGATTTTCTGCTCAAGAAACATTTATCATTATTACCAAATTTATTATTAATTATTACCAAACAGTTTTATATTTTTGTGAATACCAAACTGTTTTAAGGATTCTTTGATTTATATAAAGTTCAAAGTAACAGCATTTTAAACAGCATTCACTTTTTGTGTTCAATAAAAGTTCGCATTTCTTAAAACCCAAACCAACATTTGTCATAGAGACATTTTTTGGAAAATTTTGTATTAACAAATGACAATCATAATCTTTTAATAAAAGAAGAACTCAGTAAATAATGTCTAAATATAAAGAAATATAATAAATATAATAGTGCAAAAAAAAAATCAAATTTATAATAAGAAAATCACAATTAAACCTTTAGCAGAAGCTATCAAAAACAATTTGTGCAAACTAAACTTTACACATGCATACCTATGAATATTAATGAGATTACATCAGTGGGTAATATATCAAATGCAGCAGCACACAACATGACAGCTGACACAGTTTTGAATGTTGTGGTGATATGTTCTGGGCAATAGATTCAGGAATAAGCAATAAAGTAAGTTAAGTTGTTCGAATCAACAAAATGGAAGAGTTGTGTGTGCAATAGCACACTTAAGATCCCTGTTTAAATTATGTGGGCTCTATTTCTCCCTAGTCAGTTTCTAAGTGCAGTGAATCATGGGTGTAAAAACAGCGTAAAGTGTTTGGTTTTAACCATTCATAATGATCTCAATGTAAAAATCAACAGCGATGTTGATAAATGAACCTTTATCTGTGAGGTGAAGCCCACTCTGCTTGTTCCCAGCAGGAACAGGCTCTGGGTACTTAATCATTTCTGCAGAGGCAGAGACCACAAGTGGTCTCCAGAGTCTGGGGGCTTTGATTATTCTTATATTAGAGACAGAAAATACTGCTTGTTGGGGTTTATAGGATTTTGTTAAAATGCAATATAACTAATACATGCAAATCATGCCGTGCATTTCTTAGTCTTCTACATGGTTAATCTTGATTTAGGAGATGATTTAAAGTGGTGGATCTCAGATGGTGTTGCTTCACAACACAGATTTTCCAACAGTGCAGGAAAAAAATACAAAAACATACAAGTGCTTATAAAAATCACACACTGACTTTATTAATATTATCATGGAAAGCATAGCCCTGACAATTTGCTAAACTGTACACTTCTCTTGAATGTCTGAGATTTGAACGTGCAGCCTTTTCATAACAAATATAAACTTTTTATTTATTAAGTTCTTCTTTTTTTCAAGTAAATGCTGTTCATTTTAACTTTTAATCATCAAAGAATCATTCATCAAAGAAACATCAACATATGATAATGACAAGAAATATTTCTTGAGCAGCAATTCAGCCTATTAGAATGATTTCTGAAGAATCATATGACACTACAGAATGAAGTAAACGCTGCTGAAAATTCAGCTGTGCCATTACAAGAATAAATTACATTTTAAAAAATAGCAAAAAAGAAAGCATTTATTTAAATTTTTGTAAGAATGTTTCACAATATTACGTTATTTCTAATCAAATAAATGCAGCCTTAATTAGTCTTCAAAAGAATTTAAAAATCATACTGAGCCCAATCACTTGAACAGTAGTTTATTCAACCACTAATGTGACATAAAAGACCGTTTTCTAATCTTAATGTGGAGTTTGATTAAGTTTTAAGCGCACTCTAATGATGACTTGTTGTCAACACATTATTATTGTTATTACTAAATATCATGCATTCTGCATCATTTTACTTTTGCTGCAACAAACAGGAGTGCCACATCGGATGCAAACAGTGAAACCCATTGTCGTGCTACGCCTTCCTCTCAACATGATAACCACATTTTTCTTTCCCATCTCAGCAGGTAATTTCCTCTCTTTACAGCCAGTGTGCCTAATTTGACAAACACCAATAATGGCTCTCAACAGAGAATGAATGATGCAGTCGTCTGGAATCACACCAGAGTCTTGCATCCTGCCATCTCAGCTCATTTAGCCTTATTTCCAGTCATTTACAACAAACCAATTATTCACTTGGATGTGATCGTCTCATCAGCCTGCTCGATTACATGAAGATGGGAACAAGACCGCAGGCAGCTATTGAAAAGTGAATCAGCTCATTATTCTTAAGGAAGTTGGCTAATTAGTTGGGTACATGACAGGTTCTGTAAATGGAGAAGCATTAAATGCTTGTGACACACAAGGCACCCATGAAACAGTAAGCAATGACCTAATGAATCCTGAACAGGATTGCTCTTTCGGGGATAAAATGTGATTTAAAATATATATTGGATATAGGTATAAAAAAAAAATACTTGAATGTTACAAACTCCATAACTTCTGTATATTTCTAGGAATGTTTTTAGAAACAACAACCAAGATTGAAACATATGCACAACGTATGCATTAACATACATTGCCATTCAAAAGTTCCTTTTTAAGTTTTTGAAATACGTTTCTTGCCATAGCTTCATTTTAATAATCCACTTTAGACATTCTACTAACAGTAAGTAATTTTGTAACTACATGTTAGCTATTCATTAAAGTATTAGTAGACTAATACTCCATTTACGGTTAGAAAGATTGGTATAAATTGACACCCCAAGGGACAGAGTTTTCAGATGCAGCGGCTGTCATCTCGGGTTTGTTGCTTTGTCTAATAAAGTCTTATTTCGACAACCTGGAACTCTGCTTTTCGAGCTTCATTGTACATTGAAGAAAATCATCATTGGTGTTGGGCCAAAACAATGTCAACTTACTCTATGAACCCTAAACCTACCCTAACAGTCTACTCTGAGAGTTAGTAGAAAGGTAGTTGCAAATGAATAAGAATTAGTTGGCATGTAACTACAATGTTACTTATAGTAAGTAGAATGTCTAAAGTGCACTATCAAAATGAAGTGTAACCAATATAATTTATTCGTGTGATGGCAAAACTGATTTTATTTTAGCAGCCCTTACTCCAGTCTTTGATGTCACATGATCCTTCAGAATATTCAGATGTTGTGTGGCTTAATATTTCTGTGAAAATATTTTACTTTGATAAATCAAAAGTTTAGAAGAACAGCATTCATCTGAAATATCTCATATCTTTACTATCACTTCTCATTAATTTCATCCTTGCTGCATTAACATTAGTTTATTTCAAAAGAAAACCCAAAACCTTTAAATAGTACTGTATCTTTTAAAAGATAATGCATGTATTTTACTGTGAGATTTTTTTTAAACATTTTTAATAAGGGCAAAAGTCATTTGGATTTTTGTTTGTTTGTTTGTTTGTTTGTTTGACATCATGCCAAGTTTTTACCAGTACATTTTGTTTGCAAAAGAAAGAAAATCCGCGAAATCTCGAGAAAATCCAGCTATTTTGGCAGCAAAATAAAGTCTGTCTACAAACATGTTAGTTAAAGTAAAACAAACCCATCCATATTACTTGCGTTAATGTTCACCCCCATCTGGACACTGAAGAAATGGCGTTTTTATAAACGAAGACTGACGCTTGCCAAAGAAATATCTTGGTTAAATTTAAAGTACTTTTAAAAGTATAGCATATGCTTTTATCTTTTTTAATAAAATTTTACTTATCAGCTGTAATTAAAAGCCACTCGTATAGGCTATGACTAATATTTTGTTCACTGGTTTAACCGTTTTGTTTTCATGTGTGCATGTAATAAATTAAACAATTAATAAATAAAATTTGCTTCAGTATTTTTATCTTGTTAATTTTACAGCACATGAGGCTTCGAATTAATTCGTTAAAAACTTGCACGAAAACGGAAAGCAGAGTAACACACAAGAACACTATTAACAACTTTAAAAACAGACATTAGTGTTACAGTTGAAGCATACAAGTGCCTCTAAGCAAGTTTTCTACTACTGTAAGTTATTGACAAAAATATCTCCCATCCTCTTTTACTTCAAAGTGATTAGAGTGCAAATAAAAGCGGGAGCTTCTGTCTGAGGCACCTGCGCTCGCGAGCGCTACTGCAGTGAGAGATACGGTAGCGTTTCACTCACCTTTAACGAGCATGAAAAATAATTCCAGGTAAATTGTTGCCTCTCTGCTTGTCGTCAAACACAGAGCACTGAGCAGACATGCGCTCCACACAAGGAGACGAGCTCCATCCTCAAGCCACTGTGCATAAAGTAAATTGCAGCGCGTGCATCTCGCGCGCCTGTACCTCCCCTTCACGAGCAGGAGGATTCTTTCAGCGGTTACGCGGACTTTAAGGGGAGGTGCTACAGGTAAAAAGAGTCGATTTTGCTCTTTCTCCTTAATTAAAATGAAATCGTGCCTGGTAAACACGAAATAAGCCTTGAGCATAAATCGCAAGTTTGTCTATTTAAGTGTGCATGCAAATTACGCATCACCTTTATAAAGATAAATAAATCAAATTAATCCAGTCTAAACTAGTATTCTAGTCGGTGCCCAAACTGATGCTTGACTGGTTTAGCTGGTCACCTAGCCTGAACAACAATGTGCTCTAAAACCAGATCACCAAATCAGAGTAGGCTGGTTTTCCAACAAAGAGTATAAACATGCATCTTAATGAACATGTAATGATGCAGTTTGCTGATCTAAAATGGTTCCTGGGTTTTGTGTACTTTCAATCTAACCAGCAAGCTTTCCTAAGCTAATTTAGGCTTGACAGTCTTGTTGTAAAACATTAAGTTTACACTTTATTTTAAGGTATCCTTGTACGTAAAATAATATATTAAAGGACTAAGTAATATTAATAAACTTAATGTACTTACTGTATGGTTAGGGCCAGGCTTAGGGTGGCATGCATTTAATTATGCATAATTTATTGTTATAATAGTAGCCCAGCTAACACACGACGTAATAGTTACGTAATTGTGTTAGCTGGGAAGTACGTGTAACAAGGATACCTTAAAATAGGCTACGGTGTTACCAACATTTACTTTCACTCAAAAAAAACTTTAAATTCTTATTCAAACAAAACCATAATTTATGCCTGTCGTAGCCTACCTGAAATAAAAACTGTCTTCAAAAGGCAAGTGTTTGTTCATCGGTAAATGGTAACCTTGCAGGCAGCGACATCTAGGGTTAGCTTTACGGAAATAAAGTTTAAAAAAAAAAAAAAAAAAAAAAACAATAACACAATGTTGTCACAATAACGCAAAAAAATGGAAAATAAATTAACGCTAAATATTAATATACTTGTGCTGTGCTTTAGATTTACTCAAGTTATAAACAAGTATAAACATGCAGCATAAATGCATGTACTTGTGCCTTTTTACAGGCAAAATAAAACTCAAGAAAATCCCTATTCCAATATAAAAGTCAAGATGCACATGTAATTGAACTAATGAATTACATACACACTTTGTTCAGCTATAAATCACTGGTTTGCCGATTCTTAACAAGCATGTTTCAAAACAGACCACACATAAAAACAGCAGTCTGATATTCATAGCCCAGGAGCTATTTATTGCTAAAATGGAATGATGTTTACAAAAACAGTGCTGCAAAATGTTCCATGCGAACTTTTGTAGAAACAATGCTGGTTTTCAAACAGACCCACTAGACTTTTTATTTTAAAAAAACAAAAAAAAAACAAATCCTTGGCAATAATTAAACTTAACAGATTAATGATACATATCTTCTGATGGATTAATAAAAAAAAAGTGGCTTTTCCTAAAGCATCGGCACAATATTAGGATTTATAATAAACACAATGCTTAATTAACACAGAAAGCAGCAGCCAGTTGTACAGCACAGGAGGGTGGAAGCGTAAGGCAGATTAGTGTCTCACAAAACTTGCAGTCCGTTCATCGCCGTGGGCATTTAAACAAACACTTTTGGGCCTAAACGCACATACCTCCAAATAAAGACAAATATTGGTCAGGGTTTTCAACGCTTCAACGTTAATCGATCAACACGCTCACAAAAACACAATCTGGGCTCACATGGAACAAGATAAAGCACAAAAGAAATATACAACATTTCTAGTTCCACACAATACCAAAAAAAATGACGTTTCAATAAAAGAAAAACAAATGTATGACTGTACACCCCTGACTGTACACCCCTGACATGATAATCACAGGGCCATTATATCTTCATCTTGCTGTCACCTTATTCATTTCAACAGCTCACGCAACATCTTTACAGTAATAACATTTGACATTTGTGTATACAGTGCAAATGTTTAAAAAAAATCATGATTTTATCCAATAATAGATTCATATTCCTGTGCCTTAAAGCAGGTTAATAAATCATAACTGTCAGCATGACCAAAACCCTGATTTTTCTCCAAAATATATTATTTCAGGAATGCATATATAACTATAAAAACAATCAGGAATGAGCACTTCTTTAAGAAATACAGTGCATGTTTTTGCACTTGTTAATTCATTAAGTACAAAAATTGTGCAGCACATACACTCCAATAAGAATGTGATGACTTTTTCCATTTAATTATATAAAAGTATACTCTGTACGGGCAAAATATTTTTTGTTTGCCTTAAAAAAAAAAAAAAAAAAAAAAAAAAGGATGTCGGTGTGAAAATAGTAATTGGAAAATAAAACAATCCCCACACAGAGAAATTGCTACGTACGAATGTGGTCTACTTGAAAAATGACAACCTATAAAAAATTATCTAGGCACAATATAAAACTGGTCCAATGTGTCAGTTAGTAACTGACCGAATTTGAAATATTACGATTTTTTTTGTTGTTTTTTTTTGCTTTGGGTAAAAACATTTCTCATGTATAAAAACTGCTGAACAAATGGGAAAAGCTTTTGAATACGACAGCAGACTGCTGGTAAAATGCTTCAGTTCGCTGAGTCATTTCCATTAGCATTAAGTTTCTCACTCTCTGGTCTGGGTGTGTGCTCTGCTTGGGGAATGTTTCCCTTTCGGCAAGGAATACCATAATTTTTTATGAACAAACCAAAGTCAATGAAGAAGAACACTGTGGCCAGGAAGCCAAATGCCTGAAATACAGAAACAACAGTTAAATGTTAGCCGGTCAGCAGCAGCTATGTTGTCATATAACAAAAAAAAAACACAAATCTAGCTTCATCATACCACTGCGCCCCGCTCCAGATCCGTCTGACCATTGTCTGCTGCAAACACGATGCTGGTAAGGAGGAACAGGATTGCCATGGCTAATGTGTATACAAAATCCTACGGAAAAAGACGTTGTTTAACTGCACATTGTGTAACACTGTATCCTCTGGATTAAGTGATTCCTGACGGGTCAATCATTTTTGTATAAAATGTATAACAATTTTTTTTTTAACATAATATTATTATTTTTAACATTTGTTCATTTTAATATTGTACAAAATAAAAAAAATTATATAGCTTTATTATTTAAGTGCCCCAAATATGGACTATCTATCTACACTAAACTATCTACCATGCAATATGTAACCAAGTGAATGAAAGTTTTAAATACGAAAGTGTATAAAAGTTCTTATCTCTCAAAAGAAAAGGGCTTTTCGCACAGCTTTACTTCCAGAACTTAAAGTACATTAAACAAAAAGTATTGCATTTAGTCAATGAGCGTACACTTGCTTCACCGACAGTTCATGGTTCTTTTTTTGACCCTAATCTGAAGTAGAAGCTAACTTGCTTCCTCCAAACGTAGTTCCTGGAACTAAAACTGTTCCTAGTTCCTGTGGGGCGAACACGCCAAACAGTAGGTAGATCCACAGTTAGTTTGTGTACTATGAAATAGTTTTTATAGTACGAAAGGCCCTAAAGAGTTGATAGAAAATAAATAGAAAAACTAAAAATCAATCAAATATAAAATTACTATTTATAGTCGACTCTGAATCACTGAAACAAGTCTCTTCATGGTGACGTCAACATGAAACATTAGCATATTTCCCACCCATTTGTTGATTCAAGTTTTGCCACTAGATGCTGCTTTTGGAGCATTAAAAGCTTACTAACACTGCTTTAGATGAACTCGACCAATCCCCAGAGGGGTTAGGAGAAATTAATCGTTTGAAAGTCGTTGAACAAATAAGTCCAAAATAAATGCATGTAAGACAATGAAAGTGTTTTCTGACTTTGCATGCATGTCAACCTGATGTTTGGACTCCCAAATCCAAAATATGAACATTTCATAAACCATAATGTTTTTTGCCTTACCAAAGTACGCCAGCTGTTGATTCCAACTCTTTGGTGCAACGGTGTGGCCAGCAGGATGAGGAGCAACAGTGTGAAGAGGAAGGCTGTGCAACTGACAAATTCAAAAAAGTAGAGAGGTCCACAATGCAAACAGTTGGACACGATCTCCTCCAGCACAAAAGCCACAAATGAAAGAAGCTGAGGAGACACAAATGAAATCCAAGTGCATTAATTAAACCACCAGGTGGCAGTATCAGCTTATTTTTAATATCAATAACTCCTATATACAAATCAATAATGATTTGGATGTTATTAGACATTCCTAGGTGACAAAATATTGTATTTAACATCCTCAATCACAATCCCAAACTGAGATGAAAACCAGGTGTGATGTAAACGCATCAGTATCAGGGGATTCCCAACAGTGAGAATAAGCTATTTACCCACAAACTGATATTCATCATCCTGTCACATGTACACTATTAAAAAGACTTCCAGTCAAAAGGTTAAATCTTTGCTGTCACATCAATTCCAGGACATTTTGCACTCAATTTCCCTTTAGTGAACAGAACCTGACAAAATACGATACTGTAAGTGATGTAGTCATGCTAGTAGGTTACTCAAATGTACTAAAAATGAGAAGTCTCTTAAAATAGTAACTACAGCAATGCTGAACATCTCTTCTGTTAAACTCTGCCATCAACATTTTATAACAAATAGCTGGTGTTTGACATTCAACTGGTAAAAAGAGAACAGATTCAGGGCAAATAACTGCTAGTAAGAGGAAATCCTCACAGCGTGATCATTTATAAAAAACATTTTATAAGAAGCGACGTCAAAATGACACAGCCAGTCTAACCCACACGTCTGACTCATAACGTGTGTTTTGAGCTTTGACAGCCCTGACTGCTAGGAAGGAACAGGGTAGGTCCACATGCAATTGTTATTGTCGCTGAAGAAGCAGAACCTTATCGCTGCCGCACAGAATCCATTCGAACAAGCCGGATTGAACACAGCTGCTGTTGTTCGCCACCCAAAAAGGGGCTTATTTTAGACATTTATGTCTAAATATAAAATGAAATCAAGCATGCTGAAAGCACCAAAGCTAAATGAAATTTCTTCACATTAATACAGTACAGTCACTTGACTGTGGTCAGCTGTCTCTGTTCTGATGAATACATTGCGGGCAGACCGATTTCATAAACAAAAGAAGAGTTAAAACCATCTTAAAACTCCAGAAGCACTGAAAACGGTGTGTTCCAAATTTACTTTTTAAAACTGAAACAAGGCAGCTGCAAAATCCCACTGATAAATCACTAAAACTGTACACTGCACTGGGTTTATGCACCACAAAAACACGCTATGGTTTGGTGGGCAATAGTTTGATAATGTGGTTCGGAGGTAGATTGGAGAAAAATACTCTTCACAGTGAAGAGCTTCTTAGAACCAGCTTGAGCAGTTGATCTAGATTAGGTTTAATCTGGGAAGTACCAAAGTGTTCCAGTGTTATTATGTCAATGGCTAAGTGGAAAAGGAAATTAAAGTAGGGAATTTCAAGGGCATCCAGAAGACAATCATGAATGAACAAACAAAATATAGCTGCAAGCAGCAATTACTGGAGGGGTTCAAGCATTTTTAAGGCCTTTGAGGTATTTTCAAGACCTGGGTGTATGGCTGACATGTCGAAAGCACATTGAAAATGGACAATAGGCTCACACACACAGACAGATATGAAATGGTTAATACTCAGTAAGCAAGTTTACGCACACACACACAGAAGCTGCGCGCTCAAACTCCTAAAAAAAACTTGAGAAAGAAAATGTATTGAGTACATTTTTTACATTTAATTTCCATATACATTTGTATATACTTTTAACTATATATGAATAAAAAGCATGTTTCTGTACTGATTAATAACACACTGTTTAGTGTCATGAGAACAACACTTTGGCACAAAAAAACTCCAGTGGCAATTTCCCTGAATACACAACAGGAGAAACAGTCAAATCTAATTTCCTGAAAAGGCATGAGACCAGGCCCTGCACTGTAGGGGCAATTACTCATAAAGAGTATATTTGTCTCAATGTTGACCTCTATGTGGTATTTATTGGCTAAACTGAACATGTTCTGAAGCATACTTCCTTGTACTTAAAGATTCCTGCTTTAACTTAGGGATTTGAGTGTCAAGTAACCCCCCGAATCACCACAGCATACTGTGAAAGTTAAGAATGAGATGGTAATTGAATTCACCGTCTGTGCACTAAGTGCATTAACAGTTTAAAAGAAGACAGTCATTTCTTTCACCTGATATCACTTAGTTTGTCACATGCAAGCAGGCAATGCGCTTTGGTCTTTCCAGTTGTGACCTTGCAAATTCAAGCACTCAAAATAGTGACAACCAATTAGTAACACCCAGAGAAGAACTGATGCTAAAAGCTAAAGATCCAGATGATAAAATTAATTTTCGTTATAAAACATCAGCGACCCAAAATCTAACTTAGCCCAGAAAACAAAATAAAAAGGAATTTAGATTTTATTTTAAAAACAAAGAAATGTCGTAAATTAAAATACATAAGAAACAATGGATTTGGAGCAATTTCCCGTTTACCCTTGAAACCAAATGGTCAGATTTAATGCTCATTAAAGCACAAACATTTCTCATATCTTTTGAAATGGAGTGTCAGGTTTTGCACAAACCTGTTGAACCCATACCAGTATTTGGGATTAAAAGGGTATGGTGCAATGCTTATTGTGTGCTAACATAAACACTGCAATGAATGAATGAATGATTGTAACCCTCACAAATCACAAGCAATATCTACTAAATAGCCTCTCATATTGTATATACGCCAGCATTTATTCCTTGGTGAACCAAGATGCGTGCATGTTCTGCTTCGTCATAAATCATAGAAGTCAGTTGGACACATAGGGAAGATGCCAAGGAAATGGAGGGAATTTCTAACTTCAACTCAGACAAAGTCCAACCGTCTCAACTATTGTACAAAAAGCCCCATGAGCAACAACCATGCAGCATATGACTGCAATTGTTGTGCTTGTGTAGAAAAATAAAATAAAAAGGTCACCATTCTTCACTCACAGGACTTGTTAAACATCATTTGCATTATTAAGGATGTGTGAGATAGGGCAATGGATTAATTTAGCAGAATCTTTCATTAGCATGTAACAGACACCACATTATATATCTAATTAAAACCCCACCCTTTCCAGGTTAATTACCTGTCAGCGTTATTGTTTACTATTATGCACATTTATAGAAACTCACACACTTTTCCAATAATGCTATCTTAACTTGAATCGTGTCTTTGAACCGGATTAACCACTTATTTAGTTTAATGACCTCTTATTCAGACCATGGCTCAATGTACTTGGCTCAAAGGCTTGAAGCGTTGAAAAATACAATAGGCTCCTATAAAGAAAAGTGCATATAGCTATATATATTTTAAAAGAGATCTCGTGTGTGATTACAATTCATAAACATGTGGTAACATTCGCGGCTAGCGTGGAATCCCTGTATTTCAGATGAAACATGTAACATGCTGCTTACCACTTCAACCACTTTTGTGCCGAATCTAAGTTTGTCCAGGTTCTCTGAAGGCACGATGAACCATTTTCTGGATTTGTGCTCCTGCGCTGTTGTTGTGGTGTTGTACACCGTGTCGGTGGTGGCCATGCTGCTGCTGAATATATCTAAATCTGAAGACGAGATGAATATATGAAACAGTGTAGCGATTTAAGAAACGACAAAAACACGCGCTACTGCAAAGGAAAGTAGCTGCGTCGATAGCTCAATTTCACGCTTAAGAGAAAAGCGAAAGTAACTCAAACAAGTTAAAGTCAAATCTAAAAGTTAACTAAGCATACAGAATTGATTAACACAGAACATGTCATGCAATCGAGTATATGTGATAACTATATTAATACATATTTAAGAGTAAAATACCTCGGGTGTTTGTTATAGTGTGCTCCGTCCTTTGTGTTTCACTTCCGCACTCCCTTCGGTTTTCTTGACTTCCTACGAAGCTTGTTGAATTCCACGGCTGTGTTCGAATTGGCTCACTTGCTTACTACGCAGTACACAATGGAATAGTGTGTAAGAGCAAAAAGCAACTAACGTTTCAAAGTTGTATGCTTATTGACAAACACAAACAAAATACAGCTCAGCTGTCGAGGCTTGTTAATAAGGCTCATAGTAGTAAACCAAGTAATATCACACAAGGAAAAAAACTATATAAACATATATGTTTTGATATAGGTTTTTAATATATGTGACATATATAAAATTGGCCGTTTTC
>JAUCMU010000030.1:16377542-16412300 GCA_032275025.1 Enteromius treurensis | reverse complement strand
AGTAAATTTTGCACAAAATAAATGTGATTTAAAATGTAGCCATGTGCAGTAATCCTGAATGAGAATGTGATATTCTTCTATTATATGATATTTTAAAATGCATGTTTGAACTGCTTCTACTGAAAATATCTTGCTCTTACATATCTTAAAATTTTGTAAAAGTTTCATTAATATCTTAATTTAACTAAGGCCTAGTCCTGGTTTAAACTAAGCCATGTTTGATAAATAATATGATGGCAGTACTGACACACAGATGTGTGTGTGTGTGTGTGTGTGAGTAAAGATACAAAAGTCTCAAAGTAAAATTTCTTATTAGACTCTTTAGTAGTATTATGCTACTTAATTTCACTTAAAGTAACTAAAACGTTTTTATGTTTTTAGTTTTAATTATGACAACTTTGCACTGAAGCCTGGAACAGACCACAAGAGGGCAGACTCACTCTAATAAACAAGCACGTCATAACTCACAAAGTGCTGTATAAATTATTTAACTATAAATGACAAATCAATAAATAAATGAATGAAATTAGTGTATAAAAGGCTAAAATGATCATATGATTAAACAAATTTATTAAAATGGTTTTAAATGAAAGAAGGTAAGAAAGTAAGTAAACCAACACATATGGTTGCCCTCTTAAAGCAAAACACACCTAGTAGATTGCATTTGAAGATCCTTAGATCATTCTTATTTTGCTAACTGTACACTGATGGCAGCAAACCACTATTGTGGGTCAAACAGTGGTTGTATTTTTCACCATTAAACTTCCGTATGACCTAAAACTCTGAGAAATGTACAGTTCTTCCTCTATTGCATAAGCATGTTCCACTCTTTCCTGTCATTTACTTTAGCCAGCGCACTACAGTACAGAGGTTCTTTCACTGGGCTGCTGTACTCTAAACAGAGCCTTAAGGAGGAGTTCAGATGTGCGTGAGTCATGTTTCCAAATTAGCCGGAATACTTAGATGGAATCTCTAGGCCTGCAGGTCTTTCCATTTCACCACTTCCCTGCAGATAATGGCTTCATTTATCTCTTAGGAATTTATTTCCCTTCCACATTGCAGTAAAGATACAACAAGCCATTAGTGATTTAGCACATGTGTATTTCCCCTTTCTCTTTTGGAGGCACTTCCCCCGATAGAGGTCAAGAAATCCCTGTAGTCTTTGCCCCACAACAACATCTTGCAGTTCCCGTAAGTAGTAAGTGGGAGTGTAATGCACAAAAACTTGTCATGGTCATATTTCATTCCAGAACTGAAAGAAAAAATGATATAAAGGACATGATGCCTGTTAGGAGTGGACCATTAAGGGTTGCATTTTTGTTACGCATCTGTTTTTAAATCAGCATGAAGAAAATAGAACAAATATTATGATGCATAATCAAGTATAAATATTTTACAATCCAATTTACATTTTTGCATAACGCTTATGAGCATTACGTAAGGAAAATGTGAACAAAAAATACAATTCTGTTTTAATTACCTAACTTTCAATACAGAAGATGACATTTTGTAGAATGTTGGTAACGTTTTCGCTTCCCTTAGACATTGTATGATCAAAAAATATAACAGAAGTAAAAAAAAAAAATTATTTTCTAATCTGCATTAGAAAGCAAGTCATGAGGACGATTTAAGGTCTTGTTCTGATTCAAATTCTTATTTTAAATAAATAAAGAAGCCACAAAATACACACAAAAGGGTAACTTTTTATTAATTACATTGTATAGAATAAAGTGACTTACATTTAGAAAACCAAAAAATACACTACAGTTGCAAATCATAATATCCCTAGTGAAAAATAAATATACTTAAATGCATTTGAAATTAATTTATTTAATGCTCAGTGTAGTACAAATACATTTTCATATTTATGAACTTAATAAAATGCAATTGTACTTTTAGTATACAACTTAAAAGACTGCTAAATTGGAATAACTAATTTTGTACTTAATGCACTTTAATTGTACGGAAGTAGTGCTGAAGTCCAATTAAAGACATACTTAGTATATTTGATTTGCACTTAATTGCAATATTACACTAACCTCATTAAAAGTGACATTAACGTGCATTTTAGGCTTATTAATAAGAAATATGCATTGCGCATTAAGTAATACTCCAAATAAAGTTTAATTAAAAGTTACTGTCAGTAAATATGTTAATAGATTTGAACTATACTAGTATGAAAGAAATATATTTACTTTTTTACTAGGGATCATATATAAAGACACTGTGAAAAGCAAAAGTACATTTTAAATTTTGTAATAATAGTAATAATACTGTGGGTCAGCTCGTCAATCCTTCATGAGCACCTCATTTCAGCCAAAATATTCTTTGATCACAGGCACTAAATAAAAGCTGCATCACGCGGTCAAATAAATAATGTAAACATTCTCGTGAATAAATGGCCCCTTTTGGTTTTTAGAAATTGTTGATAAATAATTGCAAATTCCACTCTTAAAATAAACCAGTCAGATGCTGAAAAAATCAGAGTTTGATCCCAGCCGATTAGGTTCACTGAGGCACTAAAATCTTTATGAAGAAATCCACTCTTGACGCATAAAGCATCCTTACAAACAACTTAAAATGTCCCTTTAAAGTCTTCAAAGAACTCATCATCTCTCCAGAACCAACTGAGAAGTTTTCTTGCTACTTTCATCTGTTAAGATTGAATGTGAATTCCATCCAGTTACACTGCAGCACCTTCAAGAGAGAATGAGTAGGAAATGATGCAATACATTTCGGAAGGTCCATTCTGCTAAACGAACAGTTCACCCTAATACATATTTGCAAAAAGGGCTATCCAAGATGTAGCTTTTGTGTGTTTCTTTATCAGAACAGATGTGGAGAATTCAGCACTGCACCACTTGCTCACCAATGGATTCTCTTCAGTGAATGGGTGCTGTCAGAATAAGAGTTCAAATGACTCCAATTGCTTCCAGCATTAAATGCAAGTGCACAATCCAAAGTAACAATTTTTCCATTGAAAAGGTCAAGAAATATGTACATATCAAGCACTGTTTGAACTCTTATTCTGACGGCACACATTCACTGCAGCAAGTGAAGCAATACATTTCTCTAAATCTGCTGCAATAAACCAATACATACATCCTGGATGGCCTGAGGGTGGAAATTCATTTATTTTATTTTTTTAAATAAAAAATGTCATATTGTACAAATTCAATGATTAGTGTCAGACTCACCAGTTGGTTGAGAGCCACATGTGACCTTGTAAGAAGTCCATATGCTGATTGCAATAAGAAAAGTAGCTATAAAGCCAAACACCTGTGTTTATGTAAAAACAGGCATTAGTAACATAATAATAATCTAAAATCACAAGTTTTATAAGTAAACATAAAAAGTAATTTGCTATAAATAACATTTCTAAGAATTGCACATGCACTGCCTAATACCCTCATCCTTATACAAGAAGACTTTTTGTATTTCTCCTACCATTGCTAATATTGAAAGCACATAAAGACACTCACAGATCCAGCGATCAAAGAGGAAAACCCATAACTCTTCACGGCGACAACTATAGAGGCGATAAAGACCAGGATTCCGCCCACAGCATAATGTAAAAACTCCTGTGAAAGCAACGACGAGCCAATTTGAGAAGAAAAAGCAGCATAAACATTCGGTAAGATTAAAAAAGACACGTAATGTCGGTTATGTCTTCGGTGAGTGAAATGTGAACTGTGCCGACTTACCGTCAATGTCCAGTTGATGCATGTGATTTTGCTTTGAAGTCGAAACAAATACATAAGGAAGAAGATTAAGAAGACGATGAGAAACCATGCAGTGACCACCTCAAAGTAGCGGTAGGCAGACAAATTGAACCCCTCGCAGTGCACACAAAGGAAAGCAATCAGGAGGACCACCTGTGCAAATTAGAGGCAGTACATTTCATTTAAAGATTCTTGTGCGTACTAATATTTTCACTACACACAAAGAACAATGTCGCAATGCTTTAACTCAGTAAAAGGGGCAGTCGTGGCCTAATGGATAGGGAGTTGGACTTGTAACCCAAAGGTCGTGAGTCTCCACCTACAAAACCACGACTGAGGTGAGACCCTTGAGCAAGGCACCGTTCCCTCATCTGCTCCCTGGGCGCCGCAGCAATGGCTGCCCACTGCTCCGGGTGTGTGTGCGTGTGGTTGTTCACTTCTCACTGCTGTGTGTGTGTGTGTGTGCACTTGGATGGGTTAAATGCACCAATTCTTAGTATGGGAAACAATTCCTGGCCACATGTCACATCCTTTCCTTTCCTAAAAGTTTCACCAACTCAGTAAATTTAAATAAAGTACTTGGACAACGAGGAGTGAAAAAGTTTGTAATATCAAAGCAATGGTATTAGTAGTTTTGAAATTGTATTTGTTTTGTACTATTTTACCACTAGAGACTGTTAAGATACTATGCATTTGTTCCGTAGAAGTGTTAAACAATGAATTCAAATACTACAAAACCACAGGTTTGTTTCTATCTGAAATGTTTTCTGGTGAAAGTATAATCTGGTCTCGGTGGGTTTGGCGCTTAGCCCTTTTTGAGTCCCACATGCTGTGCAAATCTCTCTGAATCTCTCTCATCACTGCAACCATTTTAGCAGCCGGCTGTCCCTGAGAATCTGGGGAGGGGGGTAGTCTTATCAAATTATCATTGCCTGTCATCACCTTATACACCCCACCCCCCTGCCCTCCCCCACACACACACCCTAAAACACACTTCGAGCCACAAAACACTACTGTTATTTCAGTAAAAAAAAAATTAAGATTTTACTTTGAGGAACTCCTCCCTCATGGTGAAGTGATGATGTCACATGGTAACGTTTTGGTACCGAAGGATCACCATATTCCTTTACCATGCTTAAAAAACTTCAAAGAACTGAATTTACAAAACACCACGACACTGTCCAAAAATATATTTTAATAGTATAACACACATTCAAACATAACAAAATAATGTTATACAACAATGTTGTACAGTACATGTAATCATCTACTTCCAGAATACTTTTCAGCCACTCTCCCTTAAAGGAAATATATTATACATTGTACTTTGTTCGTATAATAAAAATTATTCATAGTAGTATTAGTATAATTAATAGACTATTCATGAACAGTTCACTTGAATGTTCTGTTAATAAAGCATTTACGCATGACAACATAAAAAATAATTTTCCTCTAGGTTTGCAGTAACGTTTGTTTAGGCCTAAATTATAGTTACAGATGAAATATGATGCATTTCTCACTTGAGAATAAATAGCTGTTGCACAGAAGGTTGGGAAATGTATGCAAACACACACACACACACACAAGTGTCTTTTCCTGTAAACTCAGTTTTTATCCTGTCGAACTGATAAAGGATATAAGTCTAACTGTGATTACACCATTGCACTGAATGATTATCAGATAGCATTCTTTAGAGAATATTATGTGTATCATATCATAGTGTACATTTAGACTACTGCCCAAAAACGTAATGTATGATATAAAGCGTAGAAATATGTTACAGTATTTTAGCGTTTTGTTAGTTTTTCTCGAAAACTTATTATCTCGAAAAATATTAGACGTGCTGCTGCAAATAAATGCACTGATCCTGCATTGTTAGTGCATAAGAAATGTAAGTTATTCATGGAAAGTTTAGTTAACGTCGCTCAGAGTGAAGCATCGTGGTGTAAAACAGTCAGTTAACACCCATCCTCGCTACATTAAGGATTCTATAAACTCAGTTACATTTACTTCATAAAAATAAATGTGATACAATTGTATCTTTCTCTTACCACTTGGGCGATTTTCAGTAATCCATGAAATGAGCGAGCATAACCAATGTTGCAAAATCCTCCATCCGATGAGGATGTTGTTGTTGTTGTAGTAGTAGTAACGACTGTGTGAGGCATTCTGGTATATACTATTTGAGGAACTTCACAAATAAAATAAGATAATATTTATTTAAAGATGCTTACATTGAGCTAGTAGTTCGTTCAGGAGTTCGCCATCTACAACTGGGTGTGACCAATCACATGGGCTATGAAACAGCTTCCACACGAGGGCGCGTGGAGGCTCAAAGTCTTAATCCTGAACGCAAAACTTTTTGAAAACATTTACGCATCAAAATATTTAATATAAGTAATTAATAAACATATGAACTGAATGACATCTATGTGAAATACTAAAACACGATGTACCACACAAATCTCAAATAAATGTGTTTTTTTAATTGATCATACATAATCAAAAACTAATGTAATTGGTCCATCTGGATCAGCGCCTAGAAAAGAAACAGATACCACGTGATAAATACATCGTGTTATCGTGACGTGCAGCTTCACTAGAGAAAATAAAACAAGTCTTAATTTTCAAATTATAGAATTATTACTTGGACAGTTCGTACATGATCAACAAAACACAACTTCAGGACTTAAGGCGAAACCCATTTTAACCTTTGCATTTTGAGAATTGCTTTTCTTCCCAACTTCCCAATTTGTTTAGACAAATCGTACAAAATCGTACAAGGGAGGTCGTACAAATTCATACGAATTAGCCATCTTGTAACACATGTACAAACTAGTTGTGAAACTGTGTTGGTTTTGCCTCACTTTAAGATTAAACTGCATTTTTAATGTACATAAGCAGAACTAGTTTAGTAGTGAAGTAAAGAACAATAGTAAAATATTCCTCACCTTTCACTTGTCTTAGATGTCTGGTGGGGGTCCTGGGGGCTGAATTTCTGGGGCCCTGGGAGTCATTTGAACCTTTGCCCTCTCTCTCAGTGCCCCTGAGTACACATCAACTTGACTAGTTTCATCAGCTGGACCAGTGCTGATATTGGCATAAACTATCTCATTCGTTTGATATATAGAGGGTTTAACCCTCTGTGCACCCATATCCCTAAAAATGAAAACAGTAAAGTTGCTTTCAAATACTTCATAAAGATGCATTATTTCACTATTATGGCCAGTTTAAATGAATGGTGTGCGATATCTTACTTTAGCATGGCAGTCTGTGCACTTTGTCCTTTTTGGCAAAAATAAAAAATAACATATGCAGTCCATCAGAATTTGCACACACCAATTTTTTTATTTAAAAAAATCACATAAAAAATACAAATCAGGTAGGCTACTTACTTTTTTTCAGCACATTCAAAATGAATGCTACAATACCAAGCAACAGCAAACCACCCAAAATGCCAGTCATTGCCAAAAGACCAGAACAATTTTGACATGAACATTTGTCTAGTGGAAATGTTTTCTGATCCTGGCCCAGTGAGTTCACAGCTTGGCAAGTGTACACGTCCTGGTCAGAGAATAGAACTGAGCTGGAGCTGATGAATTGGTCACTTTGGTCAGGTTTGCCTGGAAAGGGTTTTAGCGGGCCAGGTGATGAGGTCCATTTTACTTCTGGAATTGGATTCCCTTGGAAAATACATTTCACCATCACACCCCCAGGATATACCTCCAGGTATACGCCAATGATCTTTGCTGGAGCTACAGTTGAAAATAACAAAATAATCAGTTCATGCATACTATGCAGTGGTCCCAAAAAAAAAAGCACTTAGACACTTAAAATTAAAGTCAATTAGGCAAGTTAAGTGTACAAATGATGACAGAATTGTTGCTTTTGGGTGAACTACTTAAATGCATGTTTTGGGGGGTTGTTGACTATTATTGGTGTGATGATACAAATGACACAAATGCTGTGTAATTCTTACCATTGACGTTAAGCCTTGTGTGTTTGTTAAATGTATCATAATCCAGCTCCACCCTACAGGTGTACTGTGAAGCATCGGTAACCTGTAAATTATTGATCCTTAAGGAAATGTTTCCTTTTCTGAGGTTACCTTGAAGCGAGAATCGTTCTGAATATGATGTTGGATTAATACAGTTACCGTCTTGTCCTTCTGTCTTGTTTTGAAATCGGTATTGAAAAATGAGTTTGTTTTCCATTAACCATTTAATAGTGATGCAACCGGTGTAAATATTTTGTTTCGGGTGTGTGAAGCTGCAGGGGAGAATCACATTTTCTGTCAAAGTGCCATTGACCTTATCCGGGATCTCCATGGACCACTGTACACAAGATAGGCCTGTGGATGAAGACAGAACGACAAATAACATGATAACAAGTTGTTACAAGACAGCCTGAAAACACACTAAATATGGAGTTAATCATGGTTTGTTCCAGTTTACATTAATTTCTTTCATTTTAATTATTTTCTACACTATAAAAAATGAGGAAAGCTTTGCAATTGCTTTACGATAGACCAGTTCTCCAAGCCTCTTTCTGTATGGTATTGGAATAATCATATTGGAATGTGTTTTCTTTAATTTTACATTGTAGAATTAGTTACATTCTTTTTTTTTTTAAATGTGTAAAATAATTTATTACCTTTGAGACTGCACATCAAAGAAAGCAAACCAAACACATAATCCTGCATCTTCGAAGAGAACATCCTGGGATCTCACAGACAGAAGATTTAAAATGAAGGTATTGAGACTAAACAAAATGGTAAGTAATGACTAAAATAAGGAACTGTCTACTTACACTTTCAAAATACCTTTTTTAGTGAACTGGTCAGTGCAGGTAGTTTCCACTAAACGTCCACGCAATTTCCTCTCTAACTCCATGAATGAGTTGCTCACAGCTGCACCACAAGGTTTATCAGGTTTCTTGTCACTCTTAAATTAAATAATGTTTCATGTACTTCTTTATTTGTTTTAAAGTCTAATTCCTAAAGCTCCCATTTTTGTCAGTTGATTTTTGTGTCATAGATAGATGAATAGATAGATAGAAAGGTGGACCAATAGACAGATGATAGATGCTTAAATGATAAATGCTTCATTCATTCATTCATAGATAGATATTAGTAGATGTATGAAGTCAGTAATGTGTGATGGTGAGTCAGAAATAGGAATATGTTGCTAGGATTCTTTTTTCCCTCTCATACTGAATCATAAATCCAGAACATCTGCAATGGACAAACACCAGTTTACTAAATCTCTCGGTCTGTTTGTGATCCTTTATTCTGTGGGTGAGAAAATTCAAAAGAGTTTGAATAGAATAACTCAACAGACCATTTGATCATTTAGATTTTGTAACGTTTGTCAACTTTTTTCCCTAGCTATTGCCAAAGACGATGACGGCTGGTTGATGAAAGCGCCAGCTGAGGTCCGGGCGATAGAGGGGTACCCAGTAGTGCTTCCCTGCTCTTTTAGCCACCCGCATCACACCCATCCCTCCTCCATGCATGTGTTGTGGACCCTGGGCCACGGACGGGCCTCCACTCCTCTGTTCCGCTGCACGAGCTTGAACAACAGCCAGCTGTGCCAATCAAAGCCCAACCAGAACGAGCGCTACCGCCTGGAGGGCAACCACCGAAACCACGACGTCTCACTCAGGATCAACAGCGTGACCTTGAAGGACAGCGGCCGTTACTACTGCCGTGTAGAGATACTGGGGCATTCCCATACGAGCTTTGAGAATACACTGGGAACTCGTCTACGGGTGGAGGGTAAGAAAAGCATCAGTTGATTCCTATATGTTGATTCCTATATGTTGTCATCTGATGCCTTAACTTGCATTTAAGAGTTAACATTGTATCCTTATGATGACTGAAGTATGGTTGTGTTGGTCATGGAACAATATTCATTAGCCCTAACCCTAACCAATTACTCATTAATCAATAAATATCTCTAAAAAAAAAAAAAAAAATTTAGTTGATATGTACTCTATCTGACTGGTCGTTTCAAGACTTGGCAGTAAGCATGTGGGCTGATATGTTGTGTTCCATTCAGAGTGCTTTTAAAATTAATTATAAAGCTTTGTCTGAATGTTGTTTATGAATTCCTAAACACTTTACAGGCCTTCAGATAAATCTTTGAGAAACGCCATACATTTTAGTTAATTATGTATTTATGTTTACATTTACCAAATGTATAAAATGGGTTTGGTGGCACTTCATTTACCTTAAAACAAGCAGAACTAAAAATAGGCTAAAACTACTACATGGTCACATGACTTTAATGTCACCACCAAACTTGAATTATTCTGTAAATTCCACTTCCTGTCATTATAGTTAAATTACAATTCACTTTGTCCTATATCATTCAAATTCCAACTTATGAACAGAATGGAAGCCAGCTCTTGTATTCTGAAAGTCTATTTTTATGCTCCTCATTACTAGCTGCGCCACGAATCCTGAGTTTGTCAGCCGAGGGGACAGAAGCTGGCTTCAAAGCCGTGTGTCAAGTTCAGGGTTCCCCTCTTCCTGACATTCAGTGGATAGAACCAGATGGTGTTCAGGAGGGAGACACTTCATTCCCTCTTTCCCAGGACACTACCAGGCAATACCGCACTTCAAGCCAACTGCTGGACGTCAAACCTGGACGACAGTACATCTGTGCAGCTTCAAACTCTTTGGGGAAGGATCAAGCCACGCTCTACCTTTTGCCCCCCAGTCCAGAGAAGTTAATCGCAAAGAGCTCTTTCTCACTCCTTGTGCTGCTTCTTGCTCTGGCATTGGGTATCAAGCTGCTTTTGGCTCTGGGTGTGGGAGCCTGGGTGATCAAGAGGAGGTTTAGCATCAGAGCTAGCAGCGCAGAACACTGAAAAGACGCCAACGTCATGCTCATATAAACAGAACACTTTGGTCTCAAAGCTGTCTCTAGTCTCACGTATGTTGTTAAAAATACATAGGCTAAAATTAAACTTCCTCTTCTGAGGTGAACCATATGAATCTGACTTCCATCTTTTTGTCTGGCCTGAGTGGATCATTTCAACACATGTGACTTAAATATAAATCTTTATCTATGTATATGTCTGTTAATGTTAAAGTTTTGGCTTTTGAGAACAAAGAATTTTAGATTATTTTTATAGATCCGACTGATTACTTATTTTCACTTCCAGCACACTTACACACATACATACAATAACCTTTTAATCGACAGTTTCAAGTCAACTGTTTATTTTTCTAACAACCCAAATGAGAACCAATAGAACGGGACTTTTATTCATTAAGAAGAACGGAATACTACCAAAATGGTCTATTTATGACAGGCCCATAGAGGAGTTGGGAAATAAGATAACGGCTTGGAAATGGCAGCCAAAAAACAATTACAAAGTCAACATGGCCTTTTCTCCTTAAAAAAATAGAAAGAAAAAAAATTTACTACTACTGAATGAAACACCATTTATGAGAAATTAAATATATTTTAAAATTAAGTCAATGTAGATTTCTTGATGGTTTTCAAGTCAGTTTGAACTTGTCTGTCTGTGCCTTGACTATTAAAGTAAATTTTCTTAAAATAAAAATGCAAAAATTGAATACCAAATAAAGAACATGGGTGATGTGGTATATATGTGTATATTTAAAATGTACATATAAATATATGTACATATACATAAATATATGTACGTATAAAAGTCTACAGGACACATTGTTGTTCAGTTAACATTTGTTAATAACAATCACTACTAAAATGTTATTCTGAATACAGTTTAAAATACATCTCAACTTAAAAGCTAACCTAATAATGTTTGCAATGCAAGTTTTCTTTTCACTGCTAATATTACTGCTAGATGTTATTACCCACCATTTTCTCAATCTAGTTTAATATAAGGGCATCACTCTGTAAAGACAGATAAATGTTGAGCATGAAAGCCTAAACTGATCCCTAAAGACAGCAAAAAAGTTTTTTCGGAGGTCTCAAGTCTTGTAATTAAGTCATCTGCTGTTTACAAAGTATCTCACGAAGTGAAATACTTTGGTCCTTTATAGCAAACAGGCTTCTTTTTAGAACAGCAGCGGGAACTCTTCCACTTGTATCTCTTGTCAGGATCCAGAGAGACCGAGGCGCACAAGCCTTTCTCTGGTTTTCCAGGCTGTCCTGTCTCCCAGTAAGTGAAGTCGACGTTGGGTGAGAAAGTGTCCTCAGTTTTCCAGTACCAGTCCATTGAGTACAAGCTGCGGCGCAGACTGATCCAGCCCTCTGTGGGTTTCTCGAGTGTCATGTTTGAGGCCATCTTATTCTGGCTGGTACTATTGTTGAGCCTGGCAAACAGATCAGCATTTTGCATGCAGTAAATGCGGGACATCATCCAGCTCATTTCATCTTTACCAAGTACAAACATCTCCGGAGTCACCAGGCAGCCGCCTTCATCTAAACACACGCAAATGAATATTTAATATTCAGTTAGTATTAAACATGCTTAAAGAACTGCATTAAAAACATTTTAAAAACAGGTATATATGTGAATGTACATTAAATCATATCTATTAAAGTTACAGTATATGTGCAGTGTATGTACAGCATATGAACTTTAATCTTTATATATATATATATATATATATATATATTTATATATACACACTCACACTCAAAGGAAATACAAATTATATTTGCACTCTATACTATTATTATGTACTATTAATATTATTTATTTAGAATTACTTTTATTTATAAGGAGTATATTACTAAATATTGTTAGAATTAAATCATCTACACACACAAAAATAGCAAATTGCTAGTAATCTAAGCAAATAATTTCACAGAAACTGCAGGTAACTAGAATTATATATATATATGTATGTATGTGTGTATGTATATGAAGAGTTTATTTGCAAAAACAACAGACAAATGTCCATCATGTTTTGTTAATTATGTTATCGTGCTTCTATTGTGTTAGTTAGCTGCATTTTTAGCCAAATAAAAAAAAAAACATCTGCAGCTTGATTAATATTATGCACAATGGAAAAAACATGATTACCACAGTAAATATAATATACAAAAAAACATGATTATTGAAACTTCAATAATAAAGTTATAAAAATCAAACTTAAAATTAAATTAAACATCACAATTTTCTTTTCAACTTAAACACTCACCTGGGTCCATATTTATAACTGTTGCTTCACTCCAGTAGGTATTGTTCGACTCCAAGCGTTCTATCATGTATACACCGATCCTTTCAACAGGATGCCAGATTGTGCTTATCCTTATTCCCTCCACTAGAGCCCAAGAGTACCCTGTTCCATTCAGAATATTCCATTTGATTTGTGAAGACAAAGGCTCATTATTCATTCGCACAGCATCAGTGCTGGCCGTTTTAGCGATAATCAATGCACCACTGCCTGAGGAATTAAAATTTACAAGATAGCACCCAGAGAATTTCCTTTTCGGAATGAGGTCTAGAACGAGTCCGTGGCTGATTAATCGGAGGGAAACCTGGATGCTGGTAGAAATAAGTGAGATATTATTCATCTGTAATAACGGTAGGATGTCTGAAGAACTTTGCACCCAAACACCAGTGTTAGGAGTGAAACAACCCTGGCAGACTCTGAAGGGTTGATTTGTTGTCACAAGTAGCTGTTTGGCGCTGAAGATGGAAGGTATGAGGAATTGGTCATTTTTGTCGTTTGACTCATAGGGTAGGAGCTGGTTCAGAATCATGTTGCACGAGCAGTTTTTGCTGTCAAAGCACGGATGGGTCAGAATCACAGCCACGTTGTCCACTGTGTTGATTTGTTTCACCGAACCACTAATCTGAACCTGGTAAAGATTGTAAGCATCGAGACTTATTCTATCTTCTTTGCTTTGACCTTTTTCATCTACCCGATTGATGGTGACACTGTTGTCCTTGTCCACTGCATTGATGATCATCAGCCTAAAAGGCAGGAATTTGACGTCTGATGTCATCGCGAGGTTAAAGGACGTGGCTATTGTGGTGTAATTCAGAGGGGGAACCTGATACACCTTTCCCAGATTTTGCTCAGGCTGGACAATGTGAGACTGGAATCTCCCCTCCCATCCACTCACAGAAAGCACTGTGATGTTTTGATCACTGCTGATTCGAAACGTCTTATTGGAAGACACAAACTGGGATTCTTCAACCTGCTTTGTCAAATTCACTGTCCAAACGATTCCTTCACCGAGGCTTGTGTTGGTGTTGACATTGTTGTTAGCCATATAGGTGACATTGATCGTAGTGTTTGGGTGAAGGGTGGTGATTTTGAGCTGGTTATAGGTCTTGCGATAATAAGCAGCAATATTCTCAGGGAATGCAGTGATGAAACTCGTCCCACGATTGTCCAATGAAAGCCCTGTGAATGTTCAAAAGTCTAATAATCACATTCGTTTTGCTGTTTTAAATTTTCTAATTAATTTTTAACCAGGGATAATCACCAACACTATTCTGCTACTATCAATATCATCATCAATGTCATATTGCCGTAAATGCCTTTTCAAACTTTGACCCATTTGAACAGCAGTTGTGATATGAAAGCAGTTTCATGACTTGAGCACAATACATTTCATTATAAAAAAGCATCTTTTTAAGCACAAAATGTTTGGAATCTTAAATTAGTATTGGTGCATCCGTAGTAATTGTATTAAGTCAGAAGATAAAAGATTTGCCTGTATGCATTATTTACCTTGACTAAACATCAAAATGGTCAACAGAACAGCCAGCATGACTGTGTTTTGCACATGCAGCTGCTGCTGGGGTGATGTGTTAAGCTAGCTACAAAAAAAAAAAAAAAAAAAGGAGAAATATTTTTTAAAACACTCCAGTACTTATTGTACAAAATTCATATGCAGACAGCAGTAAACAATATTTTCCACTTCTTACAGTTAGTCAAACTAGAAATATGTAAAATGGAGAATACCTGTTTTCAATATGTTTTGTCTCTCATTTGCAGCTGCACTTTTGGGTTGGGTAAAATGTATATAGTAAAAGGTAATATTGTGAAATGGTATTAGAATTTAAAATGAACTGTTTTCCGTTTTAACATTTTGATGTATTAGCAATATGTAGAAAACTGATTTTTGTTTTTAGCAGTCATAAAATGTTGTTTTGAACTATAGCTGTATAATACGGTGGCTGAGAGAGCTCAATCCACTGCACATAGAAAAAAAACACCTGCAAATTAAAAAAACTTCATCAATTAGACATCACATGCCCAGAACATGCTTACAACCATACAGTCTCACAACCAATTCGTACGAGATGCCAAATTTGTGCCAATTCGTACAACCACACTCGTATGATTTTGTACAAATATACGAATTGGCATCTCATAAAATAAATACGATTTATAATAAATCGTATAAATTCACACGTGTGAGGTCGTACAAATTCGTACGATTTAGCCACCTCGTAAAATAAGTACGAATTGCCGTGAGATCAGGTTGTTACTACACAACCAAATAAAGTAACAAACCGCAAATAAAATTCTTTATGTGGCTGTGTTTTGAACATTCGCAGCACTTGCTGTCAAACTGTTGAAGTTTTGATTTGATTTCATTGTTTTCTATTTGCACGTTTTCTGAAGTTGCAGCATGTTGATCTCTCTCGGCTGCCGTACGGTTAACAAGAATAAAAGATACAACTCTGATAATTAACGACATTAATAGTTTATTCTTCAGCCCATAATTACTAAACTCTACACTATACTAATTACTAGCATTTAAATACTAAATATAGGATGTAGAATTTCATACAAAGTGCATTAAGTGCAAGAAAAACAGAATTATTTTATATTAATTTATGTCTTTTTTTTATTCATTCAGATAAATGCAGATAAATTCAGACAAATGTTTTGCAAAGGCTTGCCTTAGAAAAAAAATTAAATTAAATTAAATAATACTTTTCAAAACGTTATAGTTCTATTCCTGCATCTCAACAACCACTTCTAAGGAAAACGTTGAGAAATACTTACTCAGTTTATCTGATTTAAACAAAGAAATAAGTTGACTCGAATGTTTCGTTGACTCGAGTGGTCAAATAGCCTACCTTATCGTGGCCGGCACTCTTCCTCTATCTGAACAGAAAAAGCTGTGCATTCTCTGCTCATTTGGTAAAAGAACATTTGACATTCAAACGCGCTTCGCTCTTCTTCCTATGTGGTTTTGCATAAGACTGCAGAAAGATTTGTGCCTTAAGATCAACAAGTTTCATATTACAGAGATGTGGAAATTCACCAACACCTTCACAGGACACTTTATCCCCTCAAAATAATTCCGTTCCAAAAGAGTCAAAGGAAAACAGTGCGACAATTTCATCAGACACTAAACCGAAAACTGTTTGTATGTACACATCACAACCTTCAATTATATTTTATTGAACCTTTTTTTTTTTTGAATGATAAAAAATAGAAATTTCTTAATAAACAACGTAAAGTTTCTCTAAAGTGTCCACGGCCTTTGTATTTTCTCCAACAAACTTTGTTGGGAAAACATGACATTTATTTCGAGCTCCGACTTAATTTCTCCACTGCTGCTGATAAGCCTAAAATCTGAACAAATAACATGTTTTTACTTGAACTCAAATTAAAAAACATGAGCATGCTTTCAGGTTTTCTGAGCTGTGATTTACAAACACTGGCATTTGGTCACAGCCCTTCAAGACCAAATCTGTGTACTTTTTGCACAGGCATATTTGGTATTCAAAACACTCATTTCCTTTCCTTTGCATGAAATAATCTAGAGTTTAGTAGCAAAACATGACATAAGGCCTATTTTAATTCTTTTGAAAAGGAAAACTTTCCCTGGAACTTAGTCTGTAAATCAAATCTGCAAGAAAATAAAGCAAAGATGAAGTCAAATGCATTTGTTTACTTCAAAACGCTTTGAATTGCTTCCTCCATTTTTCCCAAATGGAATAAATCCAATGCTTTTCATTACAGTATTTCAACATTTATTGCATGTGACTGCCAATCAGGACAAATCCACATTTTTCTAACATTTTATATCGTATATACTGAAAAAAAAAAAAATAAAAAAAAAATCAGGATTTAGGTGAAATAAGGATATAAGCAAGACACCTCTACAAAAAGATATCTGATTCTGGTATCTTTGGCACAAAATAATTTATTTAAAGAAACAGCTTAACCAGTAACAACACAGTTTTATTTTTATATGAACTATGTATTGTCCTAAAGTATTTTTTATGACAGACTTCTCAAGATATGGCACTTCAAAAGGGAAAAAACGTAATATGAACCTAGATGCAATACTGATTTAATCCTGCCCACCCCCAGCATGACCTAGAGGTTTACGTGGTTCTCTAGGTTGACCCGAGTGTTTCCGTGGGCCCTTTCCTCTCCCAGCCCCTTCAGTCCTTCCAGACCCTGTCCCTCCTCTCTTCCTTCTCTGGACGTGTTTAGGAGTTGCTGCTTCCTCTCTGAGAGCCTGAACCCACAAGGCATCAAAAGAACCTGGAGCTTGATAACCCGGCTGGTTCTTATCAAGCGAGTCTCTGGAGAGCAGAACCCATATACTGGGCACATTTCTGCTGACTGTAAGACTGTCCAAGCCAGCCTCGGGCTCCAGAGGCTCCCAGACCTCCTGAACTGTGCGATAGACCAGCTTGGTGTGCTGGTGTAGGCCGTGTACACGCCGCTTCATGATCTCCACACACGTGATGGCTTTAGCCACGCTCTGACCCACACCTGTGAACAAGATTTGGCGGCATATATTCTCCCCCGACCTGACGCTCACCTCTGAGTCTTCATGAGGGCCTGGAGGATCTGTGGTGGCTGTTTTCTCCTCCATACGGCTTAAAGCAAACCTCATCAGGTTGCGGATTTTGCTGCCATCCTTCACTCGAACTTCTGGAGTGTCGCTGGGCAGTTCGGGGAATGGACACAGGCAGGGCTGTTCGACTGTGCGTGCTTTTCTATAGTTCTCCATGTCATGTAGCCTGCACCTGTGGAAACCGTGTATATGTAGTTTGTTATGCAAATATCTATGTATCAGTAAAGATACAATTTTCTTCATCAAATATTGTTTGATTTGGTTTCAAAGACCCCGTGTCAAATTAAAATAGAAAACAAAAAATTATCATATTTTTGTTGCAGTTTACTCTAAACAAGGGTGATTTACATTAATGACAACTTGGGGTAAAATTGCAGCGCGTTTAAAAATTGTAATATTATAAATAAATTGTTTTTATTTATTACCAAATTGATTTTGCTATTTAAAACATACATGTAGTAACTGGAAAACAGCATTAGTATTCACAGCCGCACATAAAACGTGACGTTAACACAAACTCACTTTCCTACTTGCTAAAGTAGCGCTTTGGCTAGCAAGTTTAGATGGCTGCAGCGGTTTTCCTTATAACTCCTGATTTTTGACGGTCCATATGACTGACCTGCGGTCGCTCGGCTTCTACAATCTTTTTAATATGCCGTTTTGACTACAACTAAAACGACATAGTTTATGAAATTCAAATGTTATGCTATTAGATCGCTTATCCACATGTAACAGCGTGTGACGTCCCCTGCCGATAACCTGACAGTCTGCCGTAAAGTTCCGCGGGTGTTGATGGGAAGTGTAGTTTTGAGTTCATATTTTTTATTATCAAGTAATTTTTAACAATCGAACTGACCTTAGAACAATTAAGTTAAATAACCAAAGCATTTACATATAAAAAATTATTTATGTCATGGGTTCTGTCTATTAACATACTTTTTTCTTTACTCTTTATTTATATAGTTATATATACAGTTATACCGAGTTAATATTATTAGGATAAGCTCTCAAATTACCGATAATTCATTTTGTTCTCCATTTTATTTTAGAACTTCAAAATTAAAATTCATAAATTTCACGAAATCTAGACAAATAAGTGACTCTGTATGAAGTAGGTCTTAATTTATTTGTACACATTCGCTGCTCCTTTTCAAAGCGCTATTGTACTAACCGCTGATCTTATAAAATGCTGTATATAGTTGATGTAGCTCAAGTCGTCCAGAAGAGTTATTTACATGAACACAGCGCCACCAAGCGTTCATTTCACGAACCTTTCAGAGCCCTAATGACAGCCAGACTGATGAAGTTCAAAGATTTGGTAGTTCACTGAAAATAAAGCTCAGCTAATATTGTTGGGGTCTACTCATATTTTAAAAGGCCTAGCCTACTTTTTGTGATGCTGTCTGAACTAATTATAATAGCTAATGCCATCTACTGACCTAATTATGGACTATGGTTTTAATTTTAGATTTAGTAAGTTAAAACAGTTATTTTATCAAATTGTGTGTCTCTGGTAAATATATACATAGGCCTGTGTCGTTGTGAATGTTTTGTGTCTGTTTGTTAATGAGGGATCTTTGGACACCAGTGCATTTAAATTTTCATAAAGTAAAAAGATAAAATTGGAGTAAGTTGGCCTCCAGAATTGGCACAGAAGAGTCATGTTGTCACTGTGTTATTATTTTCCAATGTAATAGCTTAATTTTTGAAGTTATTACTTTTGTGAACTTTTTCCAAGAGACCAGGAGACGTTTGGATTTGTCTGAAGCAGAATTTGCTCAAATACTAGAGCAAAAGACCCCAAGAACTTTTACAAACAAAAGGTGACAAAACCTCTGGCTGCAAACTTGAATGTTAACACCTTTACTTTAAATGCTAAATACAATGTACTTCACCTTAGTTTCTTATATGCTATGTCAGGAAGTAGGATCAGCAGATCTAAGACAGATTCTTACATTTGTAATCTTACAATACAATTATTACTCAATGTTTCTGTGAATTTGATGTACATTTATATCAGGTTTTTCCTGAAAAACCTATATTGGGTAAATTAATTCAGATTGAATTCATATTGTGTTGCTATTATGACATATAATATTAAAATCTGGGCACAAATACTCCTATGCCTGACTGTATAGAAATAAATAAAAACTTATCATATTAATCTCTTTGGGATTCTGTGTCGTTTGCCACCCATTAATCAATTCAAAAAAAAAATTATTCTGGTTTTGTTTTGTTTTGTTTTTTGTGCTACTGCTATAGCAACTAAATTGTTTCATTTATTTCCCATAATAACACACTGGATGATGCATCATCATCTCAAACCTAAGCTGGTATAATTTAATGCACATTGTTCCTTAAAGGGGTATATTTTACTGGGGCTCGTTCCTTGATAGTCTAATGCCCCCGATTATAGCATCCTGTGAATTGCTAAAAATGGATTAACAAACATACACGTGCTTGTCAACATTTGCTTTACTATTTAACCACATCTGCTGGCAACAAGTAGCCTGAATGTACAGTATATGGTTGTTTTGCATGCATATTTGTAAAGTAGCATTCCATCAGATTAGTGCTTTTATAAACACCCACGTCGATCCAGACTTGGTATAACAATTTGTATATTAGCATGAATAAATAAACACACTCAACATGTCTCTAGAGAAGAATACTTTATCAAAAAATAAGAATATACAAGGGATTATAAAGGTGGCAAGCAATAAATTGAATTAATGCAGATGCATTAGACAACGTCTGCTGAGTGGATCCATTACAATAAAAAGGATTCAAAGAGTTTCTTTATGGAAGTTATAAGTTCAGTGATTAGAAGCAGGTTTAATTGGTCACTGCATGCTTTGATGAGACACATGTATGCTGTGTAACATTATTTCGTAGTCACTGTATTCCATTTTGAGCAAAAAATCAATAGATGTCAGCATACTGTAAGAAAAAAAAAATACTTAAGGCACAAATAAAGAATGAATGTTTAAAGCATCTATACATTAATGATATCGTTGCAACTGCTTGACATAATTTTAAAATGTCTTTAATGTAATTTATCATTCATTTACAATAAATATACACGCAGCAATACAAATATGAAATAATGAACCTAAAGAATAGCATTAAAAAGCAATAAACTAAATTGTTCTTACCAAGAGGCCTGGTGAGATGTTGAGATATTCTGGCCTTTTATAGCAGACAGGCTTCTTTTTATCACAGCAGCGTGCACTTCGCCATTTGAAATCATTTGTAGGGTCAAGGGACACTGAAGTGCATAAGCCCTTCAAAAGGTGCAGTGGTTGTTTATTATCCCAGTGAACATAACGGACAGAGATTGGAGTATCATACTCCTCCTGCCAGTACCAGTCTGTAGTAAGTAAACTGCGACGGAGACCGATCCAGCCATCCCCATCCACCTTGGTCAGGTTATTAGCCATGTCTTTATGGACAGATTCAGTTATAGGACAGGCAAACTGTTTTCCATTACTCATGCAGTACTCGCGAGACTTCTGCCAAGTAAGATGGTCCTGTCCAATCGCAAAAGCTCCAGGGACCAACACACAGCCATGAAGATCTGGATGCATGAACACATAAACAGATTTTTACCTTTTGCCTTCCGCCACCCCGGGTTGTGCACCGTTCAAAACTGAACTGAGACCGTTTTTGCTTTCAATTCTAATTCAGTTGCTTAATGACGCAGGACTGATAATCTGTCACTAAGTTAGTTACTAGGCAGAGACAGCTCGCGATGCCACTTCATAATTTATTTAAATAAATAAAAGTTTTGATGATGCATTAAGCAGATGCGACCTGAAAAGCGCCGTCGCATGGGAATTCGGCTAAATCGCAAAATCGCGTTCATTGGGGGGTTATATTTATATATCCTTTCTGTTGTCATTTCCAAATAGTTATATTTTGTATTTTTACACTGTATAATATTCTGTTTTATCAAATCCAATAAATCGCCTCAGTGTTTGTATGTATTTTATTTTTACATTTATTCCAAAATAATAAGAAAAGACGGTAACTACAAAAATATTTTATTTAGCTGCTGGTGTCGCTGTT
Source organism: Enteromius treurensis (assembly GCA_032275025.1). NCBI lineage: Eukaryota > Metazoa > Chordata > Actinopteri > Cypriniformes > Cyprinidae > Enteromius > Enteromius treurensis. Next base: position 16,390,714 of record JAUCMU010000030.1, on the reverse strand, counting down.
GAATTACTTTCTACATGCTATTGAATTCTCACTTTTATAATATCGTTTTTTAATCCATTTTTATTCCCTTAAAAACAACCCCTCTCTCTCTCTCTCTCTCTGACTGCTACATTACAGTAAATGTATATTAATGGGGAACTTTGGATCATCATAAAAAACGCGACAACGTTTTGTTTTTTCCGAACAAACAGCAAAAAACTGGAAGCGAAAATGTAGCTTAGTGCTGGTGTATCCTACCTCTCTCAATCGGCACAAATCCAAGTATTCCATAATAATTTTATATTTGCGAAGTAAGAGTATCTGAATGCTAAACTGTTATTTATCATGTAATTCATTATGTTTATTATTGGCCACCCCGCACAGAATTGCATTTTTAAGAGGGAAAAATAATATTGATCATTAGGAGTGTAGCACCAAATTCTGGGCCCTATGCACAAGCAGTGGCCATGGGCCCCGTAAGCACCAGGTTCACAACTACCTACGACACGATTTAATACATCAATCAACTGATGCATTTACCCAAAATATTAGCATTTACATTAGTTAACAACATTTATTGAGATCTTAAAATTATATTTAAAGGGGAAAAAAAGTCACTTCTCTGGGGCCCTCCCCCCAGCTGGGGCCCTGGTAATTTAGTCCCACTTTTCACCCAACTACGACACCCCTGTTGATCATGTCTATACCTACTACGATAATGTTCGGACCCTGAAACTCTAGCAAAACTGGAGCTGTTTGGTACGATACAGAGGTACCAATCCCTGACATCTGTGTATAGATTACAGATAAATAGATAAATAGATGAGAGAAAGAGAGAGAGAGATACAAATAGAGGATAGAGAGAGAGAGAGAGAGAGAGAGAGAGAGAGAAAGAGAGTGATGATAGATAGATAGATAGATAGATAGATAGATAGATAGATAGATAGATAGATTTATTTATTTTACCTGGTTTTTTATTGATTGGTACAGCCGGACCTCCAAATATTACTTTTGCAGACATATACTCCAGCATGTAAACGGCAATCCTTGATGTTGGATGCCAGATTGTGGCACTTATATCAGGTATAGTTACAACAACCGAAGAGTAGTTTGTGCCAGCGATTGCAGTCCAGTCGGTTGCTGAGAGCAGACCTGTATTTGTGTGCACATCATCTTTACTGTCTGTTTCAGCGATCACCAAAGCTTTGCCATTTGTTTCAGCGAGCTGCAGCAGGAAGCAAGCAAAGAACATGTTTTCTGGGATCAGCTCCACAATGAGGCCTGGACTGAAAAGTCTAAGGGACACTTTCTCCGTAGAATTTAGCAGCTGGGAATTCTGCAGGTCTGTAAATGACAGCAGCGTCGAGGCAGAAGCTTGTAACTGATTACCATTGTGAAATAGCGAGGACGCATTTTCTGACAGCATAAGTAACTTGGTCGTGGCCACGTTGAAGATGGAAGGCACGATAAAGCTCCGACCACCAAACTCAGTGGGAAGAATCTGATTCATTACCATGTTACAACGACAGCTCTCGGTCTCTACACAGGGATGAGTCAATATCACAGCGACCTCTTTGCTCGATTTGACCCTCACAATAGAACCGTTGGTCTGAAGCTGGACTAGCTGGTAGGGATCGAGACTGAACGTCTCTTCGCCAGCACCTGATGTTTGCTTGACTATAGTGATGCTGTTTGGACTGTCCACCGCATTGATAATGAGTAACTTGAATGAGCTGTATCTTATGGTTGTACTGACAAGCACAGGTAGGCTGAAAGATTGAAGATAGTATGGGTAATCCACCAAAGGGATCAAATAGTTTGTGCCAAGATTTACAGTTGGCTGGACGACAATGGACTGGGTGCTGCCTGCCTGGTTAAGTATAGAAACCACTGTGATGTTTTTGTCACTGGTAATTCTGACAGATAAAATGAAGGGGCCTACTTGATTTACTTCAGCAGACTTTGGAAACACAACACTCATGGTCTGCCCTGATTTTGGAATTTGAAAGTTTTTCGGTGTGTTTTTGAAGAAGACATTGAAGTTGGTGTTGTCATGAAGGGCCGTGACTCTTAGACAGTTTAAAGTATTAGCTAGATAGAAGTAACCAATGTTCTCTGGAAAGGCAGTGATAAAGTTGTCTCCATATCCCACTACTGCAAGACCTAAAATAAAAGAAAGAAACGTCAGTCTGAAAATAGCTATCCCAAATCATTTTAAGTTCTCACAATCTTTCAAGTGAAATAACAAAGACTGCCAAATTTGGGATCAATAAATCATTCATTACATTTACATTCATTTGTTTTGTTTTTTTCCCAAACCACTGTCATAGAGGACAGTAAAGGAGATCTCTTGCCTTACCTTGGCTAAGCATTGATGCGATCAGCAGAAAAAGAAGCATGGTTATGGCTTCCTCTGTGTTCTGGCTCTGGAAGGAATTACAAACAGCAATGCTTACTAATTAAATAACTGAGACACTTACAGTTAGAACTATTGTTGTTAATTGTCTAAGTTAATTATGTCCATCCCTATAAAGCAAAGAAAATAATTTTTCCCAAATAATTTTCATTGTGACCATGTTGTGTTAGTTAGCTGTTTTATCTCATTTTATTTATTTTTTTAACCAAATCAAAATAACTGAGGTTTGATTGAGATTAATTTAAACATTTTTAAAAAATGAGTTATCTGTTTTTGCAAATAAACTCTACATATTTGTCTCTTGCGAAGTTTAGAGGCAAAGCTGATTGTCCCCACAACCATGTACAGAGGCAAAGTGCTTTATATTGAAGTCAAAAACAGGTTTCTCTACCATTTAAAATACAATAATGTATTCAATCATAACTATCAAATATATTATATAAATAGCACAATAAAACTAAATGCTAAATAAATATTTTATAACCAAATATTCTAAAACAGCGGTTCCCTAAAGTTGTGTGTTACCATTTAACAAAAATCAGTTATTTTATGTCGCATGACCTCCTCCTTCCCATTTTCCAAACGTTTATTAAAAAAAAAGGCCCATGTTAAGTCCACTGTTTCGTTTTAGTTTTCAGACATATGAAGCGTTTAGTTGACATCACCGGTGTGATCTATTAATTGTTAGGGAATTGTAAAAAAAAACAAAAAAAAAAAAAACTATTATATTACAAATAAATTAACCTACTTAATTTATTGAGTATACTATTACTGAGAACATGGTTTGATTCCGTGCAGCATTTTTCATGAAAATTGTTTAAGATCAGTATATCAGGTCTCTGGTGATATGTGTCACTGTGTTACTGTACTGTTTTATACTTTCCCACTAAATAAATAAAACATAATCTCCTTATTTCTTGCATTTTCATTATTTTACTGGAACTCTGACTACATCTGCTGAAAAAAAAAGTATTTCATAAAATCTTTTAATATTGCTAAAGAAGGTAACGCCAGTGACAAAAAAAATGGTACATGTGGTCTTGAAATAATTGCACAAAAAAAGAAAGAAAATTAAGCTGTCATTTATATGTATTCATAATTTCAAGATCTAGTAATTTGGTTAAATGTAATAATATATATATATATATATACTGTATATACATTTTGAGAGATTTTGCCATGCCAAAAGTGGACATTTCTGTAGAATGATCCATGTGTTAATATATCACACAATTTTTAGCACCCTACCCAAACTTCTCTAATGTTCAAACCCTGGTTACCGCCATGCATGCAACACAGAATACCACCACTAATTAATTCGAACAAAGTAACTCATGTAAACAGGAGACAAAAAAAGACTTTCTGAAGTCACAGGTGTCAGAAAAGTCTTATCCGGTTTCTAAAGATAACACAAATCAGCCACGACTAACAAAAAAGGCACCATATCATATCATGGAAGGTATGCCTACATCATGGAAGGGCACATTTCAGAACTACAACAAATATCCACACAAACCATCTGCTATGCTCCAATCTCTTACCTGATGTCTTGGACAGCACTGTTCCTCTCTCCAGAAATCACCACTTTACCCTTATTTTAGTTCAAACACATTTGACTTTCAAAATGCTTGACTTTCTTTTAAATTTGCGTAAGATCCTGGCTGTGCCATACACTTCTGTATATACTTCATTTGATGTAATGTTGTTTGAAATGCAAAATTCTGCTGTTCAATTCTTTCTAACAACATGTCATACAGCTTATTTAAGAGATTTGCAAAAGCGTTTAAAAACATGCTTACAGTTGTTAATGCAGACGTTTTTCTGGAAGTATTTAGTGCAAAAACACAGCCAAATGTGGAAATGCTGATGAAGACAGGACAGTATCCTACACTGCGGCAAGTTCACTCATAATTCACATTTACCACAAACATATACATCAAATAAACCCATTTGGATAGGATGAGATAAAGGGAAATGGTTACACAGATTATGAATTGGAAAGTAATTTATTGAAAACAGCTGAATTTGTAAACCAGGTTTCAAAAATACAAGCAAAACCATGTTTATGATTGAAGAACATGCTAACCTTTCTCTGGTTTTGTCCGTAGGTTTCTGTGATTAAAAGGCTACAACCCGATTTACCTAAATGACATCACAGAAAGGAGGCGATGGTGTCAAACCAAATCAGACCAGCAAAGGTAAACACACCCACAATGCACCAGAATAAGCCCAAGTAAGCTTGAAGGTGTCTGTGATGTTATAAAAAACTGATCTTGTGACATATGCTTGTATTTTTCCTCCCAATACGAGCCAATGCATTTGCTTTAGATCATCATGCACTGCATCAGACATTAATGTTTTGATAGCTGTCATACTTGAAAGGCTATTCATTTTAGGTTTGTGCAACGCTGGTATATGAAGTCGTATATTATATATTACTCATAATATGTAGTTTTATTGTGTTTCCAGAAGATATGTATATTTGTAAATGCGGATATTGAACGACCAAAGTCAGTGAGACATTGAGAAACGTTTTTGACATTTTATGAATTATTATCGCAGTTACCAACTCCTGGTCAAGACCTTTGGGTAAGTAATGCTAAAACGATCATATTGTTTATTAAAGAACTTATCATCAAAGTATTTGCCCTGTTTGTAGCAGATGGGCCTCAGCTTAGTGCAACAGGAAACGCTCTTCCAGGAAAACTCTTTGTTGGCGTCCTGAGACACAGCAGCGCACAAAGCTTTCCAGGGCTTATCTGGATGCCCATCAGCCCACTTTGTGTAGCTCACGCTGTATTCGCTGTCATTGCCTTTCTGCCAGTACCACTCTGATGTGAAAAGACTGCGTCGCAGACCGATCCAGTGGTACCCGACACTTCCGTTGTTTTGCAGAAAGCTGGTCAACTCTTTTTGGGCCGTTTCGATGCTTGGTGTGCTCAGCTGGTAAGATATATTTAGGCAGTAATGATGGGACTGGGGCCATGTCATCACATCAGTACTGGTCATAAATTGTGCAGAATCTGCCACACAGCCATTGCGATCTGTGAGCACAAAAACACTTTTACAGTATGCACTGTGAAGTTTGATTTCATTCACATTTTAATGTAACTTCAAGTAGGATGATGTAATATATATGAGATAGCACGACATCAAAATGAATTTAAAAGTATTCTTGGTCTTGCATTATTCATCTTTGTTTTAAATTTGGGATGCATGTTCAAAAGGAAATGCCAGATAAGTAAAAACTGTAACATGTTAATATTACCATATAATATAACTCATTTCTAACTTAACATTTCACAATGAAATTAATTCTTGTGGTGGCAGAAGCTGATTTTCATCAGTTCTTCAGTGTAACGTGATCCCTCAAAAATAAATATGCTGATTATCAATATGCTGATTTGTTGCTCAAGAAACATTTCTGATCAGTTTTGAAGACAGTTTGTGCTGTTCTATAACTTATAAAAACATATACATAGTTAATTATCAGTTTAACGCATCCTTGTTAAATATGAATTTATTTATCGTTTTTACCAGTTGTAAACTGTAGTGTATAGTTGTATTATTATTTTATGCATGAAAGTTCATTATATTTAAATATATATGTATAAATAATTTAATAAAACCATTCAATTTTATTAAACCAAATCTGCAATAGTGTACAAGTACAATAGGATGTAAGTATCATTTAATGTTGATTTTGAAGGGTTAGTTCACCCAGAAATGAAAATTCAGTCTTTAATTACTCACCCTCATGTCGTTCCAAACCCATAAGACCTTCGTTCATCTTCTGAACACAAATAAAGATATTTTTGATAATACCAGAGAGCCATCTGACTCTCCATAGACAGCAATACAACTGAAATGATCCCAGATCCAGAAACATATAATAAAAAGTCCATGTGACATCAGTGAATAAACTTAAGTTTTGCAATGATAGGAGAATACTTTTTTGAGCAAAGAAAATAAAAATAACATCACATACTTAACCATTCTTCTCCTATGACTTACATTACTGCGTAAGCGTACGCTTTCTTCTAGACACAAGCAGACCTGATATCACATGGACTGTTTTACCAATGTTTGAAGGCACAGATGGCTCTCTGATATCATCAAACATATCTTTATTTGTGTTCTGAAAATGAACAAAAGTCTTATGGGTTTGGAACGACATGAGGATGAGTAATTATTGACTTAATTTTTGGGTGAACTAACCCTTTACCTCAAAAATAAAGGTATCATTTTACCTGGGTCTTCATTTAAAATGATAGCCGGGCTTCCGTACGGAATTCCGCTCTCCATCTTCTCAAACCTGTACACTCCGATCCTGGAGGTTGGATGCCACACAACATGCACTCCATTAAGCGGCACAGATATTGAAGAGTAATTTGAACTGGGAATGGTTTTCCAGTCATTGGGGCTTATTAATTTGCCGTCTATGTACACATTGTTCTTACTGGCAGTTTCTGCTATGATAACAGCCTCACCATCTGTGGAGTTGATCTGAACCAGGTAACAAGCGGCGAACATGGTTTCTGGTATGAGTTCTAAGATGAAGCCTGGACTGATAAGTCTGATGGACACCTCATTTGATGCACTGATGAACTGAGATGCTTTCTTGAGGTCTGGGAAGGGAATAAGCTCTGAAGAATAGGACTCTTGAGTTTTTATATTCTTGCCACCGTGCCTTACTTTCGTTGTGTTAGTCACCTGCAGCCACGCTGTATTTAGGTTCTTCACCGATGGCACAACAAACGTGTCACCCCACAGATTTTTTGGGAGAACGTGGCTCACCACCATATTGCAACCACATCGGGTAGTTTCCACGCACGGGTGGGTTAACAGCACAGCCATGATGGCATTGGAGGACAGTATAATGTTCGATCCATTAGTTTGGAACTGGTAAATTTCGTAAGCCCTGAGCGTAATGTTAAACGTTGTTTGACCATCCGGGCTGATACTTTGGACATTGATAAAGTTCACGGTGTTCTCAGCGTTGATAACGATCATCCTGAATGAATTGTATCTCCAGTTGTCTGGAGCTAACTGATCTGACATATTGTACAAGGATGCCATCATTAGATTGTAATTGATAAATGGGATTAAATACCACTTTCTGAGATTTTTGAAAGGTTGAACGATGTTAGACTGGACACTGTCCCCGCGCTTACTGAGCCAAAGCACCACAATATTTTCAGTGCTGTTGACTTTGACTAATAGCGGGGCATTGGTGAACCGATACTGCTCTGTGTAATTGGGAAAATGCACAGTTTTAGTCTGCCCAGACTGTAGTTTATCCTTATATACATTTGTCTGGTAGATGGTGATGAAGACGAGCGTGTCGTCACTGAGAGCAGTAATTTGGAGCATGTTGGAGGTTTCCTCTGGATAGTAGTAGGCAATGTTTTCTGGGAATGCCGTGATGAAGTATTTTCCATAGTTCTCCATCGACAGTCCTGTCAAATCATAAGTTTAAAATGATTTCTTTTTGTACAGATATAGATATTGTGATATAGCATAGTTCCCCAGATAGCACACATACGTCTGCAAGAGGTTTGTTAAAGATCTCTTGATCTGGAAAGCATCTACTGTCTGCAAACGTCTCGCAGACGTCTTTCAGATGTCAGTTTTACGTACATTTAAATCATAAACTTCTTAAAAAGACATCTAATAGACGTCTATTTGACATCTAAAAGGAGACGTCCTATAGATGTATTGCATATGAGCAAACAACCTAAATAATACGTCTTGCAGATGTAAGTGCAGATGTCAAACAGACGTCTCCTAGATATATACGTGTGCTTTCAGGGTCAGCACAGCAAGCCTAAGATTTCCTAGAGTTTTTAGTTCCTCCTTTCTTCTCAAGAAACTTCAGCGCAGATCAATATTTTACACCCATTGATTTGCTTGCCAGCCATTTAATACGTTTCGAGGTGCACAGTAAGTCAGTGTAATGGCAAAATAAATTCAAAACAAGGTGAAGACCTGACCATCTTAAACACTGGCTGATTGTGCGCTACCCTTTACCTGCAAATATTTGCCATAAAATATGATGAATGAATTTGCGTAAGGCCCCAATAAAACCGATAAGATTTAGGGCTTACATATATTTAGTGATTACATTGTAAATGTGAGAGAACATTTACCTGAGCAAACCAATGAAATGAAGAGAAGATGAAACAGCATTATGTTCTATTCTGTGTTCTCAGGACAGTTGATTTGAGCAGCTACTGAGGTTCGACCAAGCTAGGAAAAAAACAGATGGATAAATTAGACAAGCTGATACATAACTTATAGCTACATTGCTGAAAAATCTGCCTGATATGTTGGTCTGGTCTCTTAGACCCGTCTGGTTTGTTTTGGTAGATCAAAGAACAGCTTAAGCTGATTATCAAATGTTTTCATTGTTGTTTTCCAGAGATGACATTTAATAATAAGAGAGATAAGAATTATACCTGAAAGTTAAAGAGATAATCTATACAAGCGTTTGAGAGAAATATGAAGCTGTGAAGTTATTTCTTGTTTCATTTTGCCATAATTCAATAAAAATAAAAAAAAACATTAGTGTCTCTATTATATTTTTAAGGGATATAAAAATGAACATAGATTATAATCATAACCCATGCAATAACAAAGTCCAATTCATACAGTAGTTAAACTATATAATTCGTAGTTAAACTAAGTTTCTAAATTTGTAACTCCAATATGAAAGCAGACAGAAATTCTTCTCATATAGCGCATTTTTCTAATAGCGACAGGCATATAAACATACTTGTGTAGTTCAGTATTGATATAGTGTTATGTAAAACTGATGACTTACCTGATGCTTCAAGATCACAGGTCTTCCACTCTCTGAGCAAAAGAATCTTCTTTTGTGTGTTTTTCAAGCAACTCGGGCCCATTTTGCATCCAAAACTCATTTAGTGTCTTCACACAAGTTTGCATAATGAGCTGTTGACATATGACTATTAGTCATACAGCATAACACATGCTGTGTATTCTCACAACACAATCTTCCCTAAGCTCCTCACTCTCTATAATCAAAAAAACATACAAAAGCTGTCACTAGGGTGCCTTTTCGAAAGGTACAGATATGCACCATTTATGTAATAACGTGCATTTAGGTACTAGTTTACAGTACCAATAACCATCCTTTAAGAGTAAATAACAAAAATAAATTAATAAAAGATGACAAAGATGTATTTTTTAAAAGGTACCACCCCAGTAAAAGTGTGAGTGTGAGTGTTTTGTAAGTCACTTTGAATAAAAGCGTCTGCTAATGCATAATGAAAAATGATGCGTGAACAAGGTGTGATGGTTAAAAGTTTGTTTATTTGGAAAACAACTTCTTAGACAATGCAGATGTTTTTCAGATTTTTTTTTATATTTTGGAAAAATAAAGTGCTAAATCCAATAATAAATTAATGTTTATAGATAAACAGTGTGAACATTGTAAACAAGATCTTTGCTATACATATTTATGATTAGAAAATATGCAATTGTGACAAAAACAACTTCATGTCTACCTTTATGTGGTTCTTTATCTTTATTGTGTCTTCTTTACAAGCATAAACTAGCAGGTTTTTACCCTGGTGTTGTGCTTAAAAACCAGTCAAAACTCAGCAGCCTTTAAAACACTGCTTGTAAATGTCTCATTAAGCTATATTATCGCAAAAACGTGAAGACAGTCTTTTGGGGTTTTTTTTACTGAGTGCAGATTTTTTTATTAATTTGTGAAACTGATTCATCATAGGTCTAAACGATTGGAGTTTACGCACCCTTTTAAACAACAAGAAGCATTATTTATGGATATTTTTGCCAAATGTACCTTAAATTTAGACTGCGGTTCACAAGCTGAAGCATATGATCAATTTGTTCCAATTTAATTCAATGTAGCAAACAAGACATTTGAAAGCAATTATTTGTAGGCCAGTCATTTTTGAAGGGACACGCTACAAGTTGTTGTGTTTTTGTATCCTGTGTGAGAAAAATCAATAGGGTTTATTCCAATGCGATAACACTAACAAGCATTTTTTTCAGGAAAAGGAAAATCCTCACTGGGTCAAGATGACTGGAACACAACATGAGGTTTGCATATTGGCCATCATTTATTGACACCACTATAAATTGTAAACTAAATTCTGGCAACTTGTTATTATTAACCTTAAATATTTAGAACATTAGATTAATCATTTTCCTTTTTTAACACCTTGGATCTCTTTATCTTGGATGGGAAAGTACAGAGGAAAGTACAGAGCCCTTGTGTAGCAGATAGACTTCAGTAGAGTACAGCAGTGTACAGTTTCCCATTGGAAATCCATGCTTGGACTTGGGAAAACTGAAACACACATGCCATTCACAGCAAGGCCTGGCTCTCCGGTTCCCCACTGTGTGTATGACAAGTTGTGTGAGCTGTTACCCTTCTGCCGGTACCAGTCTAAAGTCAGCAGACTGCGGCGCACGCTGATCCAGAGCCTCTCATTCGTTGTGTCATTATTTAGAAAGCTGACCATCTCCGCATGATCCGCTTCATTGCTGGGACTGAATAGCTCGTCACTTATGAGCATGCAGTTCTGATGGGATTCAGGCCAGGTTTGAGGTGTGACGACGATGTCAAACTTAGAAGGAAACAATGCACAGCCTAAAGGGTCTAAGTGCACACAAACACAACATTAATGTTTGAGTAGGCACGTAAAAAGTGTACACTCTCAACAATGAAGTTTTTTTTGGGGGGGGGGTAAACAGGTAATAAAAACACATGACATCCATAGAGCCTTTCCATTGCAAGATTATTTATAGTGGAAAATGTTCTTCACACTAAGAAGAGCCCAGAATGATTATTATGGTGTCGCTGTGAAAACTTTTGTGACATATATCTTTAAGAATAGTTACTCTAAAAAAAAAAAGTTCTTTATGGAACCATATATGTCAATGAATCTTTATTTTTAAAAGTGCATCTGCCAAAATCAGGATCAAAATCATATTACTCTAATATGTTTTGTTTAATGGTTTTGTAATGTACTGTACAATACTAAATTAGAATCATTTTTGTAAGTTTGCTTCTTCAAATTCTAATATCCTATTTTTAGTAAACATTCAGGATAGTTTTAACTATGGCAGATATTATGCAAAATGTTTAATTTTTGCTCTCACGACGAAGGCATATTAGGGCATATTGTCACATATAATTTTGAATCTTATGTATTTTATTAATTACAACTTCTATTAGCAAAAACAATGTTTTTTGTGTGTTACGTTCTACTTTTTGCTGTTGATGAACAGCTTTAATGTTTTCGCTGAAAAGTCTTTCATTTGTGAAAACATGATTTGCTACTGAGTCAGCTGTCCATGAACGGGGTCATTCCTGGTATCTGGTAACATTTTGGCTTCATCATTTTTGGGGGGGAAAAGTTACTTTTTTCATGTTTTTAGCATTCTACCAAAATAGTGACATGTTTAGATATACGGAACACATACTAGCCAAGCTCTGTATTCTATTAGTTTTACATTCCACAGTCTATAAAACCTAAAAATGTGAGTTAAATTAGCTGTAGTTTTTTTCCATGTCAAATACGCTTTTTATTTATTTATTTATTTTATTTTTTTATTGGACAAGCATTCTCCATAATATGGCCTAACAGGGTGGAACTTTAAGAGTGGGACAAGCAGGAGAACATTTCAAAAACTTTTAAAAAAGGTATGAGTGAGAGGTGACATTTACCTCCATTTGTATAGTTAAATTCCAGCGGGGAAAAAATAAACAACATCACTTGTTGAAAATGATCTCAGTGGAATTGTAGTCTATTTTGCAAGGTGAGGATATCCTAATAGAGTGTAAAATTAGCTTAGGGACACAGTAAATGAAGAAAATTGTACAAAAATAAATATTATTTTTTACATAATTTATGTGTATGAATAGATTAAGTTTAGCCTAGTCCATTACATAACTTAAAAATATTATTATTATTATTATTATTATATTTTTAGTGGAAGTTGATTATTTTGCACTGAGGACATTATACATTTAAATGCATATATCAAGTAAAAGGTTTGTAAAAAAAATAGTTTCATGCAGACTATTATCTCTGTGATAAATTAGACCGAATATTTATAATTTCAGCAATTTCTTATAACTATGTGACTATTTTAGAGAAAATATGAGTATGCAAATCATAGAGACAGCAAAGTCACTGTATAACAGTAATTAAATCAAATCTTTCCCGTGCAACAACATTAAAAAGGATAACAAGGTATATGTCCGGAAGTAGTAATGTGATAACTAGTCCAAGTCCCAAAAAAAAAATTGTCATCATTCATTCACCCTTATTTCATATATGTTCTAAATGACTTACTTTCATCTTTGGACCATAATGAAAATCTATTTTTGGAAGAATTTTTTTCATCGCAATAAATGCTAACAGGGGCCAAAACAACACTATAGACAAAAAAAAACAAAAAACACTGAAGCATTTTTCTAAATATTTTAAATGGTCACAGAGGTTTAAAACAAACCAAAAAAGATTTCGAAAGCAGGTTTTCACAACTATTTTGGGTTCCTTTAAAAAAAGAAAACTTATCCTAAAAGCACCATTTTTCTTAATGTGAAGAACATTACGTCAAATGGAAAGTTTCCATGGACGTTAAAGGTTCTTTATGGAAACATCAATTCCAATATAGAAACTTAGTTCAGGCAAACTTTAGTTACCCTTTCAGTCGAATCACTTCGACGTTACATATGGGAACTCGCCAGAGAGACCGATTTGCCTTTGAGCTT
>JAUCMU010000030.1:16346412-16358894 GCA_032275025.1 Enteromius treurensis | reverse complement strand
CTTCAGCGTGACACAAGACTGATACAGCCTAATCACACTGTCGGGGCTTATTTCTGCGATAACTACCGGCTGCCTGTACATTATCCCTTACTTAACAGCCATACCGGCATGTAGTGGTTAAACCACAGCATTTTTTTTTTCTGGCCACCAAACACCTCTAAATTGATTCTTTGCACTGGAATTGAAATTTTTTTTTAACCCTAAATACTACACTAATTTTAATAATAAAAAAATAAAAAATAAATATAAAAAAAATTTAAATAATAAGCATATAAAAAAAATTATGCTGTCCCTTTATCACTCCTCAGAAAAAAAATACGATTGTAAAACATAGTTAGCAATACACAATCCATGCACATGATGTGTTAAAAATCACTAGAAATTGCTGAAAATATATTAAAACTCTTTAAGTCCCATTCAAACATTGACAGACCTACTGAGAGCTCCATGAACCACCAGACCGCGTGGCAGCGAGATCAAAAAGTGTCGCAACTCTGATTCTCAACAGCTCTGCACTGGCGCAAATATCACTTTTTTATTTATTTTTTATTATTTGAACCCTTTCCAACAATGGCTGTATGATTTTGAGATTTTCACACTGAGGGACTTATACACAACTACTGCACTACAAAAGGTTGACCTAATGCTCCTGAAGGAAAAATGAAGCATACAGAGTGAGGGGTGTAATCTGAACACAATGAAGATATGTACATATTTCCTATTTAGCCTAAATATATATATATATATTTTTTTTTTTCATTTAGTACTGCCCTTCCGAAGCTACTTTTATGTTTCCCAAAAGACAAAGTAAGTTAAATTTAATCTAATCTTTCATCAACAGGCTCTTAATTGATCATGTTTCCCTCTGGATCATCAGTGAGTGTTTTAACTTTTTGTAATAGTTGCATGTCTCATGTGAGTTCTCCTCAGTGTGAAAATATAGATTGCAAAATCATACAATCATTATTTTGATAAAATAAATTACATGCACACAGCAAAGAGTATGTAACCAACGATGTATATAAAGAATAAGGCAATCTCAATGCAGAAAACTGTGTTTCTTTTTCTCATACCACTCCACATAGCATTTTCATTGCTGTAAAGTGAGTATGAAATGAAAGTGCTGTACCTCTGAGACCTGCAGTTCCCATGTAGCTCTTCTGCTGCTGGTACAGTTCTCTCTGCTGATGGGTCAGAGGCAGATTGACGCCTTTACTGTAGTAGGAAGTACAGAAGCGGATGACCTGCTCATAGGCACCCTTCACAAAGAATGTGGCAGGCTTATCCTGTCATTTAAATCAGAAGCAAGGAAAGATAATTAGTTAGTCTTCATATTTAACAGCATATTCTGACACTGTCCAATACTAAACAAAATGGCTATTCTATTAATTAAAGTGACCAGTTTTTTGGGTCTACATTTAAAGGGTAGGCCAATTTGAAATTAATGTCACCACAAAAATTTACTAAAGCTCATTCAAATAATTCAAAGTGTGCATGGTCATATAGCTGAAAGAACTGCTTGTAGACTATGATAAGACTTTAATTCTAACTATTCATTACAAATTAATTCCAAAACATAACACAGAAAACACGAGAACCCAGCAATAAGTTCTTCCTATGCAGCAGCCTGTTGAGCACCTTTCTTTTCAAGTGGACTGAAAAACACTTGCACCCTGACCACCATAAACCGAGAGAAGCTAGACACTCAGATTGGATCCTAAGATTTCAAGAGAGGTCTTTGAGATAGCTCAGTGTGAGCCCGAGAGTAGTGAAAAATAGCCAGACAAGAGAAAACACATTTGGGTGCTTTCGATTCATTTTAAGACAAGCCATTTTTTGAAGGGGGTTCATTTGGTGCATCAGTAGGTAGTTCAATGTGCACTATTGTGATGCTGCCAAGTAATTTTCAGCTCCAATTACAGTACCTTGCACCATCTAATCCTTTACATTTACAAAGTGTGTTCTACTATGTGGTCCAGCTTACCTGCTGGGTGCGATGGACGACACGGACTGCCATCCACTTCTGCTCCGAGGAAAAAGGAATTTCTTCCAGACGCATAAACTCCTGCTGCACCCCCTCCAAACCCATCTATAATAAACAGAAAATGTGGTCACATACTCAGCACATGTGAATCTTTCAAAGAAAAATCTAATCTTAAAGAAACCTATCAATTCTGGTTCAACAAAATAAGTCTGATGAAAGTGAGTGAATACATACAAAATCAGCATATGAAGAAAGGCAAGGTCAGATTAAAATATTTTGAGTGTGTGTTGTGTGTGTTTCACAAATGCAAAGTCATACAAGTTTGGAATGACATAAAGTTCAGGGCTGGCCTCGTGCAATTCTTTGTAAAACGCTGCAACATTGTGGCAGCAAGTTTCGCACAGACAAGAACCCATAAAAATCTAGTTCTCTTTATCCTTAGATTTGCATGACATTTCTCTCAGTTTAATCCCCATGTAAACGTCCCTGTGCAGCAAACAATGTTATTAGAGTACCAGACTCCACACAACCGGGACCCTCAGGGGACATGCTGTTGCCACAGTAACCTGTTCTATGGGGTGTGAAAGCGTGTCTACTCATCTTAATAAGCACGAGCAAGCAGAACCGATTCAAACACTCTGTTTGCCAAAATGAGGTGACATAAGGTGACAGACAGAACCACGCAGACATCATCCCGACAGTCGGCTGCTTCTTGTTTGCACAGGTGGGCAGAGCCACAAGGCACCGTTTGGGTTTAGTTATGACACAGTATTTTCATGTAGTATCACCAAAGAACAACAATTACCAGCATACCATGCTGAACGGCAGCATACTGTACCTTCATAGCCAGGGCAATGAGGGCGCCTTCGGTAGGACGGCCCATCAGGGTGTTGCTCCTTATTACCGCATCATTGCACACACATCCAGCCTACGGGATTTCAGACACCAAAAGAAATGTGTCACACAATGATATCCGAACAGCTCTGCATTTCATCATAACCTCTGCTCCGACTCACCTCCACAATCTTGGTGATGGAGGAGTTGGAGAAGCCGTGCACCACCTCTCCATCCATCAAAACCTCGCCAGAATTATTGTACCCGACCCCAGTAACCTGTAAACAAAGCCAAACCAGGTCAAGGAGATCTTAACATCTTAAAGTAAAAAAAAAATGGCATCTAACTTAAGTAGTGTGATGTTTGAAATATGATACAAATGTAGGATGGACTCTGCAGGTATTTGGAGGCCAGACGTCTAGGTGATCTCAGCCAATAGGGAAGCTCTTTATGATGTTATCGTATTTTGAGGAAAGATTACAAACTTTAACGAACACACAAGGCTCAAACACTGACACCAGGTGACTTTAGCAGTCTTTAGCAGAGCTCTGTTCGCAGCCCACGGGGATGTGAAATAAAAAAGCATGATGTAATAGACCTGAGAGAAGCGACCTAGTAAGTTTAAAAAGCGAGAGACTCAATCTACTCTACAGCTGACTGCTTTGAAGATTTATTAGAGCAGGCCGATGGCACGGCAATCCATTCAGGACTCTGAACTGATACCATCAGGCTCCTGAGACATTTCACTTGTTCTTTAGAGAGAAGCCCAGAGACTTCGCTTTAAATCGATAGGGCTCATGAAACATCACAGCTATTAACGCTTAAGATGACGTATTTCTAATGTGGTGCTGCTGCTTATGATGCCCTGAAACCAGCCTATTCTTAATCTTAGTGTCTAATACTTCATGTTTTGAAAGAAGTCGTTTATGCTCACCAAGGCTACACTTATTAAATTGCAAAAATATACAGTAAAATATATAATATTAGGAAATACAGTTACAAAATTTAAATAGTTGTTTCCCTTTTATTTTAAAATGCAATTAATTTTCCTGTGATGGTAAAGCGAAGTTTTTAGCATCATTACTCCAAGTGTCAAATGATCCTTCAGAAAACATTTCTTCTTTTTATTATTCTCTTATTATTTTTAAAAACAGTTGCACTGCTTATTATGTTTGGGAAAGCTGAGATATGTTTATTACGCGTCCTTTGCTAAACAGACAGCGTCAGTGTTTGATTCTAGGCTCATGTATCTGAATGGGGGAATGAAATCACTGCATTCAGGTTCTAAAGTGCAATGGAAAATCATCCTAGAATGAGAGCTGCATTAAGTACTTACTAACTTAGAAATTCAATGCTCAACAAATGGGTGTAGTGATTGGGTGTCCAGATACTTTTAAAAGGTACTTCCCCCGAGACAGCATGTATTTTTGGGAGTGTAGTGTTTTTTATCCTTCTGAACGTTCCAAGGCCCTTACCTCAGCGTGCTGTCCGTCAGAGGTGAACAGGTGAGTGACTGTCATCTCATTTTTAGTGAGGGTGCCTGTCTTATCGGAGCAGATCACATTACAGCAGCCTAGGGAGGAGAGGGAGGTTAATACACACAACCAAGTAACTGTGATTTGCATTAAATTATTCATATCAGTCAAGAGAAAATGGAAATGAGGCCCAGTACTAAAAAAGACTGAAACAAGACACCTAAATAATCATATTTCCACATATGAACCAGAGTTAAAAACACCCTTAACTATGGTTAAAACGTAAATATTTGGTTTCAAGTGGTAACAGCTTTACATGTGGCTTACCTAATAAGATGTTGAAAAAGCTTTTATTACTTTTAGTGACATAAAATATAATTATGTATATTTTACGAAAGTTTCAGTTCTGGAAGGTGATTAATTGTCCTGGAAACTTTTCTACACTCTTTGCCCCTAAGCATTACCATCTGCAATTAGTCAAACATGAAGCTACATTCAAATATTGTTTTGCAGATGAACTCTTCTGCAAATTGCATCAAAACAATCTGTTCGTGACCACGTTAACAATATACTGTAGCCACAAGGGTTTTATTCCTCTGCTTGGCAAAAGTGTTTTTTCATAATAAGTAAAGGGCCATTAAGTCAACCAGATTTGAAAATGGTGCTAACCATAGCAATAAACATTTCTTACAAATATTACTGCCACCCACAAGAACATTTGGACCTGATTTAATGCATCTACTCTGCATTAAATTAGTGCATGATCAGTGCAACTGTGGCTGGTCATTTGACTCTGTGGGCTGACTGATTCTCACATGACTCATTATGCAATGCCACTGAGGGGAGAAAGAACCAAAGTGACTTTTGTTCTCATGTGAGCTGTCTAACAGGAAAAGGCTGCACAAGGTCTTTGTCTGAACATTAGACAAGAGGTACTTTGACAACAGATTCCAAATAAACTATAGCATGCCCTTCTGTATTCAATGCGTTCTGTGAACATTCAACCTTTCTGTTCTGATAGGGTAATAGACATCATGACAATTTTACATTTTATGAATTGAAATTTAGGACTTTATAAAATACCTTTTTAATAAGTAAAGAAAACATAAGAAAAAATCATAACAATACACTAATATGGTCTCTTCAAAGAAAAAAACCCAAAAGATCACAGTTACTTGTTAATTTGGTTTTTGTTTTTATTTTACAAATTGCTTGAATGTTTAAATATATATGCTCTCAAATCAGAACATAGAAAAAAATATGTACTTTTGTGATCACACCGCAATAAATTGATGAATTTTTGTCTTGTTTTGCAGCATGAGTGTCTAAAGATTCTTAATTCAAGACATATTTACTTGAGCAGTAAATCACATAAGGTAAGAAGTCTTTCTGGTCACAATTAAGTGAGTTTATGATTAAAACAATTCCAGTAAATCCAAATATCTGCCAATGGGGTCAAACTAATTATTTTAAATCGAAAGGGAAACAAGTTTTTATTCGCCACGGACCCTTTTTCTTGTTTTAAAAATAAACTCACTGAATTTAGTTTCATTTTTTCAGAAAACCAGACTTTATGTTCAATTATAACTCAAGTCTTTAAATCTTAATAAAGTATAAGGTGGTTTACATTTGTTTAACTGGAAAATAAAAATATACTGGGGAAGATATGACTTTCTGGACTGATTTAAGGTCTCTTTAAGGACCTGCAGAGATTCTGGAATAAGCACAGAAAAATAAAAATAATAAATACAAAAATTAAAAAGTTATTTTGCAAATAATTAATTGTCACTATTCATTTAAGCTCAATTACCCAGATAGCAATACAGACAGGTTGCGTGCCATGCACTTAAAAATTTATAAATACATGTGTTTTTTTGCATCTACAGTGAACTTTGAAACCATTAGAACACAAGAGAGTAATAAAAAGAGAAACCCATAAAGTACAATGTAATATAAATACATTTCTCTGTTTGGCTTAAAATACGCTTTTGTTTACTTTTTGCAAGATAAACACTTTTGTACTACGCTAGGTCAACACATGATGTTTATAGGAATAAAGAACAAATACTCATACTCAGTGTCTCCACTATAGGCAGTTTCTTAACGATCGCCCGTTTCTTCACCATCCTCATAACCCCTAGTGCCAAAGTCACCGTCACTACAATGGGGAGACCTTCTGGGATAGCTGCCACAGCAAGGCTGAAGAGAAGAGAAGAGTAATAAAACTTAAAAATTACATGTCAAGTCAAATCCCTCACGGTAACTGTCTCTGTGCTGGACTGCTGGATTAAAACACATACCTGACACCTATGGTGAACATGTCCAGAATGTACTTCCCCTGAAGCCATCCAACCATCATGATCACCCCTGAAATTGGAAATACATTAGTGCCGTCACAAAGAACGAATACAGGATATGAAAGAAGAGAAACTAGGGTTTGCATTTTTAATGAGATGGCATGCATCACTAACTCATGAAAGTGCAATGAATGTTAATTGGACAATCTTAACAAGATGTCTACCGATTATCCCGAAGGAATAAAGGGAGAGCTGTTTTCCCAGCAAATCCATGCTTTTCTGTAATGGGGTTTTAGGAGCCTGTTTAAATAACAAAAATAAAAGTAAATACGAAGCAAAAGCTTTTTTTTAATAATGTCAGTCTCTCTGGTTTATGTTTGATTACCTCCTCTGCTTGCATCATCTTAAAAACTTCACCGAATTCAGAATTCTCTCCAGTGCCTATGACAATGCCCTACAATTTAAAAGCAAAATTGTTTAAAATGAGTGCAAATATCATCTGCTTAATCCAAAGAAAATAAACAGGAATGTCTAAAATCATATTTTAATGAATTAAATCGCTAAATAAATACTACTTTAATATAATAAATTTAATTACGCATCAACATTCAATTATTTCTCACTAAATGAAAAATAAAACAACCAATTAATTGAACATCTCAATGACTAGACAGCAGAAAAACTGTGTGACTTGACATTAAACTTTAGCACATTCCACACAAATCAAAACTCAATAACTGTGCACAAACATGTTTAAAAGGGGGCTTTTGTAAAACTTGCAATGGGATATTTTGTTATTTTTGGTGGCAGCTTGTAGTCAGAGTCATCAAACTCCAATTACAAACATTTAATAGTACATTGGCCTTCCCACAGGGCACCAAAGAAATGTTACCTTATTTAAACATTTATCTAAAATGTTTTCAAAATGGAGTTATACTAAAGAAAAAAATTTGACAAACAAGCAAGCAGTGGGGAATATGTACAATATGGGGGGGGGTAGATGGCGGTGCAGGACTAGTGAAGTATGAGATGTAACTGTACCTTGGCCTTGCCACAGCGCACAAGAGTACCCATGAAGGCAATATTACTACGGGACGTGATATCACCATTGGTGGCGGCCGGCTGAGGGGCAGAGGTCTTGGTGCAGGGGGTGGTCTCTCCTGTCAAACTGGACTCGTCAACTGACAGATCCATTGCCTGCAGGTCAATGAAGAGTCAGCTTCACTAACAGGCCATTAGAACGGAGCAGCTATTTCAGGCACAAGCATTTCAACCACTAACTGCCATTCCATTATGCAATCTGGTAAATCTTAATGCACATATAGTTCTAGGATGTTTTTGACTGCAACAGTGTAATAAAGTCAAACAATTAAATTGCATCCAAATTTTTTTGTTTACATAGCATATTTGTGTATATTTATTTTGTATGTACAAATAAAAACGCATACAAGCATATATTTAATAAAAATATGCTATGTTTGTATATTAAAATTATTTATATATATTATAAAATAAAAGAATGTAAGGTAATACTTTACAATAAGGCTGCGATAATAATAACATTAGTTAACATTAGTTCATTAAATTAGTTAAAATGAACCAGGAATAAACAATACGTGTACAGCATGTGGTAATCTTAGTTAATAAAAATGCTGTAGCATTAACTTACATTAACAAATAGTAATAAAAAGTGTACTAGAGTCCATAGTGCATTCATGTTAATTAATACATTAACTAATGCAAACAAATTACAACATATAGTAAAATATAAAAAGCCTCCCTTTATTCTATATATATGTGTATATATATATATTTATTATAAAATTAGTGACTGCATATGTCTGTGTGTATACATACATACATACATATATATACATATATATATATATATATATATATATATTTATACATATATATACACATAGACATATGCAGTCACTGTGTGCATAAAAGAGAAGAAGGCAAAAAGGGAGAAATGTTACTGCATCTATATCCATTCACACCTCGAATAGGCGCAGGTCAGCTGGGACTCTCTCTCCGACTGACAGACAGACGGTGTCCCCAGGCACAAGATCTCGTGCTAGAAGGTGCATTAGTTGTCCTTCTCGAACACTGGAACACATGGACAGATGAGATGAGTTAAAAAGAGGGTGACAGAGATGTTGCCTTTGTGAAATTAGGCCAGCAGGCTAGAGGTCAAAAAGTTTTGTTAATGTACCTCCAACATTCTTGTGAAAAAAAAACACTTGTTGTGGGAAACTGGTACATGATTAGGAAGAGTGACAGATAAAAACAGGATAACACATGGTGGTGCATGCTGGGGATGTTCAACAGGTGTCTGCGAACAGGGCTCAAGGCTGTGGCATGGCCTGGTTTTGAAGTGCAAATAAGAGACTTTGTGTGTTTGAAGTGGAAATTACACCTCCAATTCTCACTCTCCATATGTTGTCTGAAATGATGCCTTTTATGCATTTGGTGGGTGCAAAGCTTTGGAAAATACACCAAAGACATCAAGACCTCACACCTTTTATCATTAATCATTAATGCAGTTAAGAAAGAAAGAAAGGCTTTCTTGTCTATTCAAGGCACGGCCCAGATTAATGTAATAACAGATAATATAACTAAAAACATATATAAACCATTTTTAATAAACACTGATATGTGTATTAAGCAGCATTGCAAAAATTACTTCAATGGAATTTACACAACTGTTGAAAGGTTCGGGATCAGTAAGAATAAAGGAAAGTAATGGGTTTTTTTAGCAAGGAGGCACTAAACTAATAGTGACTGTAACATTTTTTTTAATCTTACAGAATGATAAAATTTACAGAACAGTATACATTTTTTCCAAAACCAAGACTGAATTTGTTTAATAAACCAGATCCAATTCTAATAGTCATTTGTTTTCACAGAAATCTATTAAAGCTTTCAAACCTGTGCAAGGAAAAGCACTTTTTTTTTTTAAATCAAGGATGCTCACCAATGGCATTCTGGAGGCACAAGTTTCCCCAGCTCCTCCAGGGATTTTTCTGAGCGGTATTCCTAAAATGAAGCAGAGCAGAGCTGACAGTAAATGTCCACTGCACTTACACTCTCACTACACCTCATTAATCTATATAACTTCAAGTCTTCCCAAAAACCTTCAAGTTCCTCAAAAGTATTTGGACAATGGCATTGATTCTAAAGTCTATAGCTTTACATGATGTCACGACAAATAACACCACATGAGGTAATGTCAATGTATGTTGGTTTTACCTGTACAAAGGCAACTGTAACAACTATAATAATGGCCTGCAAAAAGAATGACACATGAGTGTTAATGGACTGATCCAGTACTTCAAGAAAATCAAATGTCTGACAAAAGGAGTGAGCAGGAACGTACCACTGTGATACTGACGGCATCATCAAACTGACGCATCAACACACTAATGACAGCAGATGCCAGCAGCAACAGGATGAGCGGGTCTTTAAACTGGAGACCAAAAGAAGAGAGGACAATTTAGAGACTTCACAGGGATGCAATACTTCTCAGAATTCATTGTGTGCCACATCTCAAGGTGAAGGTCTGTGTTTATCTGCCTCAGGGCTTGAGGTAGAAAAATCAATGTAAGCTATACATGACAGCAACAATTATTGACCTGTGTGTCATATAGTCTGCTTTTTCAGATATCACAGACCCGCACGTTTCCTCAGTGATGGCAAGAAACCAAAGCCCATCCCGATTATTTACAATATTGGCCTTCTATGCGTTGGGTCTAAGCAGTAATTATTAAATCGGAAGAAATTAAAATTTAGCGAAAAAATGTAAAAAGCTAATTCCACCAAATTCTTTAATTAATTAAATGTTGAATCTCTTTAAGCTAGATGTTATGTCTCAGACTTGAAACATGAAGCATGTTTAAACTTTATTATAAAAAAAAAACATGACCCCCTAACAGCACTCTCTATTCTATTTCTATTCTATACACTTTCGTTTTACTTTTTATAAAAAAAAAAAAAACTTGATCCTTTAACACTAGCTCCATTCTATTATCTATACCATTTCTATAAATAAAAAAAACTTGCTACGTGTACTCTGTTAGCTTTCCAGCACTTATTGTTGCTCTTTTGTTTGTTTGATTGCTTCTATTGTCCTCAATTGCAAGTTATTTTGGATAAAAGTGTAAATGCATGAGCATAGTAACGCATGTATACTATATATGAATAAGTATGTATAGGCTATGCCAGTGTGGAACCTTTATTATGTTATATTTTTTGTTATATAACATCATGAGGTTGAAATTTTTTTTTTATTAAAGCATCATTTTTATGATCATCCAACCGTGTGAGAAGCGTGTGTCATGCAAAAAACATCAATGACAGACAGGGTCTAGAAATAAATTAGTTTCCAATCAACAAAAAAAAGTTTAAACTAAAAATTCCCAATGTCCAGTTTAACACTAAATGGAATGCAACAGATGGAGTCATATTGTTTGGACAGGAAATTTAGTCCCGTATGTAATTTGGCTTATTTCAAAAGACCCCAAGGTTACCTGATAACCAATGGCACCACAAGTTGCTAATGACACGCTGGTTAAGCGCTAGAGAGTGAAGATTAAAAGATGGGAGGGTGGGTTACTTTCTTTGATTGGCCACATACAGAGAATTTAGAGCTTTAATCTACGGCAGGATCTGACACCCGTGGATCGCTGCGTTTACATAACCTGCAATTAACAGCACCACACAAGATGAGCTCATCATTTTCTTTTGAGCGAGCAATTCGGCAGCCTTTTGAAAAACAAACCACAAACGCACAGTTCAAGCAGGTTACACATAGCATAGGAAGGCAAAACAAACAGGGTTTGACTTTGCTGTCTGCTAAAAGTGCTTCGACTTTCTCTCACGTCTACTGTGACACATCCGGATTTACGGCATGGCTTTGGGCTGGTTGGGCTGTGATAAAAATACCATTGAGAATTTGAATAAAAAAAAAAAAAGAAAAAGATTGTTTTAAAGCAGCGCTGGTGGTCTGATATGTTCTGGTCTGTCAAGCATGGGGCGCTAAACGGGGAGGGTGACTGAAAGCAAGACAGAATGAGGGAGAGCAAACAGAAAAGAGAAAAACAGAGGGAGGTCGGCACGTACCAAAGCAAAAAGAGAATATGAAGTGACAGATTAAAGGCATGAAAGCTTGTTGCTTTTAAAGCGACTCTCTGAAAAGCAGTGATAGCTCCGACAGCCTAGTTCATAGACTTTTTACTCGCCGAGCTCTTTTCTAGTCTGAACAGCAGAGGTAAGCCAGAGTTAAAACTGGCTGCATGAGAAAATGTGTGTAATCACAGGTGTTAAATAAAACGAGAAGAAGCCTTGTAATTGCGGTGAAAAAAAGATTAGCAGTAATGAGAGGAAACGGCCAAGGTGGACTGAAATTTTTCACAGAGGACAGCGACCTGTCATTGCTGTTTTGAAAGACAGAACTGGATGAACTAGGTCATTACACGGCTTTGAGGCAAATTCAAAAAAAGTGTACGTTTTTGCCAAAAGACTTTAAAATAGAAAAAAATACAATGTTACGTTGATGGACCCCTTGAATCTACAACCGAATGTAGGTGTAGGTCAACTGAATAAGGTGAAATGTCAAGAAGATATTTCTTTGTATTGATGTTCCCTCAGAGGTTGCATGCAAAAATATACAGCATGACCAATAAAGTCTGATTCATAAGCAAATGATTCTTATGAACAAGTAAGTTTCTGTGAATCAAAAACAGCACAAACTGTGTTCAATTAACCCAAACATTGCTTTTTAAATTTTACTTAAAGGTGCCATAGAATGGAGAACTAAATTTACCTTGGCATGGTTGAATAATAACAGTTCAGTACATGGACATAACATACTGTGAGTCTCAAACACCA
>JAUCMU010000030.1:16309920-16329357 GCA_032275025.1 Enteromius treurensis | reverse complement strand
GCAGCTCATGCACGGAGCTCTCTTTTAATGAGCCGATTATCAGAATCAGGTGCGTTAACAAAGAGAGACACGCAAAAAATGCAGAGCGGTGGGGCGCGAGGACCAGGATTGAGAACCGCTGCTCTAAACGTAAGGGGGGGGAAATTCCCTTTCTCTGAATTTACTCATCCTTAGGCAATCCATTATATAGATGAGTTTGTTTCTTCATTAAAATTTATTTGGTGAAATGTAGTATCATCACTCTGTCTCCAGTGGAACCTCTTCAGTGTCCAAACAGCTGATGAAAACCATCCCAATAATTCACACAACACCAGTCTGTAAGTTAACATCTTGTAAAGTGAAGAAATCCCTCAAGGCATTTTAACTTTACTGTCACTTCCGACTAAAGTCATAATCCATAACGTTTCTTTAAAAAAAGTCAATTTTCTGTTGTCCTCTTACATCAAAATCCTCAAACCTTTATGTATTTGATAAGAACTATTTAAGCTTCAAAAGACGTTAATTAATGGATTTGAATCAAGTGAATTACTTGGGAATTATTGTGATGTTTTTAATCAGCTGTTTGGACTTCTGATGGCACACATTCCATCTCCAAATCGGTTCTCATGTTGGATGGCCTAAGGGTGAGAATTTTCAGCATATTTACTTATCTATAAAACACTATTTTACCTGAAATGTTTGTATGCCGTCTATATTTATATAGGGTATATAAGTTGTCGCCGTTTGCAGTAAGTTTTCAGACAATAATTTGAACTAATCTTTGTTGACAGAGGACCGGGTGCTGCACCCTATGACATCATTAGTGCGTTTCCACACCGGTGCTACAGCGATTACACCCAGACACTGCTGTCCTGTGGTCTGACTCCAAACGCAGTGCTGCTCCTGCGTCCTCAAGCCTCATCTCAGTGACAGTGTGCAGTCACATACACAACCGTCATCTCATGTCACATAGTGATTGAGCATCATTAACACACTTTTACAGTGAAGCTACAACACTACACACTTCAGTCACTGATCCTACAACAACATGTCCGATTTTTGAAATTGGTATATCTAAAAGGAAATGTCCAAACACATCAATTAATAGGTTTAAGTAATTCATTTGACAGTTAAAAATTAATAATATTAAGGCTTTTTTTCTATGTACATGAACCAGGAAGGGTCACTCATTCACCTGTCTGTGTGTATATTTAACTTGTAAATGTTCCAACTAAGCCTTTGCATATTTTTGCACTATATGCTGAACATGCGTTCATTTACAAATAGTCTTTAGAGTGAGGTTAAATACGCTGAAACAACCTGATAATAAACAGGTTTGGCTGTTTTTGCTGTTCACATTATTAAAAGGTGTGCAAAAAATAATAATAACATTTTCAAGCACGCAACCAATTAGTGTAACTTTTATTGTTGCTGAATGGTCTGGACTACTTCTGCTTGTAATTGCATATTAAGTGTCAATACATATTAAAAATGACTAAAAGTTTATTGTAATTTATATATTACAAAATTCTATGTTCTAGCCATTTCTATAATTTGCAAAAAGAGTAATATGATTTTACTGCATTATTCATACAAAATATAAATAAATACATACAACATAAGTTAATAGATGAAATACAAAACTTTATTTTTAAAAACTGAAACAGCTTAAGACAAATTATATTTAAATTTAAATATATAAACATTTAGTGTTGTTAGAAGGTTTTTGTCGTAAGGTTTGCCTGGCTGGTTCCTGTTAAACATAAATGCAATTTTACAATATAAAAGAAAAACATTAGGTGCATCGTCAAATTACATTCCCATTCATTACATTAGTGATGTTTCTGGACCAGAATCTCTCAATTTACCAATAAAACTCTAGACAATATACGGTCCCTATTTGTCAAAAATCCCAATACCTCGGCCGTCACACATTACAGTAGAGAAAGACAATTAGTGTTTACATTGACATGTTGTGCAGCAAATACAGCTTACTTCCCAGAACGCAAGGCACCTGCGCTAATGTTGGATATGCACTAAAATAATATTTGCTTCACCAGTCGGTTTCCTTTTATGTGTTGATTCAATGGCGTGGCTATTTTTATAGCTAATAAAACTAATTATAAACCAGACAGCAAATACATCACGGATTACGACAGAGCAGGTCATATACATGTCCTGTTATTTTACTGGCAAGACAATCCTGCCCCTCAATACCCCAACACACAAACAGAAGCAAACATCACCAGTTCAAATGATGCGTGACCCAAAAAGAATACAATTTTTGTGTTAATTTTGCAGCAGCAGCAAAGAGCCTAATATTTTCATAAGATTCTCAAGACGCCTTTGAAAATACTGATATGATCACAGTTAGTCTGCAATTAAGAGCTCCTTGACTCAAACAACATTCTATTTACTTTTTATTTTACAGGCAAACAGAATTTTATATCATGTTTACAGCCCCCTCTTGCATTAAAATGTCTCTGTTTATTGGTCTGCATAATACCGTGTTCACAAAGTCTCTTTACAGCATTATGGAAGCTGTTCTAATAGGTCTGTCAGTGATCACGTGAATTTCACGGGAATGTCTATTCTAGCTGGTCTGCTGGTGTCATTTTAAACAGCCAGAGGTGGCCAAATATTTCCTCAGCCTTAGATTCTATGTTTAATGTGGTATGTTCAGTTTACTGCAAGATGGATACCAGTTAATATCTTCTTGTGACGTACATCAGAGCGTCACTCGCTTTACCATTGTTAAAAAACAAAAACAGCATGTTAGTTGCACCAAAAGTTGAAATATTTTCAGTTGATCAACTTGTCAACTTCATCACAGACATTCCCAAATACATGGAAAGATTTATATTAAGTCATTCTCTTTCCACTGGACACAAAGTCGAGAAAATAAAAAAGAAAAATATCTTATGTATAAAAATAGCCCTCTGGTTTGTGAGATTACAGTTTCCTTAGTGTCGCTAATCCTTCATGAAGAAGGTTTGTGTTGCTAGAGATTGTAGTGTCTTCAAAGGCACTGGTGATGTGCAGTTACCCTCATTGAGCACAAGCTGTACTATTCGAGCTCACTGAGTGATGCAGTTTTCTCCCATATCCTGAGCGTAGCGGTCAGAGACTGTGGTTCTCAGTTCCTCAACGTCTCGACGGAGCTGCTTAGCTTCCTGAAGCTTCTTCTGCAGCCCCTCAGGGCTCAGCCAGTCCTCCCACTGCTCTCCTACCGGAGGGGGAGCGGCTGCAGACAGATAGATAGACAAAATGTCAGAGTCACCACTGATAAAAGGCACAACACTACATACTGCTATGCATAACAGCATGGTGAAAACTGTTGATCGGTAATCACTGAAGCTAATACAAAACAACAGAAGCCAGTCTGAACGTGTGTGTGTTTATAAATACAGATTTTAACTGTGGTTCTGATTTATAATTAAGTGACCAAAAAAAAAAAAAAAAAGTGTTAGTAGTTTTCATTTTCTTGAACCAAAGTGTCAACTTCCATTATTAAAATACAAAATTAACCCCATAGCATTTACTCATGAGGTACAAATCCCATTTAAAAAGAGACCTTAAGAATGCAAATTATAATCAAATTATATAAAATTAAATCAAAATCCAATTAAAATAATTTTTTTAAAGAAAACATTTCTTGATTTTTTACATTTAGATTTAATTTCGACTCTTACTGTGATAAGCTTATGCATTATACATTTTGCTTTACATTAACATTAGATTGCATGCTATAATCTCACAATTATGACTTCTCTCCGAATCGGTAGTTTATATCTCACAATCCTGACTTTATAAGATGCAATTGTGAGTTAAGTCAGAAATGTAAGTCATAAACTCAAAATTGCAAATTTACATTTCATTTTTCTCCGAAAAAAAGTCAGAATTGTGTATGTTTCTCGAAATTCTGACTTTATGTCTCACAACTGTGAGCTTATAATCACAAGATGTAAACTCTTGCGAGAAGGGCTGGGTATCGTTCAAAAAAATTTAGATACCGATACCTTAAGTTCGATACCGGTTCCTAAACTATACCTTTTTTGATACCAATTTTATGAAATCCGTTTTAACAAAATTACATTATCTCAAAAAACGAGAGGTTTTTCGATACTCTGTTGAGATAAAACTTTTTTTTTTCAGTGGAGGAAATGAGCTTCCATAGTTTTAATGGATTTTTTTTTCCACTGAATGTTGTTCTTTTTAGAAAGCTTGTTGTCCTCATTTTGATTACTGTCAAAAATTAAATACAGGACTAATCTCACCAAGGTCTGTTATATCCAGACATTATCTGAAGGAGTGCTAGTCTTCTTTATAGCTTGTTGACAGCAGAGGGCGCACTTACAAGCAATGCCGAGCAGCATGGAGAGGTTTGGATCATGGCCCTGAGCTCGCTGGGTGAGGACGTTGCAAAGGGAGCGGAGGTCACACAGACAGGCAGCCATCTCTCCATACAGCTTCTGGGTGAGCCGGGCTCCCATAGGGAGCAAACCACAGCCACTCGGCACCTCCTCACCCTGAAGACGCTCTTGCAGTGTCAGATTATGTTCCATCAGCTCCTGGTTCTGAGCTGAGAGCTGAAATACAAACACACACGCACACCCTCAGTTCTCCTGTGTGCTATAAAAACCCAAAGAGCTGAATATGCATTATGGTCAACTTCTAACCTCTTTCATAGCAGTGCGTAACTGCAGCAGACTCTCCTCTTTCTCTGCCACTTCCTCTCGCAGGGCCTGACTACTGCACTCCTCCTGAGAGAGCTGCTCCTCTAGAGTCTTAGACAATACACACACACACACACAAAATATTACAACATTTTACTCTTATACATGAAATTGTACATTCTTTTGGCACAGGATACTTTGACTAACACTTTGACTAATACTTAATGTGGACTTAAAAGAAAAAAATTATAATAATACAGGACGTGTTGAATATATAGACTTCAGAGGTTTTTCTACACTAAAATAATATCAGGTTTCCCAAAGAAGCCTCTAACTTTGAGGAAGGTGTTTGTAAAGATCCTTCACCTTCTAAACACTACTGAAAGTACATTCCTGAAGACTTAATCATAAAATATGAAGCCTGGCTCTTGATGGGTATTTACTTAAATTACACCTAATTACAGTCTTTAAGACCAATTCTTATTCAAAACCGGTTCCATTTGAAAGACAAAAAAATTAGGATGTTCGTTTCCATTAATGGTTCTTGAATACTATATTTCCACCTACACTAACAATCAAAAGTGAGAAAAAAAATAATACTTTAATTGTTTAATAGTGACAGTGAACAAAAGACTTATATTTCAAATAATTGCTGGTCTTTTGAACTTTCTATTCAACAAAACAATCGTAGAAAAAAAAACGTTATAATACTCTCCACAAAAAATATTCAACATTGATAATAATAAGTGATGTTTCTAGAACACAATATTAGAGTGATTTCTGAAGAATCATGTGACACTGAGTCAACTAATAATGCTGAAAATTCTGATTTGCCACAGGAAAAAAATAAATTAATTTAAAAAAAAAATAATAATTTTTTTAAAATCAAATAATAACAGCTTTGGGGTGGAAGATAATTATTTTAAAAGAAAATGTTAGTCCTGATGTTCAGTAGTAGACTGATTTGCAAACAAATTGTTAAATAATTTTTTACGTGCTTATAACAGTGAGCAAAGACGCTAGCAACACCAAGGTCATAGGTTAAAATCCCAGGGAATACATGATCAAATGTATTTATTAGTAAAAAAAGTAACAATAATTAGTACAAATGCACCTGCTAATCATTTTTTTAATGAAAGTAGTCTTTACCCTGATCTGTGAGCCGAGCTGCTCCATTATCCTGAGTTGCTTTTCAATGACCTAAAAAGAAAAATTAATTCAGAAGTCTTAAAATATTTGCACAGAAGACATATTCATATTAATAAATAGGCAGAGCCATGCATCTACACTATTAGCATCCCTTATCTAAATTAAGTGTTCCTGCAAAGTAGTGTGAATAAAAACAAAACAAAACAATGTTTTAAACCTTTTTGAGTCGCTGGTGCTCCTCTTTCAAGATATTATTTTCTTCTCGTAGTTTCTCTATGTCGAGAGAAGGCAATCTCACTCCATCCTCAAGGCTCTCCTGCACTCTGTTCTGGAGACTAAACACACAAGCAAATCAAACAATATTAGACCCCACACATGGCAATACTTCAAAACCTAATAGATGGACATTTGTGTGCAAGTAGGGCTTGCCTGGTGACTGTTGTGAGCAGTTCTCTCTCCTTGAGTCTCTGTTCTTCCAGTTGGGTCTCTTTGTTGCGCACAGCACTGCGGGCCTCCTCCATTTTGGCTTCAAGATCTCTGACAGTGGCCTGCAACTGAGCTGTTCTCTCCTCTGCCTCCTCCAGCTGCAACAAAACATTCAGAACTGAATTTAAAAAAAAAAAAAAAAAGGGGTCTGTACGAATTAAGTCTTACAGTCACTAAGGCTGGATCTGTTTTAATGTTTGTTTTATATTTTAATATAAGAATCTTAAAATATATAGTTTATTCCCGTAATGCAAAGCAAAATTTTCAGAAGCCATTACTCCAGCCTTTAGTGCCACAATATCATTTTTTTTATATAAAAAATAATTTTCTATTATAAATGTTATTTACTAAAAATAATTTAAAGTTTACTAAGGCTATTTTAAACAGCAATAACATGGTATAACAACAACGCTAAAATTTTGTACATATTTAAAAAAGATAAACAAACAAAATCATTTACATTGGAAAAAAATGCATATAAGCATTTAAGGAAGAAAATACCTTCTCCAAGAAACAATGTCTTGGAGAAGAGGCATGGCGAGCTTGGGATTCTGTAAAGTATAAAGAGTACAATAGAAGCTGATGTGTGATATATGGTTGCTGTGGATGCTATAATAGTGTCTGGCAATACACCATAAGAGAAACTTATGCTGAGCTTATGGGCAACTGCTGTGAAACCACAGGAAAAAAGGCTTTTGTTTTGTTGGCTGGCCACCAGAGAGTGCAGTACCTTATTGTGCTGGGCCTGGTAGTCTTCCATTGTGGGAAGGTCAGCCAGATATCTCTCGAGCGTCTCAATCCGCTGCTGTTTTTCTCTGTTCTGCTCTGACTCCTTCTGACACTTCTTTTTCAAGCTGTTGATATGCTTGTCTCGACTTCGGATCTTTGTAGTAAACAGCAATAATACAAGATGAAAATTCAAACAGCAGTTTGGTGAGATTTTGGTCATATGTGGTTGAGGAGGTCACATGATGAAGCTTGCATATGCTCACCCTCTCCTCTTGTTTCTTTAGCTCTTCTGCATGTTTCGCACTGCTCTCCTTTAAGACCTCATTCAGACGTTGTGTCTCTGCTTCCACTGCACCCAGTCTCCTGTCCGCTTCTAGCTTCTCCTTGGTAAAGCAGTCGTTGCGTTCAGCGAACTGGGCTCGCAAAAAAGCGTTTTCCCGCTGGGCTTCCTATCACACACACAGAGGAAAGAACAACAACTCAAAGAGATGTTGTGATACAGTGCAAGAAAAAGGCTGTGCATGCATGTGTGCTTACCTGCAGTCTCAACAGACACACATCGGTGTAAGGGGCTCCACGTCCCATAAGTGCACTGTGTACCTGCAGCTCACTCTCTCTGAGACGCTGTTCCAGCTGAGACATTTGCTGCTTCTGCCTGCAATGCACCAGATACTTTACTGTGTTAATGTTAAAAATCTTTGTAAGATGAAACATGCTTCTGAAAACTTGCCATTACCTTTCAATGGTAAGTTCTTTATCTTTTAGCAAGTGCTCATTGGCTTTAATGACAGCTTCCCATTTGCTGCTCTCGTTTAGAGAGGTTGCTGGATAAAGAGATGAATACTGTCCACTTCCTCCTGTCATTAACTGCAATAAAAATAGATGGGAAAGCATTGACTTTTATTAAAAAAAAAAAAAAAAAAAAAAGCATACAAACACAATCGGGCCAAGACTGAACATCTATTTTAACTTTTAAAGTACACATGAAAAAGTATTTTTGCAACATTTTACTATAGCATGATGTACTCAATTGACACTGGGTATTAAACAAGTTGAAATCTGTAGGTCTTCCAGTCAATCGAAAGAAGGCGGAACAGCTTGCTGAAAATGTCTCTAGTGTGAAGTTGACAGTGTAATTGCATGATTCAAATTTGCAGCATGAAAATGGCCATTTGCGGTCATATGTGCTGTTTAAGTTTTTGTTTATAGCAGTTATTATTTTAGATTTACAGAACATGTAATTATCATTACTGATGTGATAGTCGATTTTATATTTGTCTTAGGGCCACACAATTATTAGAATTTCTAATCGTAATTACACTTATGGATGCCACAATTACATAATCGTTCAAAAAGGCAATCATTCAAAGTTCATTTTTGTCCTTAAGATGTGCTTAAGATTTTTTCTTTCTACAGATTATCTTAAGGTTTCTCTATT
This sequence comes from Enteromius treurensis, assembly GCA_032275025.1. NCBI lineage: Eukaryota > Metazoa > Chordata > Actinopteri > Cypriniformes > Cyprinidae > Enteromius > Enteromius treurensis. Next base: position 16,320,900 of record JAUCMU010000030.1, on the reverse strand, counting down.
GTTTAAATTATGATTTTAGTTTAGCATTATAATATAATAATTTGCATTTATTATCATTTAAAGAAGCAACCAATCCAATGAATAGTTGACATTTGAGGCTTAGTACTATAGAAAAGCTAAAAAAAGCTTTTAGCTTTTTTATTTTCAAATAAAAATATTACATGACGTTGCTTTAAACAGTGGTATAAACATCCTTGTAAATTGTGTCAATCGTAATCAGTAAAAATCGGAATTAACATTTTGTCCTCATCGTGCACCCCTAATTTGTCTCTCAGACAAATTAACAGAAGATTTTTCTTCTCTGCAATAATTCTATTTTGAGAAACTACTACAAAAGTAAGTTATCTACATACACGGAAAACCTTTACCAAGATTCTACTCCAAATAGATATAGTCTATTGTCAAAATAGATTGATTATGCTCATCGCCCAAAATGGCTTAATCATTTGGGGTGATCAGATGGTCATCGATTGTATGAACGGGTGTGGGAAAGAGTCATGTCAGACAATGGGGTGCCCGAACTTCATTAACATACAGACCACAATTATATAAGGGTGGTGAAGTGTAACAAGATAAAAAGCTATGTTTAGGATTTTCAGGGTTCATTACGACTCTGCAGTACCACAGGTGTTACATGTACCTTGTCCCTGCTACGCAGCAAACACTTCACAGAGATTAAATAGAGCATTTCATTTCCTTTCAGAATTGTTCAAATAATATCAGTACTTAAAAATCAAGACAGCAGAAAAAAAGCAAAACCACCAAACCATCAGATATTGTTCGAAATAATACCGGTATGAGTAATTATGTATCCGTTCAACGTCAATTATTACTGCTGTGAAATTAGCATGTGTGGATATTGATGTAACTAAAATCTGAAATTATTTTTGAGACAAAGCATTATATTTTAAATAGGCTACTACATTTCGTGTTTGTTTATAAAAACTCTTAAATAAAATATTATTAGATGAAAAATACTAGATTAAACATAAGATGAAAAGACTAAAGGGCATAACATTACTAAAATAAGAAACCATGAAAATATAAGAATTAGCCAACTGAAATTTTTAATAAATAAAAAAATAATAATATAATAATAATAAATTGTAGATAAATAATACACAAATAACACTGGCTTTTTTTGATAAAGCATGCACTGATGAATCATGCACAATAAAACCAGTTTTGAAAAGTTGAAAAAAAAAGTGTTGAAATAATTAAATATAATTAGAATTTCGTACCGACTTTAGAAATTTGACTTGTGATTACATAACTGTTTCCTTTTCGTTTCTTGCATGCAGGAGGACACAAGCTGAACTCTAACCTGCATTTGTTCCACCTGTAGCCGCAGACTCTCGAGTTTCTGCTTCTGCTGCTGCCAGCTGGCCAGTTCACCACAGCGTTCCTGCAGTAGTGGATCATAAGCTCCAGTGCTGGCCGGGTCCCTCAGGAGAGCCTGGGTCTGCAGGCCCTGAGGTACGGAAAACATCCTGGCAGAGGCACCAGACCCTTGATAAATGTTCCTCTGGCCGCATGGGTCTACAGAACAGGTGAGACCTGCCCTAACCTCTGGTAGGACTTTATAGGTCTGTTCTAGCAAGCCTGTATTGTCCCCAAGCCCGGTCATTTGCAGCTGTTGCCGTAAATCATGGCAAAGTCCCCCGAGCAGAGCCGACTGATTAAGTGTTGGCTCCATGGCAGGTACCTCAAACTTCTGGGCTTCATCCAGCCGAGTCTGATCTCCGGAGGGGAAGAGCGAGTGATCGAGGCCATTAACCAGGCTGCGGTATCGGCTCAAGCAATCAGGCTTGACCGCAGTCGTGTCTAAATTTCCATCGTGCTGAGCGTCCAGGTTGGGGGAGGATGCAGATTTAGGGAGGGATGACTTGGAGCTGGAAGAGCTGGAGGATACCCGGGCCTCTTCCGAAGCACGCGGCTTGAGCTTAGAGGCCAGAGTTCCGGCCGTAGAGGGCATGACATGGGCGGTGGGGATGGGGATCTGACTGCGGATGGGCTGGAAAGAGGGACTGCTGCTAGTGCTGCAGATATCTAGAACAAAACAGAAGTGAGAAATTACAGCCTGCAAAAAAAGCCTGTCCTTAAGGAAAAAAGTATTTATTTCACAAGTAAAATCCAATAAACATTCAATTAAAAGTAGAGAAAACAAAAATGAACTGATCCATTAAAAAAAATTAAAGTAAATAAAATAAAACCAAACTTCAAACCATCTAAATGTGTGTGTGTGTGTGTGCGTGTGTCTGTACGATTAAATTCTTCTATTTTGCTCCATTGCTGTGAAGTCATGAATCCTAAACAAATTATAGAGACATTATACAACTGCAAAAAGTATGTGGCTCAAATAGCAAATTACTAATGGATATATTAATCGCATCTAGTTGTGTAATAAAAACGAATACACACCAAACTATTGTGAAAAATTGTACTCACCTTGCTAGCAGTATAAAAGATAGCAGCGAATGATAACATTTTCATACACTGAAGAACGGTGAGGTATAAACAACATGTCCTCCCAATGCATCTTCAGTAAATGACAGACAAACTACTGATCTTAAAACACACCCACTTCATCTGCCAGAACGCGTCCTTAAAAAATGAATGTCAAGCTCAGGCAAGGTGAGTGTACCTGCTATGAGAGTTTGTTCTCCTACAGCTCTGTTAGTGCAGGAGCGAGTACACACAGAAAGGTTAGCGGTATTTATAGAGCACTCTCATGTTACGCTGTGAGGTGTCTGTGTGGGACTCCTGCTTTTAACCATACAGCTCACCTCTCCCACAAACACTTAATAGTCCTTAATACGGTTGAAGTGCTTTTAAACAAGTTCCTCAATACAATAATTAAATTAACACACACAAATCAAGTGGAGATGTCACGAGGCAGGCAGCAAGAGGAGGATATGCCCCACGGGTATGTCTCTTTTGAACATCTGCTAAGGACAGGTTTAAACAATTCTTTGGTTCGACGAAAGATTCTTGGAGCCCTGAGAGCCTTTCTGCCATTACAAGAAACACCCAGAGCAAAACAAAGCCGTCACCATCACAACACAGAAGCCCGCAGACAGTCAACCATATATTTAGAACTGCTAAAGCAAAACGTCTGCCAAGAAGTTCTGTGCTGCCACCGTTTTGGCCGTTTAAAAACAAATAAAAGTTGTATTATTAGGGTGTCTCTTAGTTGCAAGGTGCCTCAACTGTAAGAAAACTCAAGCAGTTAGTAATTGCTATTACTATGGGAACTTATCTGGGTTTCAGGGTAACAACAACAAAAACTAAAGTAGTTTTTCAATAACTGGTACAGATCTCCATATAACAGGCTGATCAGATGAAACAGAATACTGAATTTTCATGACGTTTTAATATTGAAATTATTTTAATTTCAGATGGATGCACTAACGAACATAAAATAAGGCTGTCAAATCAAGTAATCATGATTAAATCACATCCAAAATAAATGTTTGCTTTTACATAATGCAAATGTCAGCAATGAATACACACACAAATACATGTGCATATTTAAGAAGTATTTTCATGTATACATTCATATTTATTTATATATCATGGCGCATGCAAAAAGATTTTGCAACTGTTTTAAACACTGCTAATAATTTTAAAACACTTCTTGGCACCAAATTAGCCTTACCATTTTCACAGTATTTTTGATCGAAAAAATGCAGCCTTGTTGAGGATAAATGATTACTATCAAAAATATGAAAAATAAATAAATAAATCTATCAATTCCAATCTTTTGAAAAGTTGCATATAATTGCCAAATATTTATTTCCCAACATTACTTAAAACTGAAACAGAAAATTATTTAAAGGGTTAGTTCACCCAGGTTAGTATCAGGTAGTTCACCAGATACCGTCAAAAATATCTTAATTTGTATTTGTGTCTTATTGGTTTGAAATGACATGACAGTGAGTAATTAATGACAAAATGGGTTTTATTTTGGATGGACTAACCCTTTAACCACTGACAAGGCTGTTGTCATGTTCTGATTTCAGTCTATCACTAAAAATAACCAATCAAACCAGGACAGAGTAATAAAATAACGCCAACATAAGCACACTGAAATGTTCAGTACAGATCGATGGTAATCGACATACACTAGCTTATAAGTACAGCTAATCTTTGTACTTAACGTGTTTAACAAGGCAGAGAAAAGAAAACCAGGAGATCAGGATCAGAGTTTCCATTCAGTCCTCCAGGTCAGGCCCTCCTAATGAGACCCCCATCAGTGGAAGTGCAACACCGCCTGGAAGAATCTATGGTATGGAATATCATATCCTCTTCTAAATCTCATAGGAGTTCCAGAACTATGACCACATCTCCATGACTAAAAATATGACAGCTTAATCTAAAAACAGCAATCCAGTTAATGTCTGTTGTAAATTTAAAAAAATAAAAAATAAAAAAATACAACCACCGCCCAAAAAAAGGAATAAAACGATCAAATGTTACAAATGATGTCTGAAGATTAATATACATGTTCTTGGGTGACTAAATATATAATTAATATACAGTATTTTTTTATTCTTTTACATGGGTACATTTACACATATTATTGAATGAATGAATAAATAATGAATAACGCATTTATATAGCGCTTTATCATGTATGGCCATACACCCAAAGCGCTTTACACTCATGTGGGGGGGTCTCTCCTCAACCACCACTTTATTATTATTTTTAAGACCCAATTTTCTGAAGATTGTTTTAATCAACTCTGCATGGTTTGTTATAGTAAACTGAAGATTTTTTAAATTATTATTTTAAACGCATTACTTTAAAGTTTATAATTTTAATTTACAGTTATTACAATTTTGACCACTTTATTTCCATAATTAATTTTTTCTTTATGATTACTACATCAAAAAAAAAAAAGGTTTCCCACTCAAGCAGAAAAAAATAAATGTAATAATTCTGAGTCAAACATAACTAGAAAAACGTGTAGCCTATTCATTATAGACATTTCCATGACTACTACTCTGTGTCTGTTCCATCATGGAAGACTGTACTAGAATACACTACTATTCCATTAATTTCCCTTACTGTATATTCCATGCCTGGAAATCCCATTTTGTGATTCGCAAATTCAATTAAAGGACAACAGTTGAGATGAAAAAGCTGCTGAGGTCTTGAACTCAGCTGTATTACACAACAGACAAGCAAATGGACATGACAATGTTTGAACAATCTCAGATTTCTCACCTTCAGTGTGGTCAGAGGTACCCAGGCCTGTGTCCCCACTATCCGCTGTACTGGGCCGCCATCCAAAGCGGCTCTGGAACTTCTCAGACACAGCAGGGGTCAGCCATTCCGTATCAGAGTGTCCTACTCGAGCACAAACAACACATGATGTTACACTCTATTATGGTTATAAGTTACATAACATATGGTGGATGGCACTGGATTTGTACCTGCAAGTTTGGGGTTCTGGTATTTTTGTGAAGTAGTCATTCCTGTGGCAGTCAACCAAAATAAAAAGAAAACACTGTGAAAACACAAAAGTGTCTGAAAAAAGAAAAAAAAAGAAAAAGAAAAACAAAATGTAAAATCTGTAAAAAAAAAAAAAAAAAGGTTCTGCTGCAGAACTATATACAAACAAACAAAAAACAGCTGGCAGAACAAACTAACAGCAAATAAATATAAATTACAAAATAATAATAATAAATTATTGGTTGATACCATTAGTATTATATAACAAATAACAACATAATATTTTAAAATCGTTAAATATTATTTCCACTACTGATTATCAAAAAATGTAAAAAGTACCCAAAATCCAATACAAATGTATTCACAGATTAACTTAAGAAACTGTTAACCGTTAAGAAACATACATCTTAACTGCAAAACAACAGAAAATATCTCCCTGAGCTTAAAGCAGTAATATTTTAGTTGTCAAAGTTAACTATATTTCAGTCGTGCTAACCTTATATTTGATTATATTTAGGACATAATCAATTTATATTTCGCTTGTTTAAATGACAAACACCCTGTATATAACGTTACCCTATAGTTTTCAATAGTACGTTGACGTTGTAGCAAAACAAAAAAGACAAACTGAGACCTAGATTAACAAGACATTAAAGTACATAATAACTTTGAAAAGAAGCTATACATAAGTTGCTACTTCAAACAAACATATTTACCTCTTTTGGTTAACGTTAGCCAAGTTAGCTAACAAAAAGAGTTTAAAAGGTCAGTTAAAAAAGTAAACAACGTCACGTACCTTAACTCGAGGGCTAAAAGGGTCTGTACTGTATTATAATGACGCGAAAACAACCCAGACGAACAATAACGTGCTTCATCACCCGAAAGACGCTGACTAAATGCTAACATCGATAACACACAACAGTCAACCTGTAAGCTGCCTCGAGCTTCAAATACCCGCCGCAGTGCCACTGAAACTCGGGACTTTTTTTTTCAACCGTTATTCCAGTTCTTCTTCTGCGTTTTGCTCGCGTGCTAGTTTGAGACGTAGAGCGCCCCCTGCCGCTTTATTAGTGACCTGCAGGCTCAGACCAATCCAGCTTGGTTTATTTGAACAAATGTTAGTAATAAAATGTCATATTAAAACTTTGTTAAATTCCAGGTCCTGTTCAAAAATCGAAATAACCCACAATTTACCCATGTGTAATATATTGTGCTATAGTATTATTAATCAGCTGTAAAAGGAGCCCATTTTAATCAATGTCTAAATGCCCTGTGATTATGCTATAATTTGTATTTGCATTCTTTGTTGATTCCTTATAATGTATAATGTATACAATTCATTACATTCTGGCCCATTGTATTAATAAATAATTAAAATACAGAAATTGGCATTATTGCTATTTCATTATGCTTTCTGTATATGATATAGAAATCATGAGATGAATCACTTTTGTGGCCCCAGCAAAGGACTGTTACAGTGAGCTTTATGGTGCTGGGGTAGGGGGGTGGGGATGGCAGGGGTTATTGGCAGAAAATATTAAATTAATCACAATTAGGGCATGCAAGTTTTTTGTAGATTTGATTTTTAAAATGGGAACTAAATTAAATAGTTATACATTTAAAAAATAATATATAACATTACTTGCTCATTTTGCTTTTTTAAATATAAACTATTTGTTCATCTCTGAATAAATTCAAGCAGTTGAAAAACTTTTTATTAGCGTTTGATCAGGGGTGGGTGCTGAGGTATTGTTTCTTCATGGGTAATATTTTTATATTTTTTTCCTTTGTACTTGTCAAAAGAAAAAGAATACAGTGTTAATAAAAAAATATTTTCAGATTTTCATGCATCTTTTGCCTTGTCATATTTGAGTATTGTGAGGTACACAAAGCTTAACGATGGTTGGGAATCGCTCATCTAGTCTATTTTAGGAGACTGCATGTAAACCCAATTGCTCTCCAGCCCAATAAGGGGAGCTTGTCTGCGCGTCAGTTCATGCATCTTCAGCTAATGTTAGAACAGAAGCAGCAATAGCGGCCGTAATCGGTGGCACGCTGGGGCAGACAGGCAAAGCTATGTATTTTCCCGTGTAATTATTACAAACTGTTGTTTTTGTGGATGATTGCACGCCGGTGCCCGCTCAATAGATTGCAATGGCACCGGGTTGGCAAGAGATCGCTTCACTGCATGTGGAGCAGATAACGGGATATGTCAGAGAAACCATGTCGACCGGCCTCGTCTATCTGAAGTCTGAGCTAGGAATAGACTTGGGCTTGAATCCTGATATCTGCGCCCCATGGCTGCTCCTTTTAACAGCCTGGGCAGGTCTAGTTCTCATTCTGATTTTATGGGTCTCGGTCTGTCGCGGTTTATCAAAAAGACTTTCAGGGACTGAGACAGAAGAAAACATCGCCGACAACACCGGTCCAGCGCAAACGGTGAAGAAGGCAGATGAGCCCCGGAGAAGAAACCGAAAGAAGAACGCGGAGAAGGTTTGCTTTAGAAGCGGCATTCCGATTCATTTTTAGCGAATCGATTCTTTTGCAGCCAAAACGATTCACCAGCAGATTCGTTATTACGCCTCTGGGTGGAGCTAAGCGAGTGCTTTTGTTTTTTACGAGCGAGTCATTGAATCATTTCTCAAATTATTTATTAAGAAGCGTATTATATAAAAACACAGTTCCACGGCCACAAGTCTATTTAAAAGCGACAGATGGAGTGTTTAAAATCATACACTGATTTGACGCTTTGGGATAGATGTAACGTTAGTTTGAAACACCGACTATTTAGTGAAGGGCGTATTTATTCAGTAGGTCCGACCAATGAGATCGCGTTTTACAACCCACGCTCGAATGTTATTGGTTGGCGATAAAGTCAATCTACAGGAGCACAAAGCTGTCACGCGCTTCGGACCAACGAATAAAACGGTCGTTCATTTAAATGATTCTTTTAAAAACAAGGATTTGTTCCCAATAACACTATCTGGCATTCAAGCATCCTAGTTATATGCAAAACATGCATTTATATACACGTTGAACATTAGAAGCTGACATGGTGTTTAAACGTTTACATCCGTTACTTCCTATTGGTTTTCTAAATGTTTAACAGAAAGCCCAGAGGAACGGACTTGCTGTTGAACCCCAGGAAGAGCCTAAAGTGGTGGACGGTCAAGAGATACCAGAAGGGAAGACTGACAAGGTTCGTTTATTTTAACATTTACTGTGGTAATAGTTCACCCTAAAAGGAAATTCATTTACTTGTTCCTGGTGGTTTTAGGCAAAGAAAAGCAAGAAAAAGGCTAAACCTCCTACAAAAGAGAAAAAATCCTCTACATCTGTTGACGGCAAAGAGCCCGATGAAGGTATGTTTTGAATAATACAGATTTAATAAGTTATTTCGCTTCAGATAGAAACAAAATAGAATGTGTTATTGTCATTGTACAATAAAACACAAAAGATTTTAATAGACGGAATAAAAAACAAATGTATATATTAGATAGAAATATACATTCATAATAAACAGACTTAGAAAATAAGGAGAATAAAACAATTTGCTTGTATAAAAATTAATAAATGGAACCTAATAGCTTGTGCATAATTACATGTGTTATAGAAATATTGCACTGATATGAGGTAACGTTACACTTATAAAGGAATCGCACTGAGTGGAAAATATTGCACTGAAGGATTAAAGTTATAAAAACAATGCACTTAAAGGATTGACATTTGCTTGTGTGTTTTCATAATAATAAATGGTATTTGCTTAACAGCTGTGACTCAGCACCTACAGTTTTTGCATACAGCACTCGAAACATGATTCTCGTGGTAATCTGTCAGGTACTTGGGAGACCAAGGTCAGTAATCGTGAGAAACGACAGCAGAAGCGGAAGGACAAGGCTCCAGGTGATGGGTCAGGCAGCCCAGTAGCGACAGCCATTAGTACCGTGGAGGAAGTCCAGACCGCACCAAAAGAACCAGAAACCAGCATCACCACCACTGTTTCTACACCTCCAATCCAAAGAGAAGTGGAGGGTATGTTTACAGCAGTTTTTTGTTACATAACAGGTGGATGTATAATAAGGGAATCAAAATCTGTATTTTTTTCTCCCCCTTTCTTAGTTGGCCCACCTGAAATTGAAGCTAGTTTTGTACGAAACGCTGTTGTTTCTCAAGGTAACCAGTTCATTTTCAATGTTAACAGGTTGAGTTAAAAAAAAAAAATTTTTGTACTGATAATAATCATGCCTTCTGTGGTCTTGTAGTGATGCCGTGTTGGGAGGAAGTGCTGGCTGTTAACAGTTCTGGCTGGAACGATCTGGGCCTGCAGCTTCCTCCTCAGATGGCCAGTGTTCAGGCAGAGAGCTGGACCAGTGTGACCGCTCCTACAGAGCGTCAGACTAATGAATCCTCTGTCTGGCCCCAAGATATGGAAGGTGTTGAAAAGTTGTTCTTTTAATATATACATTACATATATACAATTATCAGCATATTATAATGATTTCTGAGAGATCACGTGACACTGGAGACTGGAGTAATGATGCTCAAGTTTCAGCAGTGTCACATTTTAAAATGTATTCAAATACAAAACTGGTTCAAATGTGAAATAATATTTCACATTTTTGATCCAATTCAGCTTTGGTAAGCATATGCGTGTATAATATATATATATATTTTTTTTTTGCTTTTCTTGATACAGGCTCATGGACTATTGTGGATGAATCTCATATTCAAGCATCATTCAGTGGCTTGACTGCTGGTAATTTATTCATAATTCATGAAGTGAATGCATAGCTAAAGTAGATTTCTTTAATGCTCCGTATCACCAGTTACTGTGTGATCTATCACATCTCAGTGTAAAAACTAGACCCGTGAAGATAAAGCATGTAGTCTTGTATTTGCAGCGCCTGACATGAGTTGGAATGCTCAGCCTCCTGTGCCAGTGGATGACAGGTGGTCTGGAATAAGTAAGAAAACCTATCCGTGGCCAAAACCTGTTCTGACTCACAAATTTAGAGTCACAGACTTACTGAGAGTTGCTGTTGTGTTCCTGAAGACAGTGCATGTGAATCCGGTGACTGGAAACCTCCGTCAGAAGAGTGGGGAAACTTTGATGTGCAACAGCCTGTGAGTGCAGCGCCGCAGGAGCCGTCGATCCCAGAAGTGGCACAGGTCAGTCCGTCGTGCAGCTGTGGGCCTGTTGAAGTGCACTCATTTTTTACCTCTCTTAGGAGCAAACCAGGTTCTGACCTGTCTCGTGAATCTAGAATGTGTTTCTACATTTAAAGGGGTCATCCGGTGCTACATGCACTTTTACAAGCTGAAATGTGTGCTGGGAGTGTGTGCACACAACTACCCTACAATGATAAAGATCCACCAGTAGTTTTCCTTTTGATTTAATAAAAATAAGTTGCCGCTTCTGAAATCAAGCCATTCTCAAATGCATGTTGGTGTGGCGTCACACTGACAGAGGCCACTCCCACAATAGTTGATTGACAGCAGCGTGTCACACAGACTGAACTGGTG
>JAUCMU010000030.1:16253091-16264349 GCA_032275025.1 Enteromius treurensis | reverse complement strand
CTGACTTAAATGAGGAGGAAGGGTCCGCAATCTCTGGGTTGGATGCAATGTTTCCTCACGCTCTTCTTCAACTAGCTAAACTTTTGCAGGCAGGCATCACATGATTGGAAAGGTAGTCACGTGGTGTGACGCGATTCTCCCTTATCACACCGCGATACAGGATCGTGGATCTGAGTGTCGCAAATTCGGTGAACAAATTAACCATTAATTAATGCTTAACTAATGCATTATTCCGACCCCCTATTCTCACGTGTTACCAAAAGATTAATTCACATACAGAATAAACATTTCTTTGTCCCCCTTGTCACCCAAGATGTCTTACTTTCAGTCTCTCAGTCAAAAAGAAATCAATATTTTTCTGGAAAACATTCCAGGATATTTGTTCATATAATGGGCTTCAGTAAGTTGAAGGTCCAAATGAGAGATTCAGTACAGCTTCAAAGCGCTCTACACAATCTCATAAGGGTCTATTTCTACTTATATCAAGGATCAAAAATCCCTGAATGTTTTCCTGAAAGGAAATGAAAAATAAATTAAATCTTCACATTCATAAATAACATTATAAAAACTTTATGGAAACATTAACAAAATGTTCCTAGAATATATTTATGTTAGCCTTTTAGAATCTTTAGAAAATCTCAAAATAGAAATACATTTTCGTCTTGTAAATTACAAAGGTGTGATGCTCATTCAAACAATGAATCGTAACTTTTAAATGAGCTTGTGTTTACACCCTTCCTACATTTTCCTCGCAAACTGTAGTGCGATGCTATGATGCTAATTGTCTTTCCTTCCCAGTCTTCCCTTCTTTTTCCTCTCCACAGCCAATCAGAGGCCAATAAAGCATTTATCTGTCAATGATGATCAGTGGTGTGATGGATCTAACACTGAAAACATTTAACTCTGTTTCCTCTTTCTTCCTCTCTTGTTTTCTTCCTCTCTTGTCTTTCAGTTGATGTGGCACTATTTTATACTCGTTCTCTCCTTCCTCTTTTCCTCTCAGCCATCAAAAGCGAAATGTTGTTTTCCTGAGTATTCAGTAAAGAGATGCCCATAAACAAATCGAAGTAGCAGAAGGTCCAGCAGGACTACTTTAGTTAATAATTAAAATCTGTAGCTGTGATTGATTTGTGTGCGATGTTTCCTGTCCCTCATCTCATTGCACATATATAAATACTTCTCCAGAGGTCAGAATTGCAAAAAGATCATTGGTTGAGAGCGATGCAGAGGTCTCTGTGGAAACTGCAGGGTGAAGTGTGAGAGAGAGAGAGATACTTGGAATATCAGGTGTGTTATTTTTACAAGCGTTTGCGACTTCCCGGCATATATAGAGACTTACATCTATATATGAAAATAGAGTAATGACTGGAAAAAAAGGATCACAGCTCACCGCTATCAATTTATTTCCCCTCAAAGCTTCTTTTCTGCTAGGACAAAAAAAAACAACAACAAGCGAGCAAATACTGTGATCTGAAGTCACAGTTCATTCGAACTATTTTAATGCACAATCAGTTTTCATGAGTGGAAATAAAACTTGCAAGAAAACGCTCTGCCTTGAACTAAAAAAAAGCATGCAAACTTCCAAAAAAAAAAATGGGAACGCATGCAAAAAAAAGAATTTTGACGCAGTAATGCCTGTCAGTTCTAAACAAAATGTGGGCATATATAATATATAATAAGTCAAGCAGTTGTGTCTGTTTCTGTCGCTGAATGTTTTGTTTTTCCTGTAGCTTGGCTCTGCCATGGGGCGTGTGTGGAAGTGGACTCCGACACGGAGGCAGTGACGGGGAGAGGCTTCAAATTGGGCTGTATCTCTTGCAAGATGAGAGGGGAAGTACCGGCCTTTGCCACAGTGGACTGGTGGTTCATGGCCAAAGGCGAGAGTGAATTTTCACACGTGAGTATGAGGCCAAAAACCAGGCATTACAGCTCGACTTCACAATACTGAAGTCAAGCTGCACATGATGCAATACTTAAACGAATGCTGCTTATTTTAGAGCCGCGTGCTTGTTTAAAATGCTCAAAACTGTTGCATTTTTTACGCAAAGCCAGGATCATGCATTTTTATAACTGTCTTTGTGGTCAGAAGTGAATTACTGCACAATTTCAGAAAAGGAACATTCCAGAGCTGAACCTGTGGACACATTACAACAAAGGTAGATTAAGGCATTAAAATAAGTAGCTGCAAAAACTACTGCCAACAAATATGCTTTACACAAAAGCATTTCATCTGTGAGAGCACATTTAGCATATTATATTATCCTAGAATTATATGTAAGCGATAATAAATGAGTATGAGAAACATTACATGTTAGGGAATAACATTTTTGCATATTTAATATATACAAATTGCAAATCGCTGCTGATTGTTGCACTCTTCTACACAGTAAAAATGATTCATGCACATAAAACAAAGAGAGCTGAACTACATTTTACAAGAAAATGCTATTTCAAGTTACTTTCTGTAGTTTTTGCAAACATTTGTGGACTTTACTAGCAATTCATTGTGTGAAAACTATTCAAATTATTATGAATTCAGGTTAAAACCACCATCTAGCCTATTAGCTGTTTTATAACAATTTTTTTATTCTTCTGTTGTATTTCACTGAGGAAAGAAAGTCATGCCGGTCTGGTTCTTTCATTCAATTAGATCTACAGTTATGCAGAAATGAAAGGCTACATAATGGATGACCGCTTTGATGACCGCCTGGCCTGGAACGGCAGTAAAAAGACCAACGATGTGCAAGACGGCTCAATTTTCATCCTTAACGTCACCTTCAACGACACCGGCACCTATCGATGTTACTTCGACCGCACACTTGTCTTCCCCAACTACGAGTACCGCACCAACGCCACCAAGTTTATCAACATCAACGTAGTAGGCAAAGGTAGGTTCGTTTATATGAGATGACACAAACACAAATCAAAGTAAGGAGGTGACAACATCACTGGCCTGACAATATCAATTCAGCCTTGAAAGGAACTCAAGGGTGTGTCCATAAAGAAAGATGAACCAACACTGAACAGAAATGCCTTTGAAATGTCAAAAACAAGGACACTGTCATAAAGCAAAGTGTTGTCATGGCAGCAGCAGCAGCAGCATCAAAGCTTTCATCATCATTGGTGTCCTTGACTCACCAGAGCTTATCTGTTTGAAAGCAAGGATGTATTTAAGTTCACAATATTCAGAAAAAAACATTTTCTTGGACTTGAAGGAACATCCAAACATCCCAGTGTGTTCTCTGTTTGCCAGCCCCATTCCCAACTCTCCACAAGTCATACTATCAAATTACATTTTTGTTGTTGTTGATGCACTCAGAATCAGCTTCTGTTTTGACGCTTCTGCTGGCAACATGTCTGTCCACTTGAGCAAAAGCCATCATGTCATATTCGCCAATGATGATGTTTCTATACTTCCTGTCAGAGGCTGAGTCAGGACCACATCAGCAATGATGTCACTACTGATCACTGAGAGTTTGCATCATAGTCATTATTTTTTGAACCAAACTTAAAAGAGTAGTAAATAAAAAGTAATCAGATAAGGTGTTATGAAAGTTATAAAAGAGCCTAATTTTGAACTGAAAGGACATTTTTCTCTCACTCACCCCTAGCTACAAGAGGCACGGCGTCCATCTTATCTGAGGTCATGATGTACGTGTCCATTATCGGGCTGCAGTTGTGGCTAGTGGTGGAGATGGTCTACTGTTACAAGAAGATCGCAGCAGCCGGAGAGGAAGCACTGAGAGAGAGCGAGTGAGTCTTCACCTCTCCGTTTTCCTCACACTTCCTTAATAACAAACACCTGTCTGCCTCAATAACCACCTTTAGGCATGTGCTGAAAAACCAGAACATTTGGGATTAAACATATCGAAGGGCGTATTTGTATACAACCATAAATGGACGAGAAAAACGATCGAGGTTTTTTGGTAAAAGTTCAAAACCTTTAACAGCCATGGAACCTTTCAATTCCACAAAAGATTCATTAATGGAAAAAGGTTCTTTACTGGCTTTATTTTTAAAGAATTTCAAATGAGCTAAAAAATGAATTAAAATACAAAAATAAAAAACTGACTCTCCGGTAATTTTTACAAAGTTTCATTTTTTATAGTTTTCACCGCTTTTCATCCTTCAAAACTATTTTTCCCTTAATCCCAAACAGATCTATATTCCTCTGCAAGCTGCTGTTCTCAACACCTTTCAAGTTCCTGTTGCTCTTCTTTCCTTCTTTACCTTTTCTGTCCCTTCTGCCTCTCTTTCCCTCCTTCCGTTCTCTTAGGGCGGAATATTTAGCTATAACCTCGGAGAGCAAAGATAATTGTGCAGGTGTAGCCGTGGCAGAATAACACAGGTGGGTTAGTTAAATGTACCTGTGACTGTTTTTTTTGGGTTTGCATTCCAAGTGAGTTAAACCATGTCTTCTGTTTAATTTCAGGTCCAAAAAAAGTCTCAAGCCAAAAGCTTGACGCTGCGTCCGTCACCTTCACCGGCACTTTCAGGGCTGCTGTTTTGACCTTTGTGGACGACTGTGACAGACCCTAATTCTAAACCATCAAGGAAACACATTACATCAAAAGGAAATGCTTTGTTTTAAGGCTCTAGTTGAGCAATTCGAGGTTAACGAATGAATGATGAGTTCACTGGTTCCAGCATGAATCTGTAACACTGAACATGACTTGTACATACCTATTTTAGATTTTAACACCTCTTTTTCACAAAATGAGAACTCAGCTTTACATGCGATAAAAATGAGTCAGCACAGGATATCTACTGAGCCAAAAGAGTGCATTTAAAAAATTAAAAAAAAACACTAGTGTATTTAACTGAGCCAGAGACAAAAAAAAAAAAAGAACTAACCACTGCTAAGCTAACCACAAATTAAAAGGATTCTCACTGGTATGCAGTGATTCACTTAGCCTACATTGTTATTGCATTTATATGAACATCGCGACCTGTACTAGATTTGAATGCCTTTTGTGTTCGATTTTTTTTTTTTCACAGACATTGTGAGTAGCATATAAAGCTGTTCATATCATTCTCCTAAAAGAAACAACATGAATGTCACGTGTATGTTAATATCATAGACGTCAGGAAAGTGTTGTGTAAGACCCTTAACCGTATAGAGAAACTAACGTGATGAATATATTATTGACATTGTGCCGTAGACGAGGATCTGTGCTATTAATCATTCTCAAGTTGGCCTCACTTTTCTTCCCCTTTTTTGGCTTTACTGACAAGATAATCAAGGGCTGCATGGAATCGATTGAGAATGACTCAAAAGCGTAAAGTGTGCCTCCTAAGGAACGATGTTTATGCCTCCGGCTCCTCGCGCATGATGATGATGATGATGATGATTTCAAAGGAAACGGAAAAAGAAAGTTTAGATTGTTTTCATTCACAAGTGCAGTAAGAAGCTTCCAGTCTTTCCTCTTCCCTCTATAGTAGCCAATTTCTGGTAGTGACTACAGAGGGCAGCCAACACTGCCAAAGTCTCACTGCCTTTACGCATGAATGAACGTTCTTGAGACTTCCCAGCTCTGGTTTTCTTACTGTTTTATATCTTTCATTAGGTGGTTGTTATATGGGTGGATTTCTACTGCATGATTTTGAACACGCCTTTATGAACACCCGTCATAAACACTGCCACAGTTATAACACCGGATCCGTTTCATCCTCCACCTCACCGAGCAAAACTTTACCTGCACAGCTGCTTTTAGTGCTGCCATTACTAAACCGTAGATGGTATCGTACTGACTAACACTTAGTAGATGTCACAGAATATCGTCGTTTTCTGACAATGTCTGCAAATCGGTAAAGTATACCAACATATGACGACTTTACAGCCTCAGTGATTCCCGGATGCATTTCATGTTGAAGTGAAAATATTGCTTGCCAAAAGAATTATGGACAAGATAGTATATAATAAAATACATTCAAAAGTACAGCTGACGTGTTTTTCTGAATCTAGCATGATTAAGGGTCCATCATATAGTAATAGACAAGAAAACAAATATTGTGAAAGTGCTGTCAAACCAATAATCGCTTCTAAAAATGTATTGATAAATACAAAAAATTGTATATACATTTATATTATATTTTATACATACATGCATGTGTTTGTATTTATATATACATAATAAATATGCACTGTACGCATAATATGCAAGCAAAAATATAATAATATTTTGAAAGCGTTTGATCGTGGTTAATCGTTTGACAGCATTGGAGGAGCAGCATTTTTTTCTGCAATGACAAATCTGAATTTTCAGCACGTCCCTGCTGAAAAAACAAGAAAACAGTCTTGAGGTATTTGATGGATTCTATTGGTGGGATATTAAATCCTATTGGAAAAGTTTTAATGGTTCATAATATTTTAATGCAAACCATTAGAATTTTTGTGATTGCTTCTATTGGTTTTTTTTTTTAGCATGGACTCCAGTTTTCGGTATCACATGATCTTTTAGAAAGCATTTTGCAAATTTGTTTTAAGCATAAATTTATATACCTTTTTTGTGAAAATCATTTTGAGTAAAATGTAATAAATAATAATAATAATAAATAATAAAAAGAGTAGCTCAAATAAATTTTTTTTAGCAAGGTCAATTTAAATTAGTAAAAAGTGACAGTACAGATTTCTATTTCTAGTTCATTGCACTTGTAGTTCAGAGAGTATATATGTATAAACACTATATATATATATATATATATATATATATATATAATCACGGTTTCCAAAAAAATATTTAGCAACAAAAAGTTGAATATTAGTAAGAATCATTCATAATAATAAAAAATAACAACTGATAATAACATACAAAATCAAGTACCTGTGGAACAAAAAGGATATTATTCAATCAGTAACATGCACACACAATTGTACAATATTTTGGCATTTTTTATTATACATTTGTGACAGTCACAATTCATTTTTACAATCCTGTCTATACAATACATCCCACCTTCGCTCTCTCCCTTCCTGACCCGAATAAATAGCACACTTTTTTCATCACTCAGAGCAAGGGCTTTGCACAGCAGCGCCCGCAGACAGACGACAGACAGACAGACACACTCTGATAACACACTCAGAGGAGGGAGAGATCACTGAGGCTGAAGGGCACCACAGAGTGAGACGACACACACAGGAGAGAAATGAAATGGCTGGACATCAGTAACAGAGTCCAAATAAAAAAAAAATCATGAAACAAAGGACCAAAAAAAATAAAAATGAAAATCATAGCCTCTCAGTGAATCTCACCAAGAACATGCACATCATATTTCACATTAAAACCAAATTTTCTGCATTGTGGTGTTTTTATTTCCATTACTGAGGATAATGCATGTTTTATTATTACAGCATTTGTTTTAAATTATGCTTTTTCTGATGTAAAATAACTGTCCACACAAGGAAGGATGGATTTCATTATTGCATTAGAGTAGTGAGAATCATAGACAAAAATTTTGATGGGGGGGTGCTTAACTGTCATTAAAATGCCACAATGCAAAAAAACAGACAAGTTCTGGGTGAGACTGGCCTACACAGTGTTGAGTGAAATGACAGTGGTCCTCCTGATCTTGAGTTGTGGTTGGTCCCAAACGTCCAGCCTGAGGAACGACTCAAGTTCTTCGATCTGTGTGCACAGTCAGCTGCTCAAGCTAATAGTAACCCTGAACAGTTCAAGTTTGATTCCAGTGAAACTCCACAAGTTTCTTGACACCTCAACTACACAAAAACAGCTCCTTTCACCCTAAGTCATAAATACACAGGGATTTAAAAAAACATTAACTATAACATTAGGGAGAAAGAAGAAATGGTTAAAATTGTAAAACAATCACTCTGGTACTCTTCCCTAAGTAGACGTTTTTGCATTCTTTCTTACAGATTAACTGTTAATTGTCCATTACAATTTTTCCACAAGATGTATTGCTAAAATGGGAATTCGTATTCATACCACTCATTCCACCCATTTCTACATTGGTCCTTGTTTGAGCAGAAACACAATGACGTTAGACTGTAATTCAAGTCTATTAAATAAATACTGCAATGGTCTGACACACTTCAGTTTGAGTAACAGCTGAAAAAAATTGAAAATTCTCTCCCATGATGACATAAAAATAAGATTTGTGAAATGATGGTTGAGAGGTCTCTTGAAGGTTGATTTCAGGCATTTCCCTCTTTTTAAAATCTTCAGTGCATCCCTCTCAAGTTCTTTTTTTTTTTTAAAGGTCCACGATGAAATACAGTTTTCAGACACGCAGTACGGACCAAACGGCTCAAGATGCAGCACAGACGTTTCCGTACATATGTGTTATTGCTTCAGACCCAGAGTTCATGGTACTCCCACTGATAAAAGAGTTGAATGCGTTTTATACAGCTAGTATAAAGTCCTGTAGCTGCTGCTGGGTGAGCTAGAAGATACCCGCATCCATCCCAACATTAATGTCACTGAGTTGAGCACCGTCCATGATTCGGCCCCTCGTGGACAGCTATGTCACGGGGTCCACAGTCTGTAAACGGTAAGGTGAAGGAGTTACCGTACGCTCTCACTGATCCGTCAGTGTTTCTGTTTCTGATTCAGACTCCTGCTGCACCTCAGGTGTGATCATTCCTCTGTGGAGCTTCTCCAGAGACTGCTTCATCTACAAGAGCAAAGACAACAAGATTAAATCATATTTGTCTCGTCTTATTTGTTAACGTTTTATCATTAAGAAAACCCTTGCTTAAAGATATGAAAGTCCTGACTAAACCAGTTGATAACCTGCTTGGCCAGACTAGAAAACTATCTAAACAAGCTTAGAAGTCCAGAAAATCAGCTTAGTCTGGTTTCTGCTTTTTCAGCAGAAATAGAGATTGTTTTTTAAATATATGAAATAAAAATATAATATCTTTCTCTCTGTTTCAAGCATAAAGACAAATAAACCAAATATTCTGATGATTATAACGCATGAAATTCTGAAATAAATTAAATCATTATCGTAAAATAATGCTAGGAATACTAATAAAATTGTTATAAATTTAAATAAAATGTATTATATAATTTATATATAAATGAAAAAGTCAGCAAAAACACAGTTTTTGGCTGACAAATAATATTTGGACAAAAATTAATCCACAAAGTAAATAAATAAACAATAAAAAAAGAGAAATATTTTTAAAAACAAAATTATTAATCTGTCATTAATTTTTTCAAGCATATTAGTTTATGAATATAATACTAAAAATACGAAACTTCATCAACTTTGTTTTCATTATATCACTCAATTATATTAATTCTAAAAACAAGACACAAAGTAATCCTTTTTAACCTCTGAAATGTCTTTTACTTCATGCGATAACAGGTCAAAAAAAAAAAAACCCTTAAGAAATGCACCAAAAAAAATCAATTCTGTGTTTTCTTTAACTTCTAAATAAGTACCAATACTAATAATCTCGATACAGAATTATAGAAAAAGCATGCACTTCCAACTCCTTATGGGTGGAGACGCAAGACACAATCTCATGAAAAAGTAATAGAGATGGGTAAAATATTCTGATGACAGACAGTTTTTACTTCTAATTAGTTTTCCTGATGCAGACATCTTAAGTTCAGCTCAAGCACACACCTGATCCAGCAGTGTGACAGAAGACTGTAGGATCTGCTGCCATTTGTTCATCTGGGCCTGGTGGAACTGCCTCTGGAGCTGCAGGACCTGGGCCCACTCTCCTGCTGTCTGTGGAAGAGGACTGCACAGAGAAACACCTCAGCATCAGCATGCTGAAAAACAGTGTGTGTGTGTGTGTGTGTGTGTGCGCACGAGACCATACCTGTCGGTTAAAGAGTACGAGTGCCAGGTCTCCAGTGTGTGTGCGGCCCGTTCCAGAGCCCAGAGTTTGTAGAAGAGCATCATGTTCAGAGCCACCAGAACAACCAGGCTGAAGGGAGAACAGAGAGCAGATTTCAGTAAAGCGATCTGTACTTGATGGTGCAATATCAATGGTGAAAATGTGTGTGTGCGTTTTTCTTCAGGCTCTACCTGACACAGATCCTATAATGCAGGAAGAAGCGAGGAAAGCAAGATGAAAGAGAGAGAGAGGATCAGCAAGGAGACATATTAGTATGCAAAAGAAGGGGGAAACAGAAAAAGAGACAATGAGTGGATGTAGACTGAGGATAAGAGTCTGCACGGATGCTATATTACAGTTTTTCTGAAGCTCTAGGATAGCTTTCTGAGAGAAAAATGTAATAATATTTACTCAATTAAAAAAACCTTACACAGAAACAAATTATATTTCAAATGACATGAGGTCCAGTAAAAGATGGCAATTTTCTTTTCTTTTTTGGTGATAACATGATTAATATTCATGTTGACCTTAAAAATAAACACTATCAACAGTCATGACGGTACATTCTGCTCTTCAGAAATCAGAGCTGAGCGTAACATTCAGAAAAAGAAGCCCCCACTGTAGTGATGACAACCTGGCGGTCTCCACGAGCTCAGACTGAATCCTGTTCATCTTAAGTGAGTGTGTGTTAACGCTGATATTACAGATGCACACAGAGTACTATTTACAGACACTCACATGAAGCTCACGATGAGCAGGATGGTGGAGATGCTATTATTGTTGCTGCCGGCTCCACGCCACCTCTCCCCTAATTTCATATACTGAGCACCTGAAAAAAAAAACAGGAAAATAACTCGTTAGCAGGCATGTGATCAGATAAGGACAAAAACCTGGATTATATATATATATATATATATATATTATATACATTTCTATAATTATTGAACACTTCAAAAACATGTTACTATTGCAATATTAGTACTGTACTATAAAATTTGTTTTATTACTTTATTTTATTAAAATGATTTAATATTAATAATAATTATAACACTAATGTTTACGGCAAAAAAAAATCATGTAATATAAAAAATATATATATTTACGACGGAGCTTTAGTGCCACAAAAAAAAAAAAAAAAAAATCTAAAACTACGAGAATAAAGTCGTAATGTTACGAGACTAAAGTCGTAATGTTACGAGATTAAAGTCGTAATATTACGAGATTAAAGTCGAAGCTACGAGAATAAAGTCGTAATATTACGAGACTAAAGTCGAAACTACGAGAATAAAGTCGTATTATTATGAGACTAAAGTCGAAACTACGAGATTAAAGTCGTAATATTACAAGATTAAAGTCGAAACTATGAGAATAAAGTCGTAATATTACGAGATTAAAGTCGAAACTACGAGAATAAAGTCGTAATGTTACGAGATTAAAGTCG
>JAUCMU010000030.1:16235446-16246960 GCA_032275025.1 Enteromius treurensis | reverse complement strand
TATACATCCGCGCTAAAGGTGAAAGTCACCATAGCTTGTAGTATAGACTCCAACCCAACTTTGTAAATAGATTAACAACGATATTTTTTTTATTGCGCGATGCGTTAACGCCGATAACGGCCCGCCACTAATAAAAAGTAAATAATGCAACTTAAAAACAGTAAAAGGTTATGCATGACCGGTTGTAAATATTTGCTCTGATAATGTTTATTTTGATTATGATTATTTACTAAATTATGATTATTTTTTACAAACAGATTCACTAATAAATCATCAAGACTTTAGAGACATCAATAATTATTTAATGAACTAAGAATTTATTATTTTCATTGCAATGATACCTTACTAGTTTGATTGCAATGAAGCAAGTTTTACTCTGTCAAAAAATATTTTACATCAGAAAATAACCCAATGAATCATTGATTTATCATGGATTTTGCAACCTTTTCATTTATGAATCTTCCACTATCATTTGATTTGAGCATAACCACTCTGTCAGGTATTTCACAATTGGTTGATGCTTACGTTTGAGGACAGGGCAGCTCCGTAGTTTGTAGTGGGTGGCAACGAGCTCTGGAAGCTGGGCGGACTGGGCTCAGGTTCGATGCTGGCCTGAGTAAATGGCACCTCCACAGGCTGGCAGGAAGAGGAAGAGGAGGATGGAGGTGAAGATCCTGAGGCGCAGGGAAGAACTGAGGCAGATGAGGGTAGAGAGGAGCCCACTGGAGCCACCGGCACTGAACCCAGATCCAGCAGGTCAGTGACAGAGATTGGCTCCTCGCCTGGCCTACAAGTCAGAAACAGATGGACGTAAGTGTCAGTGTTGTTATAGTGTAATATACAGAACTCAGAACTCCCTGACCAAAGCAGCAAAAAACGCTGACATATCAACAAATGTTTACATATCAACCCTTCAGTATTTATCAACTTGGCAGCAATGACAGCAAATTATGCAAGAAGCAAAGAAACTTTGATAAGCCTGAATGCACAGTTGCAAAAATGACGAGGATCAACAAGGGGGAGGAAAATTGCCATGCAAAATGCAAACTAAAATGCTTGCCTACTGGCATTCTATGTGGATTTTAGAGGGAAAAATAAAATGAGCATAAAATGAGAGTAATGTATTTTGGCCTTTTTGAAAATAAAATAAAATATAGATAGATACAGGTGCAAATTCAGCTTTTGTGACATACATTTTTCACTTGTGTTCTAAGATAAGACAGGTCCTTTTGGTAACATTAATCAAAATTACAATTCTAAGTATATATATATATATATGTATATATAATGTAAAATAATACAGGCACCTTCCAATCTATCCTTGTATTCTAAGGTCAATTTTATAAATAAAACATATAAGCAAACTGAAATACTTGTAATGTATTACTTGAAATGTAATATGGCTGTGTTGAACTTAAAAATAAAAAGTACACTGGGTACACTGTATATACGTCCTCTGTCACTCTTCGTGTTTTTAGGTACATTTTGAAAAAATATATTATATAGTGTATGTAATATAGCCTATTTGAGGTAAAACACAGGTGCACTGTAACCTTCTGTCAGTCCTTGTTTTCCAAGGTAAATTTAATAAATAAAATCTGGTAAACAGATTCCTCTCAGTGTGGACTCACAGCAGGCCGTTCACATGTTCAGCAGTAGGGGAGACGTAGTCATCATCTTCACTAGTGAGCCCCAGCTCAGTGCCGTAACACTGGTGAACGATGTGCCACAGCTCTTTTGGAGACAGAGTCTGTAAAGGAGAAACAGAAGAAACAGAAACCTCAGTGCGAGACTTCCAGGCTAAAAACTGCTTTAACACAACTTCTGTGAGGCAGCAGACGTAGTGACAAAGCAACTTTTAAGTACCATTTCATGACATCAATCAGCTTGTTAAGGCTTTTAGCTATAAGTGCAATAAGGTCAAAAATGCATAACACAAAATTGGTTGAAATGGTAGACTGTAAACATTTTTTTTACTGGAAAAAACAAAAAATTCTACCGTAAGAATTCAGCTTTTAATTGGCTAACATTAAGTCCCTTATTCTACTGCATATATGGTGAAAAAAACTATAAATCTAACCTTACATTTCATGTAATTTTATATTTAAGTACTATTAAATGAAAAAAAATGTTGGATTATTTTTAGAATCTTTTGTAAATTATAATGTCAGTATGTAAAGTACACAAGTAAGGTTGCTTTGCAAAGATGTTTACATTTTTGCTGAAATATTCTGGAAGCCACACCAGCTTCTTTCTGTAAAAACAGATTTTTAATTTTTATTTGTTATTTTCATTTAAATTGCAGATCAAAAACATTCCCATTGAATCTGTTCGCTGCAATGCAAACTGCAAATATTTTTTTAATAAAACAGCAAGAAAACAATTTAGCAAACGTAGCAGTTGTTGAATGTTTGTTGCAACAAGATAATCCGCAGTAGCTTTATATTAATGTTCAGTTCTAACAGACAGGCTTCCATTAGAAGCTGTATCTGTGCATTGCAATGCATCTGTAGTCACCACCTGCATCTTGCCAAGTGCTAATTATTATGGACAGTCGCCCAGAGATGTTGTTTGTCTGCCAAAAGAAATTGTCAACACACCAACAAATACACAACACTGATTCTGAGAGAAGACTGATGATTGTGTCTTATGTACAGTGCAGTTCTCACCTTATCCATCAGTGCATTCTGCCATAGTCTGAAGATCATCATGAAGCTGCGATCCCTTGCCCCAAATGATGTAAAGAAGTGCTGACGAATGCAAGAGCAGATTTTAACCCAAGGCAGAGTACATATGTGACCCTCGACAACGAAACCAGTCATAAGTGTTCATTTTTTGAATTTGAGATTTATACGTGATCTGAAAGCTGAATAAATAAGCTTCTCATTGATGTATGATTTGTTAGGATAGGGCAATATTTGACCAAGATACAACTATATGAAAATCTGGAATCTGAGGGTACAGAAAAATCGAAATGCTGAGAAAATCACCTTTAATGAAGATCTTATCAATGCATATTATTAATCAGAAATTACGTTTCAATATATTTTTCGGTAAGAAATTGACTAAAGACCTTCATGGAACATGATCTTAACTTACTATCCCAAGGCTTTTTGGCAAAAAAGAGAAATCAATCATTTTGACCCATGCAATGTATTTTTGGCTATTGCTACAAATATACCCCAGCGGCTTAAGACTGATTTTGTGGTCCAGGGTCACATAGTCTTAGGAGGCTCAAAATGCAGCTAACAAAAGAAATCCATTAATGGTAATTTTAGCATGTATATCCGATGTCTGCAGTGCGGTACCTTCTCGTGTTCAGTGCTAATTTGGATGGCGTTGGGGATGAGCTTGGCCGTCTTCTCCTTGGTCAGACTGGTCACATCTTTCAGCAGTATGGTTATCTGGTGATAAATAGAGATAATAAGAATATGAAGGATTTATAAATGCACTACCACGCAAATGTTTTCAGTCAGTAAGAAACTAATACTTTTATTCATCAATGGGTATATTAAATTGATCAAAAGAGTGATCAAATTAATTTTTTTAATTTCCATAGTAATGGCTACTGAAAATTCAGCTTTGCCATTAAAGGAATAAATTAATTTTTTTAAATAGAAATCCTGTTATACAGTCAAACTGTAATGATAATTCACAATATTACTATTTATACTGTATTTTTGAACAAATAAATGCCTTGGTGAAATTAAAAACATTCAGCTCACCAACCCTTTAAAAAAAGCCAGCAATTTTATGCTACACTGTCTGCAAAAAATATTAAATGACATGCACCTGCTGTAAATAAATACACCTACTAATATATAATGAAATTCATTGTTGATTATTGTCAATGTTCTCAGTAATTACCGTAGTCTCCCATCGGAAGATATTACTATAAAAGCAGAGCCAGTTCTCTGACAGGTAGAGACGGCCCTGGAGCAGAATGTCCCTCTGCAGTGCACATGAGTAGTCTAGATAGAAAACAACATAAAATGAACACAACCAGAAGCCATGTGATCATCACGCGGTGCAGCACTTAAAATAATATCACTCATTATATTCACTGGCTTTACTCATAAAGTAGTGACACTCACCCACTATGAGACGCTCTGTATCAGGAAGCTTTTTAAAGAGTTTACGGAAGTCTTCATTCCTCTGTTTGTATGTGGGGCTGAGAACCTGTATATCAGCGAGAGATGTGAGCAGAATAAAACAGCATGGTCAGCAAAAAAAACAAAACACTGAGGTGTGAACTTCCCAAGACTCCAGGATACTTACATTATACCAGCTCTGCATTTTCTGAAACAAAGAGAAGAAGTTGGCCCCATTTACTTTCTTCATAGACATTCATAGCTTATTGTGCAAAATTCATCAGTGCCTTTTAATCCATGAATTAAAATTATAACCCATCAATTAACTGGAGAATTTTGGACTGGAGAGTGCAAGGAGGAATGGCAGAGGATCCCCAAATCCATGTGTGAAAAATATCTTTCCCAAAAACACTCATGGCCGTATTCGATCAAAAGGGTGCTTCTACTAAACACTGAGCATACTTAGGATCATGTGATATTTTCTTTTTTAATAAATCTGGATAAATGTCAACAATTCTGTGTTTTTCTGTCAATATGGGGTGCTGTGTGTACAATAATGAGGGGAAAAAATGAACTTAAAATGATTTTAGCCAATGGCTGTAATATAACAAAGAGTGAAACATTTAAAGGAGTCTTAATACTTTCTGTACCCACTGTATATAAATAAATTTACATTATGTAGACATAACCTATTTTTCTGAAATATATACATGCACTTCTGTGTATTTATATATTCACAATAAATATACAGTTTTTAATGTAATCTTAAGCTTTAATTTTTCAAAATACAGAACATAAAAAAATCATATTGTGCAATATTATTACAATTCATTAAATAAAAGTAATAAATAAGTTAGAAAATAACTTTTCTATTTAATATTTATTAAAAGTGATTTCTTCCTGTGGCAAAATTGAATTTTCAGCATTATTACGCCAGTCACCAGTGTCACATGATCCTTTAGAAATCATTCTAATATCACTTCTCAAGAGACATTTGTATTATTGCCAATGCTGAAAACAGTTTTGCTTTTATATATTTGTTAATATTCAGCTTTGCCATCATAGAAATAAATTACAAATAAATATGTTCAAATAGAAAAAGTTTTGTACTAACATCTAATATTGCACCATGTTAACTTGCAACACTAGCATTCCTCCTGCCTTCACTCAGGAAAAAACATCAATACAGTTCTCAGTATGTGGGTGGTAGAGCAAGCGCTCGTCATATCAGACATTTAGATATTTAGACATTTGTTTGAGTGACGCCGTCAACCCATCTCACCGGTCGAGG
This sequence comes from Enteromius treurensis, assembly GCA_032275025.1. Taxonomy (NCBI): domain Eukaryota; kingdom Metazoa; phylum Chordata; class Actinopteri; order Cypriniformes; family Cyprinidae; genus Enteromius; species Enteromius treurensis. The sequence continues at coordinate 16,241,578 of JAUCMU010000030.1, read as the reverse complement.
GCGTGGCTTACCTTGGCATTGCGGGTGAAGTGTCGGGCCGCGAGCGGGTAGGAGGAGATGGATGAGGATGGAGTAGGAGGAAGGGGGCTCTCTGAACCCCCAGCGCTTCTGTCCCCGCCTGTCTCCCCTTCACTGGCTCTGCCTCCCAGCACACGGCGGCGCAGAGAGGGCGAGCTGCCGGGAGTACTGCGTGGAGAATTACTGGCTGTACTGTGGGCGGAGGAGGAGAAGTAAGGTCAGAGAGGAGACACATACAGTCATCTGGCATTTCAGCACTGTGCTTCAACCGCCCTTAAAGGGCAACTGGGTCATGCACAAAGAAAAGACAGAAAGGACAAGGTTTACCCACTATTTACCAAACAGCATGTATTGATTACAACTAACTTAATCGGGTTTACAACATACAGTGTGCAAGTTAAGGAGAAACTCTAGTGTCTAGGTACGGTTTTTAAACACAATCAAGCTGATATTCTGAATATTTTCAGCTAGCACCATAAACCGAAAGAACCTTCAGGATGGGTCCTATGAGTTCAGGTCGAAGCCCAAGGATATAGAGTGTATTTATATGAATAACAATCGTTTCCATGGTAGCATTCCATTCCTGTTCCAGTAAAAAAGGTGACAACACAAGATAGGGGCTTCTGTACACAAACACAAAGCCTTTTCTGTTCACCAACATTTGATCAGTCTGATGAGACATTTAAAGGCCAGAAATACGAGACCTGTTTAGTCAAAGGAGTGCTCATAGTGGCTTTAAGGCATGTGAAATCAATCCTTAATAACTTCTTACTATGGTTGGATGATACAGCAAAAAACTGATAAATACTATGCAGGTTATATAAACTACCGTTCAAAAGTTTTAGAACAGTAAGATATTTAATGGTTTTTAAAGATGTTTCTTCTGCTCATCAAGGCTGCATTTATAAGATTAAAAATACAGAAAAAACTGTTATATTGTGAAATATTATTTCAATTTAAAAGAACTGTTTTCTGTGTGAATACATTTTAAAATGTAATTTATTCCTGTGATACAAAGCATCATTACTCCAGTGTTCAGTGTCACATGATCCTTTCAGAAATCATTCTAATATGCTGATTTATTACTAGAATTGTCAATGTTGTACTGTAACAGTAGTTCTGAACATTATTATCCTAAAAAAAAAAACATTAAGCAGGTCAACTGTTTCCAACAGTTATATCTTCCATGTGACTCAGGGTGTAGCTCAGGTTGTAGAGCGATGCTTTATAGGACAAGATGTGATCATGCAATCGTGGCTTTGAACCCAGAGAACATATGTGCTAAGGAAAGCCTATAAAAAGATTTTGCATCATTTTTTTAACGGGTAGGTTTAGGGGTGGGTTAGGTGTGGTCATTTGTACGAATTACACCAACTAAAATATTTTTTAATCACAGTGAGATAAGTGAGACAAGTCCACACATTTAAACAAAACACGTATTTTGATTGGTAATGACAGTCATATGTCATTTCATGATGACCTATAGGGTCATTTTTTTTGTTGGAGGACAGTCTTGAAAAAAAAAAAAAAAGATTAATCAAATATTTCCGTTCACATGCATCAATATAACAATACATAATAAACAACAATGTTTACCTACAGATATTTAACAAAAATATAATGTTTTCTTTTTTCTTACAAAAAACAAGTATTAAACTGTAAAGAAAATATTGTGTATGTTTAATAAATTACCCAGTGCTACTTGCTACTACGCAACAGAACATGCACACTATTAAAGGCATTAATAGGCTTTAATAGAAATCAACTCGTGTCATGACTACATTTGAAGTATTTAAAAATATTCTGCCTTCACCACAAGTTTTCCTGTGTGTAATGCATTTGAGTGGATGAGATCAGTCAGAATGATTTTGAAACTATCTGGCAAAACACCTTACAAATATAAAACAGACAGTCACCCTTCAGGACATCAATTCGACACGCCTGCTGCAAGATGAGAAGATGAAGAGTCACAGAAGACAATGGTGAAACAACAGACCCTTACTAATAAAAGTATACAAGTCAAGTATACAAATTTGAGATGGACCCAATGTGATACTTAGAAATGACAAATAAAAAAATTCATAGTGATTAAGCATTAACATAAATATTGTGTCACAGAAATGGTAATAAAAAGATACTTCTTGATAGGTAAACAATCAGTTTAACTCAACTTCTCTTCCGCTACTCTTTATCAAATCATCAATAAGGGTTTATTGATTACTGTACTTTATCTTTAACAACTTTGGCCTCTGCCTGTTCATATATGCTTGGATCCCAGTCTCATGTTGTCTTGGTAACAGAGGGAATGGGGGGGGGTCTCCAAGGTAACACAGCATGATCATGAGAACACACTTCTCACTTAACTTGTTGTTAGTCTAGTGGTTACAAATGTGAAATGTAAGTAACCAAGAGCAATGAGCAGGTATATTCACTTTTAAATGTCAGCAAAACCACAAACAGGTCCTGGCAAAAGTGAAAGAGCAGTAATACAGCATGCAATCCCAATAATACCCCAACAATAACCAGAGTAATTGCCATTTATTGGCTTTCTAAACTAAGGTTTAACAGCTTATTAACAGCAAATTACAGAGGTTAAACCCGATTTCAGTGAACTGGTTCTTGCGTTTTTATTCAGTGATTATTCAGTGATTCTATTGCGTCAATTGTCAATCAGACAATAGATCAGATTAATTATGTTTCATCAGAACATTAATAACTTTGTTAAAAAGTAATTGTTGGTAGATTACTTAAATCCTCGCATTCCTCCAAATGCTCTTTCTATCAACTCACTCGCCGATTCCCGACGCATAACGAATCGGACACGTGTTTTCAGCTCAGTGAATCAATGAGATTTTGACTTGAGAACCGCTAGGGAACGATTCAGTTAAACAGGTTCAGACTCAAACGAATCGGACACCGCTACAGCAAATGTCAACAGAATGAATGGGCGGTCTAATTCTGAAGCTAAAATACACTAATGCCGCGAGCGTCAGCTGCTGACATCTACCCTACGTAAACTACTGCAAATGCGCAAAAAGTGCTTGCATTTTTTCTTATTCAAATAAATGCATTACGAAGGTAGGATTTGCATGCAGAACGCGCACAAAGTAAAACTACAGCGCGCGCCAATCTAATCCTCAGTGCTGAACGTGCGTTAGTGCACACCGGGACAGATAACACACACAGAATGTCGATGTCATCAGTGCAGTGTAGGGATGCAATCGCAGTTGCATGCGTGTTAACGCCTGAACAACCTATTACTGCTCTGTGGTGTAAGAACAACTGATAAAGTGCACGGTTAAGCAACATTCGCATTCGCTTTTGTAGAAACAACATCATTAAGCATGAATAGAATGGAATAACTAAGCCATTTGCTACTTACTCGAACATGTCATTGGGTGTTTTCTCAGTTCAATGCGTGATGCCCACGTTTATTTTACAGTAGCCTCTCAAGATGGCACTGCGCCGACACAACAGACGGCACATTCAGATTAACAAGTCGAATGCATTGGAGACACTGCGTCCTCTGTTCATCCGCAGCCCGTTCTATTCCAACAGTACGCGATCGTTCAACATCCCCATCCCAAAAGTGGACCCCCTTAAAACGCAACGACCACAGCGGTCTCCACCATGAGCGCCCCTGCTATCCTAGATCAACCTACACACCGGCTAAGAGAGGGAGGGGGAGGAGAAAAGAGGATGTACTGTGTGTGTGTGTGTGTGTGTGTGTGTGTGTGTGGAGGAGGGAATCAACACCGTTTGAGGCAGTGGCCCTCTCTTTGCTACCCCACACACCAGGGCCAGACCATAGGGGATTATGCTTAGAGTGGATGTGAAAGCACTCCAGTCAGTAAAACTTGACTGAAATGCTTTGCTGATGGACTGGACTCCTGGCAATGACACAATGTTATTCAAATTAAGGGAATCAATCCCAGTATCAAAAAATTGGAAACCTGGCTTCCCGGTTTGCATATGGAGACTGTACAGTGCATAATAATCCTCACAGGTCCAGCCGTCTCCATAATCTGTTTTCCTGGGAGAGTCTGCCATAATCTCAGTAAGAAGGGTGACGGGAGGCCAAGACATATAGATACACAAATACAGATTCCTAAATTATATGCAGCCAGTATTGCAATGGATAAAAGTAAATAAATAAATGTAAAGGTAGCAGTTTTACTCTAAGCATCTTTATTAATAATTAAAAAATGGGTTGAGGCAATCGGGATCAGATTGAAAACTGAAGATAATACTGTATTTTATGAAATATAGCCTTTCTTTTAATCATCTGAAATTTAAAAGATTTGTTGTGGAGTGAGGGGAACTAAAAATACACCAATTTTAATATAATTTATGAATAATATAAAAATGTAATATAGCAATTTGTATTTAGAAGCAACTTATTTTCTAGTCAAGTCAACTGTACGGCAAGTGTTTTGTTGACTTCAGGAAACGGGGCGATCAATGTCACTCAACCTTTCTCTTCTGAGGTTTAAGTGGCATTGATCAAACACAGAAAATGCTCCTCGTGTGCAATAATACACAAGGACTGAGGATTTGAAGCTCAAAGCAAGTCAATCTATTTCTGCAATCACTTGTATCTGTAGGGAACAGAGCTTAAAAAGTATGTGATCTGAGAAATGCAGCACTAATCAAGTCTCCTAAAAGGATCTCAAGTTTATATATGGACATATGGCACACAGGACCACAAGTACATCTTGGTCAAAAAGGCCAAAGTACCCCAAAGAGGCTTAGACAAATGAAATCTTCAGACTTAAGAAGCAAGCAACTGATGTAAACAGGGTGAACTACAGGCAATGTGCTTGACTTGCACAGGCAATTGTAATCCTCTCTATTCATGCTACATAAGGAGGTGATAGATAAAATGTAAAAATTATAATACAGTTCATATTATTCACAATACACTGAAATTTGGCTCATGTCATTCAGATGCTGTGCAAACTTGCATGTCAGAAATTTGCATTGATTTTGGGACATATAAACAACCTACAGATGCGGCTAAACAAACAAAGCCCATTCTATAATCAGCAAAAAACGCTAAATGCAAAGGAGCAATAAACAGGCTTTTTCCTCTTAAACTTTGGATTACACAGATCTGTCTACCAATGAAAGATGGATTCATCAGATGTAAATTATTCATACCGTAATACTCATTTGTGCAAGTCTGAATAATTTCAAAAGGTGATCATTCACAGCCATAAAAATGCATTTTGTTTGTTTTCAGACCAACAGGGATTGTGATAAGAGCTGCTGCCTAATTGCAAGGTTTAGGGTTCTAGTGAGCTGATAAATAAATAAGCACTTGCTAAACAATATCCAGAACCTTGTAAAACATCAGAAAAGGCTCCAGTTCCGTGCTAGTCTTCGAAATGGCTGAGCAACAAAACAGAAAGAACTAGGTCAATGAAACCGGTTGGTAGATGAGAAGGACAAGGGCACAGCTGTTCATGTGGCGTGCATAAAACACCTTTCACTCTCGAAGCTAGTCTTTTCACTGGCTGACAGTCTTCACTGCAGCATCAAAACAGTTGCCTCTGATTGGGCAGCAGTGACATCACCAGAAAAGGCGGAACACTCCCACTGGGTAATAGTGATGTCATGTGTGAGAGAGCCAGACGGCTCAGATTCAGCCCCGCCTCCATCTCTCCACTGCCAAGAGCACTCGTCCTCTGTGGTCTCTCTTCTGTCACTCTATCATCTTTCCTGTTACTCAATGAAAAGGACTCAATAAACCCCATCTAATTACAGCCTTTCAGGATTCTGTGTTTAATTTGGTCCCTGGAAATATTTCTGGACAAATTCACTGTAATTATAACAAGCAATAAAGCACAGCACTTATATGCATATATGGATCTGTTACAGCAAGAGTTGGGCCATATTTCTAGTGTAGACTGAATAAATCCAGTTTACTATGGAACTCTTACACTTTCATTTGCATTGAAAGAACGTTCTGGTGTAGATGTACTGATGTGGCATAACTGGTCGTTCCCTTATGTAATATTATAAAAATACTAATAACATTTTATATATATATATATATATATATATATATATATATATATATATATGCACACACACACACACACTGGTGCTGTC
>JAUCMU010000030.1:16190740-16234806 GCA_032275025.1 Enteromius treurensis | reverse complement strand
AATTCTAGGGTTGTAAATGGACCTGTAAAACCGTTTCTGGGCATTTTTCCCCCTTACCTAAGCTACATACCTTCTATGTACATATCAGAAAACTATTTAAAATATTCTCTCAATGCATTCTGTGGCACCTTTAAATATATATAGTATATTTTCTGAAATATAAATCACCCCATATATTATGTAAATGAAAACATTCATTTTGGAAGTAAATATATATATATATATGTGTGTGTATGATAGTATATACTTTGTATGTATACCATAACAAATATATGTGATGCGTTTAAAGATACAAAAACAGAGTTATTTTTCAACACTTAATTTACCTATATAATATTTCATATTCAAAAGATTTACTCATATACTTGCACTGTGTGTGCCTTACTGTTACAATGTTTCTTGCTGTCTATATAAATGCAACTAAGAAGTTAAAGCTGTTTCCTGTGTTAAATTACAAATACGGTTGATAGATCTTAACTGCACTGCACTCTGAACAAACTCTGAATTTGTCCGAAAGAAATTAAAAGGAACACATTGAAAAATGAAAAAAAAAAAGAAAAAAAAGTTATTAAATAAAAAAAAATACAATACACAATACAAATTAAGAGGAATAAGAAAATATCTCTAAGAAAAAGATCATGCTAATAAGCATGGGTCTTAAAACAAAAACATGCCTGACCAGAGTGTTTCTCCACCTCTTCTCATTGCATTTGCACCTGCAGGAATATCTTTCTAAGCACCTAGCATGGGGGAAACTCACTGACCTGCTGCTGTCACAATCTGAGTCCTTGCTGAGAAGGCTACGGATAGACCAGCGAGAGCGCCTGCTTAGGGACGAGCTCCGTGACCATGAACGGGATGGGGGTAGGAGCAGCACAGAGGGGCTGCCCTGCTCTTCCTCTTCTACATTAGATACCATTGGAGTTGATGGCGTTGCACGTGACGGGCTTTGGCCCCTATTTTGTTTCCCTGCCCCTGTATCCCAGCGGGTCTTTGATATGTCCTCTTGAGGCACTTTGGATCTTCTCTTCTCCCGGCTGCGAGAGTGGTAGCGGTGTGGCCGTGGGCTTGGGGAGCAGGACCACGACTCCGTATCAGAAGATGGCGGGAGAATATTCAGGATTGGAATGGAAATAGGCTCAGCTATGGTGATTTCAGGAGGTGGTGTAACAGCCATCTTTTATTTATCACCTAGAACTGCATCAGGATTGTCTCAGGCTGACAGTTTCATTGAAGACAAGTTTCATCACGCACAATCATTTGTTGAGAAATGCCAGATATTTCCTACTCTCTAGTCTTCTACATGTGATCTGTAAATTCCACTAGAGCCCAAAATAAATATTCCATTACGGAAACACAATTTGATGACATTTGGAAAAGTCTGCATTCAGTGCAACTCACGGTCCTGAAGAAAGATGTCAGCAGTTCAGGTTCCTTCACAGTTGTACAGCATATATACGACATAAACTCCTGCAGCAGGAAGTCAATAATGGGTTGGAGCATTCACTAAAATACAATCTACATAAAAGTGTGCAGCCATCTCTTGTGCAGGTAATTCTCAGAGGAAAGAAATAGCCAGCATTTGAGCAGGCGAATTTGCTTGCAAATGACAAATCCATCTTCTTCCTGTTTCTCTGTTGCTACCAAAGGCGTCCTTCAAAAAAAGTCTCTGCCCCCTTTTCCTCTGCAAGCACAGTTCACAAAAAATGCAGTTTTGCAATCCACCTCGTCATCGCGATTTGCACATCAGGTATGATAAGATCATGTTGCTGAAGAGAGGACAAACTGTATTTGTTTTTAATTTATTTAAGCCATACAAAAAAAAAAAAACACGAGCTTCTTTAATTTGTATCCAAAACATATCTTTACAGATCAACTGTATAACCCATTTTTATTTTAGCAAAATGGACAAATGTGGAAGGGATTTCAAGATTTAAAATGAAATCAATATACATTCAGGAAATGTAAATAACAACTTATTCTGTATATGCACACTAACATGCAAAAGTTTGAGGTTGGTAAAAAAAAATTGAAAGAAGTTTCTTATGCTCACCAAGGCAGCATTGTTGTTTGGACAAAAATACAAAAGGAAATTTAATAGTGTGAAATCATTCTAATATGCTCATTTGGAGTTTGTGAAAATTATTATTAACCAAAAAAAAAAAAAAAAAAAAAAAAAAGTTATTTGATGATCATAGGGTTGCACTATTATTTCCACATAATTCTAAAAACATTTACAAGAAACATAACGTAAGAGCTGACAAGGTTTGCTACTAAACGAAAAGTCTTGTTGGACAGTATCCTCCCATATTCTTATGGTATTACTCCTCTAAATGAGATAATGATTGACAAAGCAGATTCAGAGCACCAGAAACCACAAACTCATACAACAACAACAACCTGCATACCAGGCTAAGTGGAGTTTAAAGCTGTTATGGGTGGAGTAACCGTTGCATGATTATTGTATAATTCAGTAATCACTCTGATTGTTTATCAATTGTCATCTGAACGCTTTGAGAAACCCCTCTAGATGTAGATATAATGTACTTAATTAAACTGCTAACGTGAAATTTACAAGCTCTAGCTCAAGCTCTAGAAGGTTACCACCTCAAACTACTGCCTTTGATTTAACTTGAGTGTTAAACACCAACAGCTGAATCTAACTGAAAACATATTGACATACCAAATGAATTTTAAACACCCGACTATCAGCTTTGCATGTTTTACCTTGGAACATTTGTGCACATTGCGTAGTGTTTACTGTGGTTAAAGATGACAAGGACAGCACAACTAACACAGTTTTTTCCTGTCAGTGAAACCACAAGCTGGTGAGCCATGCTGAGACAAATCAACCAAGCTACACAGTGTGTCCTCTTTATTGTTCAAGATGCCTTACTGAACTTACCATAAATATCAAGCAGTATCAACATTGCAAAAAAAAAAAAAAAAAACACTTTCAAAAATACAAACCAAAATAGTACTAATACAATCTATCACGCCGAAGAGAAGGCAAACATAGCCAAATCAGCAGTCATCAATCCTGACTCTTTAAACTCTTGAGAAATAGTACAGAACTTCTCCATTATTGGAAAATTGACACACATTCCATTGAAATCCTTCTACGGCAAGACTGGAAACAAGACTGACAGCCATTTATCAAAAGCAGAGACAAGATCTGCCACTTTATTTACTTTCATGTTTGAACAAGCTAAATCATGTCTTGGTTTTGTTTGAACAAATCAAACCAGGGCTTTTAACACTTTCACTTACACACACACGATAGGTATAAAAACCACCAGTGTGATAAATAAAAACGTTTTTATGATCAAGTCCTACTTCAGTTGAATAAAGGACATCAATGACTGATACTTAATGAACCTAACAAACGTTTAATTTAATAATAAGGATAAAGAAAAACAATGAAATAATTAATAAACCAATAATAATGATTATTCCTACCTCCCATTGGACGAAATCCCCCCATTGTTTTTTTCCTGTTCGGCCTCATACACCAGACGAGCGACAGTACGAGGAGTGATGTTAAAATCCACTTTCTCGCAGGAACACATCAGCACCCCAAATTTAGCCGGCAAGCTAACCAAAAAAGTAGCTTTCGTCGCCAGTTTTCAAATTCAGCCACCGTTTTCCAATTATTTATTATCGTTTAACTATTTCGAGTCTACATACGCGGTATAATGCGTAAATGTCAAATCATAATTCAGTAAATAAACCATGTTAGGCGTTAGCACTGCTAACGAACCGGTCAGCTGTACGTTACTATTCAGACAGCTGAAGTAAATACTAGAAGCTAGTTGGCTAGCATGCTAATGACCGGTGGGAGAGAAAACGGTCCTCTGTTTACTTTTTCTCATCCGTGATTTCGCCTTTGCACCGCCTTTGAAATCCTATTCACAGGGCTAGCGCTAGTCATAGTTTGTTATATATAATTATGCCTCATTAAATAACGTAGCTATTATATGATAAGAACTTTTCCTACGTTTAAACGCTACGCGAAGTGATAATAAGATAGAGTTTCCAATGCGACGGGCAAAAAAAGTTAATAGGGTGCATTCAAACTCCAAGACAAGTTCGGTGACACCTTGAAGAATAAGTAATTAAAGTACAAACGCATAAGAGGAGAGAAAGACAAATACGCACAGCGTTGATATTAAAACGCAGCTTAAAGCGGGGAAAAAAATAATTAATGGAAATTATACTTAATTATGTACCCCCCCGAAAGGTTTACTTTATGGTACAGTCCACCGAGAATCCATCAAAAGACTCTTCAGCGTGCGCAGACAAAAAATAACGGGTGTTTTGGCGTTGTGTACTAACATGCCTGTCCACAATTAATGCATCTTAAACACCAATGAAGTGCTTAAAATTACAAAATAAATAATAAATTAATAGGTATATGGAATATCTTACGATATGCAACGATAAAGCATGACAGGTGACAAGTCATCAAAAATCTAATACATATGTATCAAATTATACACTGAAGATACATATTTTACATTTATATCCTATTGTTCATATAATCCCCACATTTTAATGAGCGCTAAATTTTCCCAGTCTGATTTATGTGATTACTGCGCCCTCTTCAGGACATTAAGCGCGTTTAAACCTAACCAAAAGAGGAGGAATACCTTAATATATGGGAGTCCAACAATGACAGTTAAAACACTTAGATTGGTTAATAACATACTAGTAATCCTAAATGGATAAAGTGCTAGTAGGTATTGGATAAAGCTGCTTACCTTGAAGGCTTGTTTCAACGCTTTTAACAATCATTATTCTATTAATAAGAGATTGATATTTTCTTGCCCGGTTCTCGCCGAGAATAGGGTCACCTTGCTTGCAGAAGGCTGAAGAAAAACACAGACACTTTATTAAGACTATTATTGAGGCTCCCTATTGCCCATTCATCTCACAGCCTCACCAAATAGTTTTTTCTAAATTGCATAAAAACAAAACAATCGATTTACCGCCAACCACCGAGATGTGTTTTTCATGTATGCTATGTTAACAGACTGTAATAGCCTATGTTCCGGTCTCTACGGCTTTTCCTGTAAATCGGGTTAATAAAACTATATGAAGTAACCTTAACTCACCTCTTAATTCTATTCTGACATTATTTCAGCACGTGCTTTCCCCTCAGCGCCAGTGACTCTGATTTTATGAGCTGTGTTGGAGTAGCGGAGAGATTCCACAGGCTTGTGTTGCTGTACGTCTGCTGGCACCGAATGGGCATCTGGAAACTCGAGCGGTGCTAAATATAAAAGCTGAGCAGCTCGACGTTAAGGAAATCAAGTGGGACGCTTTGCGTAAGGCCTGCTTGTGTTTGGGGAGGGTGGTCTGACGTTTGGGGGACCAAAGCAACCTTCACTCCGTAGATGTTTATCAGCTACTCAATCTGTAATGACATGTCAATGTAAATGCTTTACCTTCACACAAGTAGGCAACATGATCTGAAGGACAATGGTTTGCCAAAAAATTATTTAGATTTTTGATGATTTTTCAATCTATTGGTAATTAGTTGAGATATAGCCTATAGTGGAGTTATCATTATCCATTATGGAATATTTTGTTAACCTTGCTCTCCAATGAAACGCCCTTGTATTCAGGACTAAGTAAACCGACCCTGAACATCAGTGCCATAAAAAGAAAACAAAGAAGCTGTGTGATTAACCACTGTAAGAAAAAAATAAATAAATAAACACAATTTAGCAACTAAACTTTAAAGCGGTGCACATTTTAAAACTTTCATAATTGCAAAGTCATATTTGGTTTCGACATTTTGACTTTTTTATCAAGATTACAATCAATACTACTTCAAATTCATACGAATCTTCAGTGATGTCACACATTGTGAAGTGTTTTGTGTATTACGTGCTCTACCAAAATAAATCATTATCAACACTTGTTTCCTCTATAGAACAGACTTTTGCATCTTCCAAAGGCACGTGTCATTGTAATTTACTCTTTGCTGATTTGTCAGTAAAATCATGTGGAAATTCAAGCAGAACCCTTTTGCATGTAAACTCTCTTTTGTATCCCCTGTGATCGCACATATTGCAAAATAATAAAAAACTATTCACATTTTGATGCTTATTTTAAATAAATGTTAGCAGAGCTCATTTTCTTTTCATTTTAAACAAAAGCTGTTGTGTGTTAGACCACTGTGGCATCTGCAGCTGTCTGGAAGGAGGAAATGCAAATTTTATTATAATTGAGTGAGAACAATCCGTTTCCATAGTACTACACATAGCTAACTTGTTTATTCATTTTCATGAGCACTAACCACAACCATAAAGGATCAGGTGTGGATCTTAGTAATGTCCTTGACTACTGGCGTATGACCCCTGAAATTAACTCATTTTAAACCAAATACTACTACCATTACTAGTTTATTTTTTTAATGTTAATTTCTTTATTCCAACTAAGAGTATAAAGATGATTTCTGAGAATTTTGACATTAGGAAAGTTGGCCTGTGTGCTCATTTGATACGACAAGTCATTTCAACATGAAGGTCTATTCCTTAATATGAACTGTAACTGTTACTATAGTACTTATTTAGTTTAGTTCTTAAACTAATTTAACTAAATGCAAAAGGAAAACACACAATAAATAAATAAATAGACAAAAAAAATCTATTTATTTATTTTTATTCATTAGATACTACAAAATATTCAGTACTTTTTTTTTCTAGGACTTACTATTATCAATTGTTAGAAACAGTTCTTAATTTAATCAAAATAGTCATTTTGAGTAGTCATTAAATAAAAGAAGGTAGATACATAGTTGCAGCTCATTTACAGGTACTTCTACATTTGGTAAAACTGAAATAGGTCCCTGTATTAAGCGGAATACATTTCAAAAGTGAATTTTGACCTGAACTCAAATCTCCATTGAATTCAATGGGGACAAAAGCAATTCATTAATAATAACCAAAGTTACTGTCACTGTTGATATAGTGATTAGCAAGGAACTGAATAGAAAAAACATAACCAGGTTTAAGAGTAGGCTACAAATGTTAAAACGGCATGCCACGTGATTATTGGGTGATCTTATAGCAAATGCCGCTCGCCTGGAACTGACTTCTCAAATTGCGTGTTGAGTTGCAAGCACAAGGATTCACACGCTCTATACTTAGCTCTCCTAAACGTCAAAGTCTGCGGCAAGACACGATCTGTTTTAGTGACGTGATATTATTTTAAAACTTTTAACAAGTTACTTTAAATAATTTGAACGCTCGAGGATTGTGGTTAAACGTATGTTTTAGGAAGATCAATTAAACAGCGCGAATGCGATGCATTTTGGATTTCAAATAAGAAGAAGTTGGACTGTTATGACACAGCAATGTTTATGAAGTTGTGATAATAAGAGAAACGTGTGGCACGCTATATTCAAGGAAGCGATTTATTAATTAATCGGTTCGTACAACTGTGTGAACTGTAGAAATGGCACTGGGAACGATTTCATTTTTGGCTCTCTGCATCTTTTATATTCAAGGTATGTTATGACACGCTAATGTGAAATTATTTAAAAAGATAAATGATTTAGAGGAGATTACACATTTAGAGTAAAATTATCGAGTGTAACGTGAGTCATAATAAAAGTATGGAGTGTATCGAACAGTCATCAGGTGATTTTTGTTTGTAATATAAACTGCATTAATAACATCTTTAGTTAGGTGAAGTCTTCTGCTGCTGCAAGCATGCTATTACATGTAACATCCTGTGCATTTATCTTTAGGTTTATTGATCAGAAATGTAACATGTTTTAATATTTATAGCCTATTGAAGATGCATGTTAAGCAAAGAAGGAAAATCACTTTTGTTAGCTAGCTGCTTATTATTTATAGCATATATTACTAACATAAAGCACGTAATGTCTGATTCTGGGAGACCATATTTTAGATAGCGCCCCTATTATGGATTTTTGAAAGTGACCTGAAATGAAAACATCCTGCAACGTGTTAACTGTGTGTAAAGTTTTTCTCACAAAAGAAAGAGTCGACTCTCAATCACTGAAACGAGTCATTTGCCTAGGCAAATGTTGACGTCATGAAATATTGGTCCGCCCACTTGTTGCGCGCGCAGATCTCTGGTAAACCTAAGGTAAAAAGAAATACATATTAGGATATAAGTTATACTCCTTCATAACCCATAATAGGGGCACTTAATTCTTACCCCATGCTTAACGACTACTTTACTAACTATTATATAAATACGTTGCAAATGATACCTTTATTGAGGCAAAAGGCATAGTTGATAACTACACTTTTGAGACCAAAAAGGGACCCACTTTAATGCTTGTTAAACATTTTGTACATCTGTTTGTCCCAATATGTCTCCCTGAAGTGCCACGGAGTCAAACTGGTTGTGCTGAAGTAGACTCCATGACAGAAGCTGTAGCCGGCAAAGGCTTTCTGTTGGGTTGCATTTCTTGCAAAATGAGAGAAGAAGTTCCTGGTTCTGCTATTGTTGATTGGCACTACAAGGCAGCTGGATCTGAGGAGTTTATCCATGTTAGTAGACTGATTCTTTAGATCAGAAAGCATGTTGTCAGGTTGTTTGGTCAGCCTTATGCATAGGATATGAACTATTCTAGTAATATCTCTATCCCTCATAGATTTTTCAGTATGAATATAATTACCCCACCGTTCTTCATGAAAACTTTGAGGGAAGATTAGAGTGGCAAGGAACTATGGGGACAAAGGATGTGCAGATTGGCTCCGTCTTTATTCACAACGTCACATATAATGACACTGGGACTTACCTCTGTACCTTCCACCGAAAGCTGTACTTTCCTCTGGATGAGACACATGTGGTAATAACTAAAGAGGTGGAACTCACGGTCGTGGAAAAAGGTGAGATCCCTTTAAGCTCCTTTTACAAGTAATAAATATGCATTTGGTCATGTCATCTGAATATCTGAATTTGTTACTCCCCAAGCAAACCCTGAGCTGACGGCTGTCATTTCTGAGATCATGATGTACGTGTTAATCGTAGTTCTGCAGCTGTGGATGATTGGAGTACTGATTTACTGCTACAGGAAGATCTACGCTGAGAACGAAGCTCGAGAGGCCAGAAAAGCTGCACGCTCTCAAAGCAAGTAAGGCTCACTCTCTTTGGACAAGGCTTACTTTTGTGTTGTTTGTTTCACACAGCACACTAAATGTCCTGTTTTCATCTTGTTTTTACAGACTCGTTGAGCTAAAAGATCCTTGTGATGGCATTTATTTGGAATAACTACAGTTTTGGTTGGTAGACTTCTTATTTTCAGTGAATAGAGACTAGGATTACTAAATTATTGCTAATATATTTGATACACAGTCTTTTAGGAATAGTTCATTCGAAAATTAAAACGAGCTGAAAACGTACTCACCCTCAGGCCATCAAAGATGTAGATAAATGTTTCTTCATGAAAAGAGATTTGGTGCATTTCTCTTGATGCAGCTTTTTTAATGGAGGAAGAAATATTATGGATGGAAGACTATCCAGGAGTACTGGTTTAAAAATGAAAAACTTCCCAACATCACTTGTGGATTATTGTGATGTTTTTATCACCTTTTTGGACTGTTTTTGGACTGCACCTATTTATTCTTGATGTAACGCTACATTTCACTAATCTGCTTCAATGAAGAAAAAAATTAATCTATATCTTTGGTAACCAGATGTTAAGTACATTTTCCGCAAATTTACATTTTTGGGTAAACTATTCCTTTAATAATGAGGATGAGGACTCGTCTTGCAGCCAGTATACCTCTGTATATTTCTAGTGACATTTCTACAGTACTGAAGCATTGCATTGTCTAAGCTAAAGCAAAATTCAGCATGTTTAAGTCACATAGCAGTAAAAACAAATAAAATATTGTATCAATAAGACATTATATGCAAAATTGAATCAGGAAGATAAAGATTCTGAATAAACAGACATTTTAAACTCCTGGAGGACCCTGCAGAGTTTAGTTACCATGTAGTTTTCGAATAAGCCTAAATAACTTAATTAGCTAGATCAGGTGTGTTTAATCATGGCTGGAGCTAAACTGTGCAGGACACCCCTGTTTTAAAGGGGTAGTTCACCTATAAATAAAATTCTGTCATTCATTCATTAATTGATCCAAACCTACACGACCTTCGTTCATCTTTCGAAGATGCTTTGCTGAAATCTGAGAGCCCTCCTCTGCATCACCCTGGTGCCCGTTTGGAGAGGTTAATGAAGCACGCGCATATTTTGATCTGTACGTAAACAACGCATATGAGTTGCAGAACATATGCTCTGCATCTTGTCTGAAGAAACTTAAATGGTTTGCGGAAAAGAAAAACACATATGGTTTCTTGATTTGCTTGTTTATTGACTGGTGATAAAAAATAAGTTTACAAAGTTGTTGTTGTTTTTTTTTCAAGATAGTGTACAAGAGTTTATCATCTTAAGCTAGCAAATAAGATTTTGGATGCACCTGATTTTGTGACAGTTTGTATGAAAGAAAAAACTAAATATTTGCTGTTATTAAACAAAAGTTCCTTGATTTTGTTATCTATCCTGTATACTAATTAGACAAGCAAATAGAAACATTCAATGTACAAATATCCAGGCTCTTCACTGTTCCTCCAGTTCTTCTGTCAAGCCAGGCTCAACTTCCTTGAGAGCTTTGTATAAAGCATCTTTCCCTTTAGTGCCAGCAGATTTAATTGGACCACTTAATAATATTCTCATACTGCTTTGTGAGGTTTTCTCAGAACGGATGTTACTGTAGGCCTCATCTGTGATGATTTTCATATCAAGAAGTTCATCTAGGATGCCGTCTACGTTATTCACTCGCTTTATCAGCTCCTTCCGATTCCTATCGATGAAGTGCTCTATGAAAGAGATGAAAACAAGCATGTGGTTGGATTGTTATCAGTGCTAACGTATTGTAATATTTTTATTTCATTTTTCACATTTCTTCTACCAACCAGTGAAGTTATTTTTACAAGTTACATCTACTCACCAGTAGACGGAGCAGCTCGTCCTGGTAAAGGAACATATTGGGCAGCTGGTGGTTGAACCTTTTTAGCTGAACACAAACAAGTTCAAGTTAATGATTCCCTTTACAGCAAATCACCACGTTGCAGATTCAAGCACAGTTGCACAGAAAAATACAAATAGGGTAGGTTAGAATACAGCTAATTATTATTACTATTATTACCAGTTAATCCAACGATTGCAATCAAATAGCAGTTTACACAAAGCTCAAAGGAAAGTGAAAGTGAAATAGTCAACTCAGGCCTACAATGACAAATATTAATCGAAAAAAAAAAAGAATTCTGATTTATTTTGAGGAATAATTATTATAATACTTAATATAACAAAAATGCAATTCACATTAAAATAATTATTCGTAATCACTATTTGTAATCGTTAAAAAATACAACAACTAACCGCGCTAAACATCATTCACTAAAATAAAAGAGAACTTGTACCTACTACTTTGTTTATTCTTTGAGAATTTAGTTTTGTATTTGAATTTTTATAGGCATAATAGTTTCCTTACGTTGTTCCGTGTTTTGGGTGAGTTCACTTGCAAGTTCATTGCAGTCAATAGCCCGTAAAATCTCGATTGTTACAGGAACGGCATCGGTCTTCGTAAAAGTGTTCACCATTAAGTCGGCGAGATCTATAGAATCTTCAAGCTTCTCGACTGCAGCTCGTTTCACGCGAGGCTCTGTCTTCCGGTCAAGCAATTTGCTTTTAAACTTTTTCTGACCTGCCGCTCCAAGATCCTCAAAAGTATCTTGCAGGTGGTCTTTAACCGATTTCTCCATAGTTCCTTAAAAGCGTCGAGCCTCTTCTGCAAGCTTCTTGAGGAGGAGAATGCACTGCTGCCTAACCTATGCACGCAGTAGGTGTGTCTTTAGACTTTACTCTAAATATCTCCCACCCTGTGCTTCTGCAGTGCAAGACGGGTACAAGAAGGTGTTCATTTGCTTTTCTATAAAGCATTAGAGACACAACCCATGTAATTTTGTAATGAAAGTATGTTTGGTCTAGTTTTCTAATCCAATAGATGCACGCGCTATTTACATGCTTTATGATTTTTAATGCATGCTCCATTTATTTATGACTTCACTAGTATATTAATTATCAGTATAGAAGCTGCAGCAGCTGTTAATTTGAGGGGTGCCATCCTCTATAACACTTTCCGCCATTCTGAAATGTCATGCACACAGCAGCTATAGGTTGCTTTTTTTTTTACAAGGTTCTGTGGAACTCACGTGATCTACTGAAATAGCTGTGAAAAAAAACAGTCAGCTTTACTTCCCCAATCCTGAGTCAAACACTTAACAGACAGCATTTTTGCTTTTGCTTTTTTTTTTTTGTGCAAGACAGTGCCTCGTAAAGGTTACTGGTTTTAGACTGTTTGTCAGGGCAATGTAATGTCTAATAAAAATGTTTTCCTTCGAAAGTGCAACTGTACTTTCATTACTTTCATTATCCAATGCAAATACTGAACTGTTATCTGTACCGTACGGATGAGCTTTCCTTGATAGATAATAAATCTACTAATGACTACTGATAATAATTCACAGCTGTATTGCCCCATCTCTGTGTCTGCTGTTGCCATGAAGGGTCTGGGCATTTCCAGTTTTCAAAAGACAGCAGCAGTTTACAAACTTCAGTCAGTTACACAGAAGGAAATAGGGTACAAGCAATTAAGGAAGTAGGGATGAAAGCATAATGTTGTTGTGAGTAGGATAGGGATTAAAGAACAGAAATATAACCAAATATATGAGAAGCTTTATAAACCATAATCATCCAAAATCATGCATGACCGTACGGTTGATGTCTGTAAAATACATAATAAAGCATATATATCGTCATGCGGTTAAATATAGTAAGCCTATTATACAGATGCTTAAATATAACTTTTTTTTATCTTTGTGGACCCTGAAGGTCAGGAAATGTATCCAAGATACTAATAAAATTAAAGGAATGTTTATTATTGCACAATAACTCTTGAAATAGTTCTCTGCATTTAAAATGAGATTTACAGAACGGCTCAGTTTCATTAAAAAACAACAACAATAATTTTAAGTGCTGGAGACTAGTTATTAGATGTCTACTAATAAGAATTTTAAGTTAAATCTTTTTTTTCATCAGCTCCTTTTAGGGGTGAAGCTTAAAGGGTTTAAAAAAAGAAGAGCATTAGCAACTATCTCTTTTGTAACTCAACACGGTATATTCAAATTTTTTGAGGGTGTGCTGAAATTTGTGCCGGTGGCAGTTAAAGGAATGTGGCTTTGTATAGCAAACAAGACAAGACAGGACTTTAATGTAGCAGAACATGTTTTATCTTCAGAGGAAATACATTGATTCATCTGAAAGCCATTACTAAAAACCTTGTAAATTCTTGTTTTTTTTTACTGTTCACGCTTCATTGGAGATTTAAAAAGCACATGGTACAGTAATATATAAAATTCACAGAGGAGGTGTCAGCTTGAATATCAGAGTCCGGGGAAAAGGTAGAACAACTTTGGCATCGACGCTCTGTCTTTACATGCCATTTGCCTGAAGCCCCCCATCATTTCAGACCTTTCAAAGCGTTGAATAACCTAAAGAAAGAAAAGAGAGCATGATGAAACACTTCTGATCTTTTAAAAGTTGCATAAGTTACACAGGCTGCTCTTGCAGCGGCGTCCAGGTTACCTTTCGGAACAGTTCCTCAATGTGATCCGTATGTGCATGTTTCATTAACACATCCACCATGTTTTGGACATAAAATGTTCCATTCTTAACATGCCTGTAAGATTTGGTGTCTGCAGAGAAATGAGATGAATCAAGTGTTTATAATCTTCTAAACAACAATGAAACTGATATTGAATAAGCTACTTGGGAAAATATGTATGTGGTGAAACTTATTTACGAACAAGCTGACTGTGCATGATTTTTCTTTGGTTAGTCAATTAAAGAAGTTTTTCAATGCATTTCAGCTAATAAACACAAAATCTTGTAAAGCTTACAAATTCTTTTAGATAAAAAAAAACTCTAGCCAGAATGCACAGACAAACATAGGATTTTTTTTACCTGGGGTGCAGGACAACAGAGAAATGAAGTCTTTCTCTTTATGCACAAAGTCATCACCCTCGATTTCCATTGGCACATCAGGCTCGCCGTCACTGGCCCACATGCGTCCGCTCTCCCCTGAGTGAATATTCGGATAAGAATGCGTAAGCTTTGTTCAGCAAGACTTTATACGTTCTACAATCACAGGTATACAGAGGTTTTAATAATGCCCTGAGTACTCAAATCATGTTGTATTCGTACCTCCTCTGCAGGCTTGGATAAGAATAACCTTTGGTTTATCTCGCAGACCTGGACTGTTCTCAGCGTTCAGACTCTGGTAGATTTTATCAACCAGGAACGCATCAGAAGGATTGGATGCTGAATAATGGACACCCAATATGGCATCCCTTTTGCCGTGGGACATTATAACCACAAAGGTGCTGTCAGACCGTACATGTTCTTCACGTTGAGCAAAGTCCTTCACTGCTTTCTCCATGTCCTGCCAATCAAATAGCATCAGTTAAAACAAGGTTTTTAATATGCATCATCTGAACACTTTTCTCCACTAATTTCATTACACCAGAGTTGGGCACCTTTGCAGAGAGATTTCTGTACTTGACAACTTGATAATCCAGCTCCTTTAACAGCCATTCCATGTTTTCTTCGTCTCTGTCTGACCCTTTCCTTGTCATGTACTTTTCATCGAAATCTATGTTGTTGATAAGCAGGGCAAGACGTTTTCTCGCAGACTTTTCTTTTACTGCGTAAATCTAAGAAAAACAACCTAGAGATGTTAATGCAGAAACCAGACATTAATGCATTAATGCATTACATTAGAAAGACTATTAATGTGTACTTGCCTCATCTCCCTTTTCTTTTAGAAGTTGGTTTTTAAATTGTTGGGTGCATAAAGTAACACGCAGGTGTTCATGCCAGTCGTCAGACAGAACAAGCTCAACCTTCGGACTCGGCCCTGGTGCATCTAACACATCCTGTGATGGACCTGTCGCAGCCACAGGTACATCTAGAAAACAGAAAGCAGGTCATGAGCATACCATAATCCAAGTTTAATAGTAATATTTTGACACTCCAACCCAAGTCCCCATATCAGATCCCTGTGACACTTTAGTAGGAGCTCAACGAAAACACAGCTTTGAAAAAATTTTTTGAACTGAATGAATTGCAAGTTTTACTCGACAGGCAGTTAACTAGTTATGATGCTTTTACACAACACGATTTTCACCTCTGACAATTTTATTAGGGCTTGTCGACCAAAGTAGCCAACCCAACCCCACCCCCAGAAGATTAAGCAGGTTAAATATTTGTAGGCCATCTTAATATTATATTGCAGCAATGTTTTAGACACATTAAAAACCTTTTAGACACTTTTAACAGCAGAACAGCAATTAAATCTAATTTTTAAAGTTCTATGGGGGCGGTTTTACTAATCCTGTAAACCAGAGGTGTTTCGCTCAGGGCCAAAAATTTAACTTGATTGAGGGCCGAGGACCAAATTGTTGCATTGCATCCACACATATATATATATATATATAGCATTTATGACTGATCAAAGGGAGGTCTAAAGTTTTGAAGTTTTTGTAAAAAAAAAAGAATGTCTTCCTTCAACATGCAGTTTCATATTTGTCATTTTTGACTATATTGTACTCACCCTGCGCTGTCTTCTCTTTGAGCTCCGTTGCTTGTTCGTTACAGCCAGCAGCCTCTAAAATCTCGATTACAACAGGAACTGCACCAGTCGATGTGAAAGTGCTCACAATTAGATCGGTGAGATCTATAGCGTCTTCAACTTTTTCGAGCTTAGCTTTTCGGATTCCCGCTCCTTTCTTCCGATCGCACAGTTTGTTTTTAAAGTTCTTAAACTCGCTTTTCGATAGATCATTAAAGGTGTCCTCCAGATGCGCCTTGATACTCTTCTCCATGGTTGCTCACTCACGGCCAGCGGCAGTGTTCAGGTTTTTAGTGAGGCTGGTACACGCATACGCCCTCCGGCATCTCAGTTTGTTTCGCTTTTTCTCCAGAACACAGTCTATAAGCATAAATACTCACGCAGACTCCACCTATTGGTGACGCATTTTAGAATCTCACAGTCCATAAAGTTTTCGTTGGATCAGTCATTCTTGAGAAGTGGGACAAAACAGGCTGCAAAACTGAAGAAGAAAAAAACATTGTACTGAGACAAATTTAATGGCATGTATGAATCTTATGTCCTAAACTACTGAGCTACGCTTTGATAAAACCTCCCAACTTTTCTCTTTTACACAATTACACTTTTTTTTAAACATATGACCAGCAGTTCTACAACAAATATAAAATATCATCATGAAATATTATCAAAATGACAGAGTTGACATATCCGATTTTTTTTTGTCATTTAACTATCAAAAACATAGGATTGATTATTTGCTGTATTAAAACAAACACAACGAACAGTATGTTATTGTATAAAGCTCTTATTCAAGAGTCACATTTAAGTACTTGGTTATATCACCGAAACCGGCCCTCAGGGGGCCCTAAGCAGAATTTTTTTGGGGGGGCCCCTCTGTGCCACCAAAATGACTAATTATTGTCAATCTTTTATTATTCGCACACTATAAATCTAACACATCCAATATAAATTGTATTTGTTTTTAGCTGTGTTGCTTACATCATACCAATGTTTTTACCCTTGCTATGATCTTTAATTGTGACAGTGGCAAACCCACAGTCAGGTGTTCATCTTCACTTTAACATTCAAAGTATTGCTGTACCAGTTGGCATACGTAATGTGGTGTACTGAAAAGTGGCCAAAGAAACTAGTAGACAATGCTCTAACTGTAAACACTGTAACCACTTGTAACATGTAAAAACTGCAATACAATTAACAACAAATGAAATAAATAATAAAATATAAGGCTAACGTTAAGCACTTTAATTACTTTTGGTCAGAAAATTTTGCCCCTATATTGACCCAATCCTGTTGTCCCTCTGTTGCCAGTTTTGTGGACTTCTTGGAGAACAATTTCCAGCAAAGGCAGTAGACTGCATCATTTGTTTTTGAATAAGTAAGCCATGCAGCTCCGCTTGATTTTTTGTCCATTAATTAGCTTCACCCATCAGGATTTTTAAGGGAATGTGAAGTTTTCCTTTATAGGCAATGGTCTTCTACTTACAAGATCAGTCCTTTTAGAGTCAGGCATGATAGATGACCACTCAGCCAGGTCAACTGGAGGAGCTGCTGATCATGGTGAAGGCTGGAAGTAGCTGAGGGAGTAGATGTGATCTCAATGGCCACAGAACTAGAATGACCTATATGGAAATTAAATTAGAAATTATATTTAGAAATATTAATCACAGGATTTTCTACAGTAAACTGAGCAAACACACAGTGCTACTAACTTACCTGCCACCTCCGCTGAGGTTGAAACAGAAGAAGGAACTGTAGGATCAGTGGATAAAGGTGCTGGTGAGTGCTCCTCACCTGCAGAGGATGTAGCTTATCAAAGAAAAAAAGAAAAATAATTATTATAAAAAATATAATAATATAAAATACATGTAGCCATGCTAGATTTCATACTCAAAAGGTGATGCTGTCTGCCAAAAACAAACAAACTGCGTTTTTTTATTTATTTATTTATTAAATAATAGATTTCGTTACTAATATGATGTCAACTGAAATATTATACGTATATAAACAAATAGATAAATAAAAAACCCGATGTAATTTCATGTACTCTTGGGGGCCCCAAGGAGCCGCTTAGTTCGCTTATGCCTTGGGCCGGTGTTGTGCCGAATTTTGACTCCCTGCCGAATCAGTACTCCCCTCGTTGAAATCAATACTAATATTAACCCCTCCCCCACACCTAACACTAAACCTACCAATACTGGGGAGTCATAATCTGGCAGGGGGTCAAAATTCGGCATTACACCTGCTCTGCCGAAACACAAAATCTGACGGCGTTGACAAATTTGGCATTTCTTTCACAAAATAAATAGCCATTTAGTTTTGTTTTTTCTGTTGATGCTAGATGCTAATTAAACCTGCGTCAGGTTCTAAATTAAATATTTCGAATAATTTCCTCAGAATTTGGAAGATGGTGTTGGCATATCATGGTTGTGACAAAGGAAATATAACATCAGGATTTATAATATTCTAAAACTATAAACCTAGCAGAGCCGGACACTGTTGTACTTTGCAGAGGTGAACTGTGGGCAAGGAGGTCCTTTAGAGTGACAGCTGTCCCTGATATTACCTGATTTTATTATAGTTAAATGTCTGACAGCGTTGGCAAAAAGTGGGGACGCAACTTTAAAATCTTATACACATGTGTTTTTAAAAAACAACCTTAAATAGGAGATATTATTAAGTGTTGCTATTGATAAAATATTTTTTATCCATTTTATAGCATATGAACGATTGAACCCTTCTCTGTGGACACACCGTTTTAGATGCAGGACAATGAGTCATAGATTTAATAATAAGAAAATTAAACTGAAGGTGATAATTGTGTTAAATACATTCTCTTATTAATCCCTCACAACATTTAAAATGGAAAATATTAGTATTTTAAAATCTAATAGCAGTTGCACGACCTGTTTTGTGCCATGTCTCATGAACGACTGGGTGGCAAACTTTGAAACCATCTAAAATAACACTGGATAAATAAACTTGAAACCAAGTAACATTTTGTAAAAAGGTGTATACTGTAACAATTTATTTACAAAATCTGATTTCAAAACATCAGAACACTTTAACAAACAAAAAAATAATAAAAACATTTGCAAGATTATTGTTTCGAAGTCAAAAGAGGTAGCTAACAAAGTTTTCTAAAGGCAGCTAACTGCATTTGATGGCTGATTTCAAATCCATTGTTGAAAATCAACTCATTCAGAAGTCCGAATCACATATCTTTGAAGGGAACTTCAGTCTTTTCTCTGTCCTTACTGCTTCCAGGCCATGGCGTCTCAGGATTTACAGTTCATTTGAAAACATTCTCCTCTAATGTCCCCAGGACTCTGTCGTTTCCTCCGATCTGGCTGTGTTTACAACAGACTGTGGAGATGCGATGTTGGATGGTGATATGTTTAGACTTGCAAACACCTCATGTGCAGTTTTTCCAAGCATTCCTTGCACATCACAAACAAAACGGTAGACGTAGCGTTTTCCCGCTGTTTTGTGAATTATGTTTTTGTGGTAGTAGTAGCGCAGGCCACGACTCAACTTCTCGTAGTTCATTTTTGGCTTGTTCTTACACTGGCCCCACCGCTTCGCCACCTGGAGGATACAAGGGAAAGGTTAAGCATCCTAAACCAACCTGCAAGACCGCTTCGAAGCAAGCCAGATTTAAAGATGGCAAATGACCTTTTGCTTACAATGTTTGTGTTTTAGTTTTATCTTACCTCTGCAGGATCGGACATTTTAAACTCCCAGCCATCCCCAGTCCAGCTAATAAACGTGTGGCAAGCAGAATCCAGCAGAAGTTCTAGAAGAAACTGCCACAGCTGGATTGGTCCGGATCCTGATGGACAACAAACAATACTGAGTTATATATCTCTACAAGAACAGATGGTTCTCACGCTCTCTTATGACAAATATATATGCTTTACGAGTTTGTATAACAATGCCTCACCTGGATAGGCAGACATGGGTGTCATTTCACCCTCTCTGTCTGATCTCTGAGATGGTGCGTTACGCCTTTTGGCCACACGGGGACAGAAGTGCTCAGAGGATTTAGTAACTGTAGGCGATGAGGAGGATGCAGGCTGTCCAAGAATAGAAGTGCAGTAACTAGGTGATGGATAATCAGACCAATATGAAGGCCTGCTCTGCTGCTCTGCTTCATACAAGGCATATGTTCTCTCAGTATCACCTGCACAAGAAAGACATGAATTAATATTGACAATATAAAAAATATATATAAATAAAAAAATAAATGTTGCATGCATATTATTTATTCACAAGACTATATGTCTTTCAAATGCCTACCCAAATGGTCCAGATTGACGGTACCGGATGTTCCTCTGTGATTTGGACCTTTCCCAGGTTGGTAATGGCTGCTGGTGTCCATCCCTGGGCTGAATGGACTGCTTTGTGCTGGAGTGCATAGAGGAACAAGGTTCTGGTAGGTTTGATTCGTTTCCTGAAAGGCAACCTGCTGCCTGTCTGCTACCATTCCTTCTGGAACTTTGGAGAAATTACAATTGTATGAGGCCATGTCACTTCAATACAAAAAAGTATTTCAAACATTTTAAGAAGAAGAGGGAAAAATGAGCGGCATCTTTTGATACTTACTATTAGTATAGGAGGCCCAACAGCTAAACTCAGGAAAGGAGTCCAGATTAAAGAGTCCAGAATCAGTGGAGTTGACTGCAAGAGTAAGACCTATTAATTAAAAATATACACACAATGGTTGTAATCATTAAAGTACTTGTTTCCATTGTGATTTCATATAATGGATAGGAATATGCACATAATGAGATGGTTACCTTTAGAACTGTGCAAAGGCTCCTTCTGGGGCTCTGAGTATGTTTCTGGATACTGCTGTTGGACGGGTCCTTTGCTGTCTAATAAAAAGGACAGGTCTTCACCACTGCAGTCTGGAGGTACATTATCAAAGATGTAAAATGAATGAGAGCCAGGAGAAATGGTGTTGTTATAGAATGAACAATGGATCAATGGATGTGACCTCCCATAAAGTTTTCTACACCTAGCCCTAACTGTGTTGGAAATGAAAGGAAGCACTAGTAAAGGGGCCTTGACAGAGTGATGAAGAAGGGTGTAGGAGAGGGGGTGCTAAATCTGTTTGAGGAGGAAGTCTGGAGGAAAGGATTAGGAAGAGAGGGAGGGAGCAGAAGGGAAAAAAAACGGGTGTATCTTTAACCCAACCACCCCCTTTTTTTTTCAACATCCCTGGTTTGGACATTCCTAAATCTCAGAGCATGCATAGCCTGACATCCCCTTTTCCTGATGAGCTTTGAATTAGTGCACACAAACAAGATGTCAAGGTCTGATTTTTAGGGTTTTGACAGGGGTGTTGCAATGCTGGCTTTGCAGCTCAAGGACAACGGAAATGTTTTGCACGGACATTCAGGAAAGAAAGCTGGAGAAATACTAAATCCCACAAAATGAGACAGATTTTTCCCTTGAGGGCAAATCGAATGTGATAATTGCAAATATGTTTTTTTTTTACTTGAGATTAAAATTTTTAAACGTTGTGTGGAGATAAACATGTTGAAATAATATATTACCATATGAACTGAAGTCAAATCCACCAGGAACCTCCTGAGTTCTGAAGTCTTCTCTGTAAAATCCAGCTTGATACATTTCCATATCTTAAGAAAAACAGCATAATTTAGATAATAACCCTAACGAAGAATATTCTTTTCACTGGGCATATTTGGTTTTGTCATCTTAATTATATAAAAACAGTCTAATTCTCACACCCTGTAGTATAACTTGTTAAACACGTGTGTAAAATAGTGCATTATTATTAATGGCAGCTAGTAATTCAAACACTGATTTTGAATCCCGTTGAATAGAAAACCTTACCTTAAAGTTCTTATAGAGCCTTTATTCCAGATGTCAGGGGTTTGCTACAGCTTCAATCTCTGCCTTACAGCTCTGTTGACTGTTTCTGCTGGACTCAGGACCGTTATAAAAAGGCCGTGCGCGATGGGGCGTGTCCGCGCGTCTCCTGAAGGACTTGAGTCGTGACTGCGCTTCCCTCCTTTTACTCCTCGTGACGTCAGGCAGGAGTCACGACCACAGATTTGTTACCCTTCCATTCATAGAAAAGGTGTTCATGGGGAGTAGAAATAACATCTCTAGACAGGTTTGACAGACATGTCCCTTCAGATTTTTTTCACGAGACCGTTTGTCCTAAATTGATGATGTCAAAAGAAAAAAGGTCTATATCTTTGTTTTCACAAATTAAACTACAGTCCGTTAAACTGGGCCTACTGTGTACTTTTTAAAAATGACTGTTATTTGAACCTATGTTCCATTCAGAACCTTAAATGTCCGCGGAACGCTTCAATGGCGCGGCTACAGTGGAAAATAGTTCTTTAGATTAATCAAATGTTCTTCACACTAAAGTGGTTTTAGAAGAGGAATTTCGATTTTTTTGTGTGCGACAAATGTGAAAATGTTTTAATTCATAACTTAAAAATTGGAACTACCTTGAATGAACTACCATGAATGTTTTTTTATTAGCTGGTTTATGGCTAGTCCTAATAAGCCTAATAAAACAATTACTAACATTATACTATAGTAATGATGATGTGACAGGACGTATTTTATAAACGTATGAAATATGAAAGCAGACTATCCTATAGTGGTTACATTTTGGCTTGCGTAATTTTTTTTAAGAACCTAACGAAATACTTACAATATAATATCTAAACTGCATTAATTCCTAGTCTGAATAAGTTCCAGTAATAAATGACTCCACCTATAGGTCTTGCAGTAAAACAATTAATGCTAATTTGTTGGGGGTCTATATCACTTACCGATCTAAACACATTCTTATAAAGTGACGAAAGGAGAAATGTTCGAACTGGAAGTTAGAAATAAGATCAATCAGAACCTACAACTTTGACTTTAATGAGGAGTTCGTATCTTTAAAAGCCATTCAAGAGAACAATGGCCTGTAAAATTCCAAGTCGAGGAGGCCTGAAATCACGGCGTGAGTGCTTTGGACAGATAAGACCAACCCAAGGGTCTTGTATAAACAAACACCTCAGGCCATTTTCCTCCGGCGCGCAGAAAAAATACATCTGGAAAAGTAAGTTGCCAAATCGTGCAAGGCTTGAGTCGTGATTGAAGGAGCGCGCTTACTGAAGAGGATACAATCAGTGTCAAATTCCCATGGCACCTACACATGCGCACGCCCCGTCTCGAAATTGAACAAGAAGAGATGTCAAGAAAAAGACTTATATTTTTGTAGTTTACATTATATATATATATATATATATATATATATAACATTTTAAAACTGACACATCTTCGTGTAAAACACTTTTTCAGAATAATTAAGTTTGATAATAAAACTATTAAGGAATGTTTACGGACTGTCAATCTGTGAATCCTCTGCTTTTATTCTGAATTAAGGACACTGGAAAGCTACACAAACTATATGTGCATAACGCAACGCATTCTCTTCATTTGTTTTTTTAAGAGGTTTTATGCAGCTGTTGATTTAGGATACTGATACGGTGTTTGTGGTTTGAGGATTCTAACATAAGGTGCGATTTCCTGCATAGGTATAAGTATGTATATTGTATATAGTATATAGATGTACACACACACACACACACACACACACAAACACATATATATATATAAATATATATATATATAGGCTACACACACACACACACACACGCATATATAGGCTACAGGTTGCATGTTTGAAGATAAGGTAAACTGTCTATAATCAAGGTAAAGCGCACGTATAACACCAGTTGTGTTCATGATAAATCAAAAAGCAATGAAAAGGTGAAAAAAATAGGACCACAGACAAAACACAATAGCCTACCATAAGTGGTTAAAAACAAAGCTTTAGGTAACATATTCACACATAACCTATAACCTACCAATCAATGTCGCAGATCTTCTTTTAATAGATGTTCACCGCAAATAAAGAGAAAAAGTTTAAAACAGTTCTAAATTGTTCTTAAAAAGAAAGAAAGAATATATATATATACTATTAAACTGATTGCAAAACCTCATTATAACCAGTGAATTTTAAACTGGAGGTTTTGGCTTAATAAATATTCCGAGGAGTTAGTGCAATAAGAGTTCACCAATAAGGAACAGAGCTAGATGCTTTTGTGTGACTTCACTTCCCAATTTTAGAAAGGAGAGCTCAGAAGAAAAAAAAAACCGTTGCCATCCGGTTATGGTCTAAGCGAAAATAGTATGGTTTGCGCCGATGACTAAATGCGCCTGTGCACACAAGTCGATGCGATTCAGCTGGGTTATCAAAGTACCTGGGTTTTCATAGCTTAAGTCTACCAAAGTATTTTCTTCATGAACTCCACATAAATCTGCAATGGACTGTACTATTAAGGTAGGCGTTTGATCTGGTTTATTGTCTGTTCTGAAAATGAGTAGCGAGTGCGCAACCACCCACACGGTTAGCGCGACTACTGGTGAGAGAGCAAGGCGGTGATGCAGGTCCCCACTCTTTCCTTCTTGTACAAAATTTCCTCTTCCTTCCCGTTCGTGGTTGAATGTCGGCTCTTTAATAACACAAGAAACCGCTACAACATTTAGACTCAGATAAAAAACGAAATGGTGTCCACGGCGCGCGAGAGAGGGTATGCACAAATTTGTTATTCCATTTGTTTTAATTTTTTAACAGTTACGCTCTCGGATGCAAAATGGCACATTTAATGATCCTTCATGTTAGACAAGTACATGTAGCTAACCTACTTTCTACTTAACATCTTAAGAACGACGAAAACTCTCGCAAATGCAAACTGGAAAACAATGTTCCGAATTTCACATATGGCACAATTATGGCGGGGCGCTCTCGAGGCAGGTGGCTTTATGGCGCCAACAACAAGGTATACAACGGAGCCCTGAAAAATCACAAATCCAAAACGTTTAATGTTTTTATTAATTTTTCTATTATTTTGTATCGGCTACTTTCAACCGGTTAAACCGGACATGTCACTTTGCAATAACTAATAGGCTATATTAATGCACATCAACTGTGATAAATGGCATATGCTGAATTTCTTCAGTTTTATTTAGATGGTACGTCATGGCAGAAAATGATGGCAAGCAACATTTTAATATTACTAATACAATATTATTATATTCGCGCTGAAAACTTTCCAATAAAGCTATATAATGTTTATAATTGTGTTGAAGATTATCTATGCGAGGGGTAGGTTAATTAGTTATTCTAGAAGCTTGATTAACTTAGGGAGTTTAGACGGTGTTCATTCACGGGCTAATCATAAAATGTCAAATCGCTAAAATCCCAGTCATTATCTGCGCATTGACAGTCATTTCGATGAAACATAAATAGGCTACTTGTCAACCGCTTACTGTTTTGCTAGCTGTTGTATTATATTTCTATTATTTACATATTTTAGCTAACACTTTATTTTAAGGTGTCTATGTTACACGTTAAATTATTAGCTGTAATAACAATAAATTAGCTATGCGTAATCACATGCAAGCAAGCCTAAATCAAACTCCAATCATAACTATAGGGTATAGCAAAGAAATAGTTAATCAGGCTTAGTATTAGTATTTCACAAGTAATAACGTGTAATCCTATTTTGTTCCGTAATAACGATTAGGTTATATTTTGTTTTAAACAGACATGTTTTCAAACAAGGCTTTCATAAATAATATTTCATAAAATAGGCTATAGGCCTATTCTAATTTCTCACTACGTTGGTTTTTTGTTTGGTGAACATTTTTTGATTGTGACGCATTAGGGTTGTTTTATTGTAAATTCTGTGCCCTACACTGTAAACTAGAGCAGATGGGTAGCCTGCTGCATTCCTGTGTTTCTTGTTTGTAGTTATTCCATGCCTGATTTAGTTCTTTAAGGAATAATTTATAGCAAAGTGCTGGGCGCTTGTCAGGTGTCGTTATCAGAGCTGAGCAGGCTTCCTGTCTCAAACCTCAGACTTTCCGCACACACTTCCGCAGTCCCTCCTCGAAAAAAAAGGCAACAAAGACTGACAAAACAAAATTGATTCGATAGATGTGCGCTGCCAGTGCATTGTTCTACATTTCAATTAAATTAGCCGGACAACAAACTCAATCGAATTTAAACGTGCTGCGTCTCCACGCGCTGTGGCGCGCCGTTAATGCAGGTTCTCCTCAGAGAAGCGCCCCCATCTCCACTTGCAAGATGTTGCTGATTAAAACTTGTGAAAACCACAAAGTGTTTTTGCAGCTCAGAGCGCAGCTGCGTGTCTCTTTGCAAAATCAGCATGCCTTAACGTCAACTTCTGCTTTCCCTCACTCTCGCAAACTGAACATGACTAACATCATAACTCTG
This sequence comes from Enteromius treurensis, assembly GCA_032275025.1. NCBI lineage: Eukaryota > Metazoa > Chordata > Actinopteri > Cypriniformes > Cyprinidae > Enteromius > Enteromius treurensis. Next base: position 16,208,727 of record JAUCMU010000030.1, on the reverse strand, counting down.
AAAGTTCTAGCTCGAATATGATCCATTAGCAAATGCGCGTGCGCTTTAATATAGGCTCTTTTACACGAGACATTAGAAAGTATAGCTTGATTGTAAATATAAAAATGTAGAAATTGGCATTATTATCAGCCATCTGGTGTTACTACTAGGCCATTAAAATGATAATATTGGTTCAATTAAAGCAGATTAGTTTTATAGGCACTTTATCATACGTAATTTGTCTATTATTTTGATTCGGTAAATTCGGTTAGTAACGAATAATTGAAATATATGAGTAGCCAAATAAACGAACAAACGAAAGAATTAAACAATTTCTTCCCTCAGTCATGACAGTTCCTGCGGTTAAGTATCCTATCTAAGCTGTATTTTGTTTCTTAGAATGCACTGACTGCAGTTTTATCAGAGTTTATAAGCTACAAACGATACGACAAATTGTTGGTGGCACATTTTTCATTCTTTCTTGATTATCTCTGGCGAAACGAGCAGAAGAATCACTGAACCGTGTAGGAAGGGGGAAACTGTTGGGCTAAAAACAGACACTACAAAACATAAATGTAAAAATATTTTCTAACTTTCGTTTTTAACTGAAGTTGTGTCCACCATCCCCAGGATATAGGGTTGGTTTGCATACAAATAAAAGAGAAAAACAACATTAGAAGAAGAAACAAACAGAAAATATAAAAAATGGTGGTTTTAAAACCAAACTAGCCGACCACTATATAATCTCTAGTTGTCATTTTGATTATATAATAGGAGTAGGCTACTACATGCTTGTCCACCTTTATGAATTATTAATTTCTTATTTTACATTTACACATAAATTGTCAGGTAGCATCATTTATGAGTCTTTAAAATATTAAAAAATATATAGTGTCCATACATACTAATTGACTGATATTTTCAATATTATATTAAACGTTTTTTTTTTTTAAATAATAATTTTAAAACAGTTATAACAGTCGTTTTTTATATAGTTATTTAATGGGTTTATGGCAAATATAGCCCAAATTATACATTTCATTAAATACATTTATTTGCAATAATACAGCACTATTGTTAATGTAGTTAATGATTGCACAATTAAGAACAATTAATTATATTTAAAATCATGAAAAAAATAAATGAATATATTATACTACATTATACACAATGCACAGTATTTGTGCAGTAACAGTATTTGATTTTCAGACCAACTAATTAGACTTTACAGCAGCAAACTTACTAGAATAAGATAAAGCCAATTGTGATAGAGAAAGAAATATCCACATAAGATTGTGTGTCCCATTATTAACCAATGCCCCATTATCATAAAGGGATATTTCATAATCTGTTTTCATTACCAAAGATTGACCACACTGCTCTTCAGTGCTTGTCTCACTATTCAAACCTGTACGCATAAAAAAAAAAAAAAAAAGTATAACATTTCTAATGGTAATCTGGTAAATCCGTTGGGTTATCACAGAATCAGTTTGCAGTGAGCTCTGCCCTTTGAGGGTGATATACTGCGTGATTAGTTCTTGTGCAAAACCTCTAAAACCTAAAAGCACCAAGTTTTTTCTTTCTTTCTCTGTGCAGAGTTGTTCTACCACAAGTTCTGTTGTGACAAAATGAGAATTTCTTTCACAAGACCTAATGGAGGTCTTTTGCAATTGACTTGAAAAAACTGCACGCATGTCACAGGCACCCTGCGGCACCAAGGACGGTACAACAATAGCATGACCGTGTTTGTGTGCATCTCTGCGTGTTGTTTTTGATGTGAGGTGCACATTAATCTCACTGACCTTGACTCTGACATTTTGCACACAGCGTGCAGTTTATGTTTGCTAAAATATTGCGTTTGGTTTCTCAGCAACAGAGAAACTCTGATATGAACACTGATATGAAACTCATTGAACAGGAAGTCAGTTGTGGCATTGGTGGCCAGGGTAGAGTATGTTTATGTTCATCACTTTGGAGGAGAGAGAGCAGTACTATGTGTTTGGGGTTGTGGTTTAAAAGGTGCATAGGTGCAGAATCATTTTAACTGCAGAATGAAATATCAACTGCTTCACTCGCTGGCTGTGAAAAAAAAAAAAAAGATGATGCAGAATACATCATTCAGCCAGCTAGCACATTCGCTTTTTCTGTACTGATCCAAATCAAATGTTTTAAATAAGTGAGTGTTAAAATGGTGTTGGAAAATGCAATTTATTATTAGTGCATGCTATATTTCCTACACAAAGCAGCCTGTAAGTTAAGGCTGTGGATTGCACTTCTATAGTTGTATGTCACAAGGCTGATGCTTGCAAATGCACACAGACTAAGTGGTGAAAAGGGTTTGAGTTCTCAGCTTGTCCTTGTTTTGAGCTCGCTTTCACTTCTCTACTAGAGCAGGACTTTTTCATGGCTTTCATGATAGAGATAGCTGGTGCAATTCACAGCTAGTTCAATTGGAGAACTAGAAATGATTAGGATTTGTGGTAGTATATATATATCTATAATGAATTTTTACTAGCATAGATATTTTGAGAAACCAGTAATATTCTCTCGCACTGCAACAACAAATCCATGCATCCATCCGAAAGCCCTATAAAACCACAAAGCTTTTGTAAGCTTTAAAAAACTAAGCAGAGTGAGGCCAACATTCATCAACAAGTTTGTCTCGACTTAGCTTTTTCAGTTCAAAATTAGTCACATGAATTTCTTCGAATTTTACGTCACTGTAATTCTACATCCTTGAAATCATATTCTTTTTCCGCTAGTTCAATTTAAACTCAGGCTTTGAATTGACAACAAAACTCAAAGCAGTTGGTGTTTGTTTGGGCCATGAGAGATCCTTTTAACTTGCAGTTTTATGCCAAACACTTAAACTAAACACCATAACTAATTCTCGAGACTTCATGTCAGGTGAATCCTCCCTGATTGGTGAACCTCAACCTCAACAGCATTTAGAACAAATTTGTTTTTCAGCTTTAAATGACCCACATTTCTACCACTCCTCTGTTTCCTATCTCATGCCCCATGCCAAAAGGTTTCACTGCACATGGGGGCCAGATTTCCTGTGAGCCACCGAAAAAGCTCAGTGCTGACGTATTTCAGCTCTAAAGACAATACTAAAGCCCTCTAAACAAGCTCTCAGAATTCAGCTATAACACAAACATTTATTCATGCACAAACACTTACATACATTTGAATGTGTAAAACGTCTTTTTGAAGTTTCAAACGGACACACCTAGACCAGCGTGCTCGAGAGCAGACAACCAACACTATAAACACAGGAAGAAAATGCACAGATGATGTCTCAATTTCTAATCTGACTCTTATGCCAAGTCATACCTGGAAGTAAAAAAAAACAAAAAAAAAAACGCCCTAGACTATTCCGATAAAACTTATTTTTCAGTTTCATAATTAATACCCCTTGTAACTGAACAATAAGAGACCAAATAAGTCATTTCAATGCAAATTTTATAGTTTCATAAGCTTTAATTCAGATTTTTTAAAAAGGTAAATGGTAAAAAAGTACTTTTTATTATATAAAGGTTCTAAAATGGGGGTTTCACACTGATGCCATAGAACAAGTAATTCTAAAAGAACATAATTTTCTTGACTCTTCCACCATCGAGAATTCTTGTCAAATGCAGAGGGTGTTAAATATTCTTAATGGAACAAAATACACCAATAAAGAATATTTTTGTTTTGGAGTGCAGTTCCCCCCTAAAGTTTTTTTTATTGTCCAGATTAACCCTAAGTTCATGCCCCAAATCAATTCTTATGACATCAGTTGCTGATTAGGAAGTCATAGCATAGCGATAGTAGCGGAAACCCCTAACATCCCTGTTCTGGAATTGCTGACCAAATTTTTAAGTGTTCTTTCTATTTTTACTCTACGATTTGTTATTTGCCTAAATCAAGGGCTTTACGTGTTTTGTTTACATAACCAGTGTGTTTGTATCCTTCACAGGAAGCTCTATCGGTGGTGAGTGAAAACCAGTCCATATTCGAGTCGCCCTTCAGTGGTCCCCAGGCCATGCACATGAAGGGAGAGATCACCTCGCCTGCAGTGTTCAGACAGGGTTCTGAAGAGAGTGTAGAACCCACTGAGCCAGACTGGACCGGATCAGCCACACAGAACCCTGCAAAGAGAGCAGAACACATAAACGGAACCAGGTGGGACAACAAACCTATGTCAGAAGATCCAAGTCTCCATTTATACACTCTTAAAAATAAAGGTGCTCCATAGAAGAACCATTTTGTCTAAATGGTTCCATTATAAAAATAAAGTTTTTCACATTACAAAAAGGTAAGAAAGAGATGGTTCTTTAAAGACCCTCTGACTAAATGGTTCTTCGATGGCAATGAAGAACCACCTTTTGAAGCACCTTTATTTTTAAGAGTGTACTGGTATTTATGGTTCCAAGAAGAACCAGTGCACAAAAGGTTCTTTGTACTGTAAAGGTTCTAAGAAAAGTGTTCTTAATTTTAAGAAACAAAATGGTTCTTTTGAGAACAACTGATCACTGGAAGGTTCTACTAAAGTATCATTGTGAAAGTTCCCTTTAGGAACCTTGATTTGTGAGGTTGTAGGACTCTTTTCCTTTTAAGAAAGAAAGAGGAAATTCTAGCATACTTTGCTTACCTTCATGTCACTCCAAATCCATATGACTTTCTTACTTCTCTGAAACACAAAAAGAGAAATGTCCAAGCTGCTCTTTTTTCCATACTATGATAACAGTGACCACATGCTGTCAAGCATCAAGAAAACCAACATACATAAGGGTTGTAAAATATAACTCACCATGTTGCATTATAAGCAAGAAACCAGTTTTCAATATGCATTTCCAGGAGAAATCTACATTTTGAGTTAATCTAATCCTTCAATATCATAACTGTGAGCATTTAGAACTGAAGTATTTGAGCTCTCCATTTCTTATTTTCTCTTATGTATGCCACAGCCGTGAGTCCCCTGTGGACTGCAGTGTGACTAAAAGGACCCGACACATGAGTAACAGTGATGGGGGACCAATGGCCTACCAGCCCTCTTACACAGAGCCCCGGAGCAGCCCACAGACTGCCACCCCACCCAGCAGCACCACAGAGGAGAAGAGGGTCATTGTACCAGCTGGTGAGTGAAAATTTCTTGTATCAAATTACAAAAGCATTCACAAACCTTTTTACATTCGTAATAAGATACTTAACATACACGCAAAAGTTACTCATTTTATTCAGCAGAGATGCATTCACTTATCAAAAGTGACCATATATTATAATAAATATATATATATATATATATATATATATAATAACCAGGACAACTTGAACAAATGAAAAAAAAAAAAAAGTATTTTTATTACTACCTTTTTTTTCCTTTTTTTTTTCTTGGGCCCCAAGTGAGTGTAGAGTGATTTTTTATAGGACCATTTGAATATAAAATTAAACGCCAATTCAAATGATTAATAAATACACAACAGTATATGGATCAGGGGTCATCAAACCTGATCCCGGACTGAACTTGATGACCACGGATATTGATTAACTGTAATGTTATGTCTTGTGAAAAGGGAAGCATTTTAGCATCTGACAGATTTAGTCTGCAGTTCACCAATTTCTAAAACTAGAGGATGTATAGATGTCTAAACAAAGATATGTGGTAATTTTGCAGTGGCCACAGTCTCTTGCATCACTTGTGTTTTGTGGGAAGAAAGGCTAGTTTGCAATACCAGCACTGTAAATGTAAAAAAACAACACCAATGATGTGCTTCCTTCTGGTAGATCACAGTAACCCAGCAGACTAAACTACCAATGATTGCACAGATTCCAACAGAGATAACCCTCTTTACTTCCAAACCAATTAGGAAGTCGGGTTATCTTCAGTAAGGCGTTTTGAAGGTCGTTGTAACATTATTAAAAAGGGCAGAGCAGTGGAGTCGCTCCATGCATTGTGTGACAGTGTGTGTATGGGATACCTCCTCATGAGTCACCCAGACCAAACAATTATTATGGCCATAATTCTCGGATATGGCGTCATATTTCAAGGACAAATAAGAGTATGATGGTTTATAACAGGAGGTCTGTAATATGTAGAGAAACATTTCCAAAAGCATTCCTGTTAATCTCAATGACTAAGCTGTGACGTAAAAAACAGGCAAAAAAAAAATAATTTAATTATTATGTGTGTATTTTAATTGGATCATCTTTTATCAAAGTTGTCCATAACCAATTCCCATTCTTGCCCTAAGACAACTTAAACTTTTGAACTTTTATGATGAACTTCAAATGTTGACTACTGTATGTGTGTGTGTGTATATATATATATATATATATACACACACACACACACACACACATATGTAAACACACACACACAGATGTTGGTTTTTGGTATGTGGTATTGTCCTACACTTACCCTACACCTAAACCTACCCCTTACAGGAAACTGTGTGCAATTTTAGATTTTCAAAAAACCACCATTCAGTATGTTTTTTAAGCCTTTTAAATTACGGGGACACTGAAAATGTCCTCATAAATCACCTTTATATTGTAATACCTATGTCATACACATGTCATCATTATACAAATTTGTGTCCTCATAAACCACATAAACCCGCACACACACACACACACACACACACACATATTCAAACATTAAAATCTGAAAAATTATAATGAAAACAGACATACATGCTCAGATTTGGGGGGAAAAAACATTAAGAAGGGTCTTTACAGGTAAATTGTGTGTGTTTTTATTACATGTGTGTTTTATTATGTATGTATATCCACATGCTCAGGTTTTTTTCTTAAACTAAAGTAAGCAGGAGCAGGGAAAGCAAGAGAGAAGACTTTTAGAAGACGCTGCCTGCCTTGTCTCCTCGGATAAAACATACAAAAAATATTACATATAAATAAAAGGTCAAATCATGACCCCTTGGCCCAAAACCTTGACTAAAGTACAACAGGATGTATCAGCACTATCTAACTGAGATTAAGATCAATAACTGAGAGTGCACTGACTTTTTTACCTCATGTTTGAACTCTGATAAGAATGGTCACAGCTGAAGCACTTGTTCCTCATTTTGTTTTTTGCTTCTGTCCTGTTTTAGACCCAGAAGTATGGACACAAGACCACGTGCGGCAGTGGGTAGAGTGGGCAATAAAGGAATACGGCCTTTCCGATGTGGACGTGTCCCTGTTCCATACTCTGGATGGAAAAGCGCTCTGCAAAATGACCAAAGAGGACATGATGCGTCTCACTACTGCATACAATACAGACATCCTGCTCTCCCATCTAAACTACCTCCGGGAGAGTAAGGAACTTCGCCTGTAATTCCATATGAATAATCCATTACTAACTGTTAATTTAGTCAAGAAAACATCAGGAAAAACTATAAAGCCACTTTAATCATTTCAATTTCTAAATGCATTGTTAGTACATTGTGGAAAAGTTTGTGCCTATTTATATATTCAGTAAATTAAGAAGGCTTGTTTTCTTTACTATTGTTTACTCAGGTAGCCCCACTTTTTCCTACCCAACAACTCCTACCAATACACAACCACAGCCTAGACTACAGGTTAAAGCTGGTAAGTCAATTCTTTTACTTCCATTTTTTAAATACAATTTAGTTTTATATATAGACTATAAATTTGATATCAGTGCTTTAACATTTTATATTAGTGCTCCAAAATGAGATGTTTCTTGTAATCAATGCAACTATTTACTAAACACGTACTGCATCATAATGCAGCTTCCACCAAATGATAAGTCACCATTTTCATTTTAGCTTTACTAAAATTCTTAAAGGGGTAGTTCACTCTAAAAGAAGATATTTTTAAGAATGTTGTTAACCAAACAGCTGCCGGTAGCCATTAACTACTGTAGCATGGAAAAAATACAATGGAAGTCAATGGCTACTGTTGTTTGGTTACAAACACTCTTAAAATATCTTTTGTATTCAACTCATACAGGTGTGAAAAAACTTGTGCATGAGTAAATGACAGAGTAAAATTTTTTTGCAGGAACTATACCTTTAAATCGTCCATTAAATAGCCATTGGGAAAAAAACAATTATTATTGTAAAACGTACTCCAGTAAGTTATTGTAATGATATAATGCCAATGGTTAAGATAGAGTCTAGAGAGGTCCTATGAGGACTGTATGTATGAATGAATTTTGCCCCAAGTGTTGCATGGTTTTTGAATCGTTGCACTTTCAGACAGGAAACAGCTGCATCAGGACAGGAAGTTAGGGGTGTAGAGCTCAGGTTAGGATACAATTGACTATTCTGTGGTAAAGAGAATCAGTTAGAACAAAAGGACAATCGCCTTGAGGAATGGTGTGCCATCTTCAAGTCTTCTTACATTTTTGCTGCTGGCTTTGTTCTGCCCTGCGTTTCTGCTTAGGGATCTTTAATGCAGAGCTTCCTTCCTTCTGTGGCTGCCCTTCTCCTTACTCTTTTAAGCCATCCTTTCCTGTAAAATCTCCCTTTTGTTAATGGCTCCTATCTGACTTTGCCTCGGCACAGAAAACAACTTTGAGGAGATCGGCAGAAGGAACAGTTGGTCCTCAAACACCTTACCAGCTGTCCCAAAAGGTTGCTCTGCGTTCACACAAAACACATAACGTTACATAATTATATAACATAAATATAAAATGTTTAAAATGGGGAGGAAGGAAAGAAACTAAACTCTTTAACCGTACCACTTTAAAAATCACAGGTTCTCCAATCGAACATCAGCACAACACCAGAATTACAGAGCCTCCACCGAGACTTCCACAAGGTTGACAAGTTCCCCTTTAATTTAATACTTTATGAAAATGCTTTTATTTATCTTTTTGTTAAGCTACACCTCAAAATATCTAATCAGTATTCATCTTTGCAGACCCCTACCAAGCATTAGGTCCCATCAGCAGTCGCCTTTCAAATCCAGGTAAGAAGTGACTAATGAGAAAACCGTATAAGCATCATTGTCAAATTGTCAACAAATGTGGCCTTTTTAGGGTATGTAATCTTTAGATGCACAGACTGGGCACAAAGTTTTGCCCTATTATAATTAAATAAATGAGATGAACCATATGTTTTCAGTTACTGTTTATCAGTTTTATGATAAATAAGTAACTGAAAGAAAAACCATTTACTCACCCTCAAGTAGGTCCAAATATGTAAATTTCTTCGTTCTGCCAAACACAAAAGGAAGATATTTTAAAGAAAGTTGTTTTGGGTCACCACTGACTTTCATGCTAGAATTTTTTTTCCTACTATGAAAGTCAATGGTGACCCAAAACAGGCTGGTTACAAACTTTCTTTCAAAATATCTTCCTTTGTGTTCAGCAGAACAAAGAAATTCTTCCAGAAAATGACTGGAGGGTGAGAAAAAGATGACATTATCTTTTTTTGGGTGACCTATTCCTTGAATTCCTGTTGTTACTATAATTTGGACAAATGAAACATGCCCAAGACAAACTAGTTTTACATTTTTTCTTATAATTTAAATAACACATACATTTATCATTAAAAAGTTTGGGGTAAGAATATTTTAATTTATATATTTATTATAAGTAGTACTTTTATTAAGCAAAGACATTAAAGACCAGAAGTGGTGGTAAAACCTTAACATATGGGGGGGAAAAAGAAATCTAATGTTGCACAGTTTACATAATAAAAGCACCAAACAACAATAAAGCAGCACAAAATCATCTATTTCTGAAGAATCACGTGACACTGAAGACTAGAGCAATGGCTGCTGAAAGCTCACAGAAATAAAATATTTTCTCAACAGAAAAATCAGTATTTTAAATGATAATTTTTCAAAAATATTATTGTATTTTTGATCAAACAAATACAGCCTTGGTGTGCATAAGAAACACACACACACACACACACACACAAAAATCTGACAAACCAAGTACATCATGATTAGTATGACTATTAGTATGATGTTTGCCCGACCTTCTTTACACAGAAACGAAACCTTTCCACACCAAGATCCGACCGACCAAACACAATTCTAACAACCTTCCCGTCACCAGCACTGACAGGACTGTGGGTAGGTGTCTGACCGACCCACATTCTGTTTCTGTGTACAGCATACATTAAAAAGGTCACATTTGGAGAAAACCTGCCTTAAAAAAGGCCTTCCATCCGATGCTTAAAGTCTCTGACAATCTTTATTTTCCGAACAGGCTCTGGTCAGATCCAGCTTTGGCAGTTCTTGTTGGAGCTGCTGTCCGACAGCAACAATTCCGCCATCATCACCTGGGAGGGCACTAACGGTGAATTCAAGATGACCGACCCAGACGAGGTGGCCAAGCGCTGGGGGGAGCGGAAGAGCAAGCCAAACATGAACTATGACAAGCTCAGCCGGGCCCTCCGCTACTACTATGACAAGAACATCATGACCAAGGTGCACGGCAAACGCTATGCATACAAATTCGATTTCCAGGGCATCTCCCAAGCCCACCAAAACCATCCTCAAGAAGGTGGCGTGCTCAAATACCAGCCAGAAGTGCCATATGTGCAAAGCTACCACAGCCACCAGCCCAAAATGAACTTCATGGGCACTCATACAACCCCTATGCCCGTTTCCACTGGGAATTTCTTTGGGCCTCCAGCCACCTACTGGAACTCTGCAACTGGAGTGGTCTATCCCAGCTCACCCATGCCACGACATCCCAGCACTCACTCTCATTTAAACTCCTATTACTAAAACACAGTCTTATCATTAAGCCCTGGATTTCTTATGAGAACAGAGTATAACAAAACATCAACTTTTCTGGAACCCTCACACGAACGCAAAAACCATTGTAGCAACTCCAAACAGTTCTCCATCTCACTGCATCTTTTGTACAGTATATATATGCATATCAAACAAAGCTGTACGTCTTCTGGGCCAAACTGTAAATAGGTCTAGCATGTTTTATATAAGGCATTGAAAAGACTGCTCTGACATTCCCCAAAAGCATCCCCTAATCTCTTTTTTAAAAGTGTAATATTTCTTTGTAAGCATGTGCTTTCTTGTACAGTCATTTTTTGTTATCAAATAACTCCACTCCCCTAAATGTAACATTATATTTCAAACCAATAAAACATGTAGCTCACTTAATGCATCTGTGAACTTTATTACCGTCATTACTTCTTAAATAGACATTACTGAGAATGCATTCATCAGACAGAATATCCCTTACCAACGGTTTGCATTCAAACATATTCTTTCTCAGTTTGGAGAACATGAAATAACATGTAATGAATAATTTTTCGCTATTAAAAACCATTGTGTCTTACAGTGTATTTTTCGAGTGCTTTACAGTAGCATTTCACAAGGCATAACTGTCTCATAGATTTTAGTGATGCATTATCAAAACAATAAACAAAAAGAAATTATGAGAAGCTAAAAGTAAAGGGAAAAAAGCTAATTTCGAATGTATTTATTAACAAATCAAGTGTAATTTAACTGAAAACTAAATCATACATCTCTTTATTTAGTCCTTTTTGTTTAGTCCAGTCCAAATACCTCCTCAAATATTCTGCGTGGCTCCACAAATTTGTTGACTTCCTTCGCCACAGCCGGGTCTGGCACAAAATCATGAGGTCCAATCTCAGTTGTGGGTGTGGTTATTACTTCAACAAACCCCGTTCCCACCTCCTCTGTCATGAATGGAGATGTTTGCTCTTCATCTGCAATTTCCAAATCAGACTCCATGACCCAGGGCTCACTGGTGATGACCTTACTGGACACTGTAAATGAATTCATAAATTAGGACTTGAAGTAAATCGAAGATTGTAAAGTGAGAGAACAGGTTCACTAAAATCTTCTAAAACCTCCATGATGTGGCAAGACATTCTTGACATCTTAACGTGCTATGAAAAGATCTATATTCCAACAACATAATTTGCCCTATTATCACTAGACATTTCTTACCAGACAAGTCAGAAGACAGACATGTGGAGTCGCAGCAGAGGCAAGCATCATTTGAACCATACAACTCTTCCCATCTAAGAAATGATCCAAATTCGGACTAGTTTAGTTCTGAAAATAACACTCACAGCACAACCAGAATTCAAAGTACCGTTTTGCTGTCTGGTTGAACGTGCAGGACTTTGCACTTGATGATGGTGTGAAGCTTCCGACGGATATTTCACAATGCATGTAAAGATGCTGAGAATGAAAAAAAAAATACAGGCAACCTCAATAAACCGATCAACTGATAAGTCAATCTTTCATCAAAAATCATAAGCCTGATCCTATCATTGGAAAAAGCTATATTTTTCTGAAACTGAAAAGCCATTTTAGCTCATTATTTCACCTCTCCCAACATCCCATGAAACAGAAACGCATCCAAGGAGAACCGGACAACATTTCTTTGTCCACTTTGGATGAATTTGGACCACCTACTGCTCTTGCTATCAGTCATGCACCTGAAAAAAAAAGCCTGGCATTAAAGAATAAATAATAGAAAAGGTTTTTTATTTTTCTAATGGAATAGGTTACTGAACATTTAGACAAAATACTTAAAAAAGAAATACAAAAAAGTTTGCATGAGTATAGTACGTTACATCAGGCTTATATGGCTCATATAGCTTCAGAGTATATTATAGTACACAGTTTAGCAGACTAGACACATAAAATATACAGTAGTAGTCAACATTTGAACATTTGAAACCAAAACGCGTTCTTGTCTTAGGACAACTTTGATGAACTGTTTTGATCCACTTCAAATGTTGACTACTGTATATAAATATCAGTCTATCAATTTAGATCTCAAATAACAGGATTTAGGATGATATTTCAGTGTTCTGGTATACAGTTAAGCTTTGTAGTCTATACTGCAGGAGTAAAACATAATGCAAAGCAGTGCAATAAGTATGATAATGATTAAGAGGTGTAAATCAAAATCCTGATGTGTCATATTTGATATTCACATTTTATTTAAAAAATGCATTGATAAGTAGTAACAATAAAGGATACAGTAGGCATGATGCTTAATGAAACAAAGGGTTACCCGTGGTTTTCAATGACTGTAAATCGTGGCATGGACAAATGAGAACTGCTGATAGTCACGTAACAGGAATCCACAAACAGCCTCTCATCCTCAGCTAGAGGGGGTCCGTCAGCCTGGAAGTACATCGGGTGACCAATGGTATACTCTTCGGTGGGTGATAACCTTCTCCACAGCTCTGAAAGACAGGATGATGATGATTCATTTACTGACACAGGATGGAGTGCTCACCTTATTAGTCAAATCTTGTTTACCATCACGGGGAGTGAGTACAACACTGTCCACGGTTCTCAGGGGTTTGAAGTAGTTCTGATATCTGACTTTCGGTATGTACCCAATTTTGTATGAGTAATGATATCTTAAAAAAGGACCGTTAGATTATTAAAACACAAATCAGCGGTTGACTGAGTCACGGAATGGACACAAAAGGTACTGCAAGCGAAACACGTTCACAATCAGCACACATCTGGTACACCCAAAGACACAGATTTACCTGTTAAAGTGACACTCAACAGGGAGCGAGAAAGGCATGGCACGGCGGATTGGCCACAAGTTCATCACTGGAGAGTAGCGCAGTATGTTGGAATATGTTACTCTATTGTTTATTAACTGCATTCAAAAGAGAAAGATAAGTTCACAGCACAGTTGATAAAGGGAAGCCCTGACTTGAGATGAGCAATATCTCACACATAATTTGTTCTTAGTTTTTTTTTAATCTATACTTTTAATTTATTTCATACATTCATCCATGTTTTATTGTTCCTGGCTGTTTTGTTGTAACAGACTAGGCTGCATTTTACCAAAGTAAAATGTAATAGAAATACACAAAACCTACATTGTGGCCCAGTGTCAAAATTACTATTATTTTAGCCCATTAATTTTTCTAATGAAGAGCATTAGGCTGCTTAATATTGCAGACAGACCCTTTCGAAAAATAAACCATGGTTTTACTATAGTAAAAATGTAGAAAGCTTTTTTGGGGCGTATTGATCACCATTTGAATAAAGTAGTACCATATACATACATACACATATATATATATATATAAAGTAGTACAAATACTATATCTTGTTATAACCCTGGTGTTTTGGTTTTATTTGTAGTAAAATCATTAATTTTCGTAAGGGGATATTTGGAATCATGTATGTTTTGAACGAAAGAAGCGAAGCACACCTTCCTCTTACTTCCACACTTGTCCATGTCGTAAATAAACACATGATAGTGTTTTGTCGTTTTAGTGATGTCGCATGTTCCCAGTTTTAACTCTGAATGAGGGCCGTCGACGCCTAAAATGTATTTGTGCACTTTAACGATCATTTTCTTCACGTGACAAACGACGTTTACTCCGTGTGATCGCGCGCGGTGGCGGGAGGCCTCGGGGAACGTTACCGCGGAGCGCGGGACAAGGACTTCTTTCGTCTCCTCGGGCAGTTGTTCGCTGCCTGATCCACGCATCGGAGAGAACTGCTTTTTGTCCAAAAGGGGAATTCTTGAATGTTGAAAAACGGGGAGTTGTAAATACGGCGAGCCGAGACTCTTGGCAGCAGATCCGTCGAAATCTTCCGAGGTCGAATTGCTCGCGTGCTTTGCCGCAGATCGAAGCGCGTACACATACGTTGAGGAAGAGACTAGTAAAGTAAATATGACTGGAAAATAAAGCTTCATATCTCTAAACTGCACTAAAGAAAATTGTAAAAGTCGTTATTTTACTCAAACACTGTTGGGAACCTTGATATATTTCACAGAGCCGGAATGAGTGATGGAAGCGCGGTTCTTTAGGGCAGGTCTCAAAACTGTTTCAGCATTTTACGTCATCACGTGATCACTGACGGAAATAGTTGACAAGCGTTATTTACTGGGTTAAGAGCAGACATATTAAAACATATTATATATACATAAAAAAAGTAAAAAGTAACTCAGTTATATTACTCTAAAATTAAAAAGTAATGCATTACTTTACTAGTTACTTAAAAAGTAATATTACTTTTTTTATTAACTCATGTTACTTGTAATGCGTTACCCCCAACACTGCTTATAGTAGTAAACTTACATTAATTAATGGTCTTTTTAAGGCGTTGCCGTTTAAGAATAGTGTTGCTTCCTAAGCTGTATTGCTGGGTCTATCATTTTTTCAAAATAATATTTTTTTCTGTTTGTATTTTACATTTTTGATAGTGGTTTATACATTAAATAAATTCAATAGCAAATCTAGTTGCTATTTAAATGTGTTGGTTTCAGCCAAATTCACTCTGGCCTCTAGAAAGCATTTTGGTCTGCTGTAAACACATGGAGCAGATTTGCATAGGTTACAAAAATCTGTTACCCTTTATTTCATAAAGAATGGCTTTAATGCTGCTCATATTTACTTAGGTGATGTCTAAACTGTTATATACCCTATAGGCCAGTGGTTTTTAGTCCTTTTCCTCTTGATCCACTACTCTGCAAATTGTGGTTTTCTCCTTCATCTTCATCTGACACACTTATTTGAGTTCATGGAGCTCTTTCCTAATGAGCTGATGATCTGAATCAGGTGTGTGAATTAGGGAGACATGTAAAGTGTGCATAACTGTGGGTCCTCAGAACAAGTTTGAAAAGCACTGCTCTAGAAAACAATGTGAACAGCTACATACATACAAAAGTATAAGTTGGTTTTATATTAGCATTTTTGAACAGATGCAGAAGATTCACCAAATCTTAAGGATGTCTAAACCATTTTTCAGTATTTTAAAATGCATTTTTGCCTGATGTTAGCAGCTTCACAAATATAGAGCATGGCCTTCAAATCTGACAGTAAATTAGAGATTACTGAAATGTGCTCTTTATTTTTAAATATGTCTGTTCTCCATATTAGTCTAATATCATCAGGAAATTTAGTCAGGTTTTATTCCTGTGATTTACAAACACATTTTTTGATTTTGGGGTAAAATATGAACGGCGAGGTTATCCCTTTAAGAAAAAGTCAATTAGTGAGAGGCATTAAATAGGTCAGAGGACATCAGAAACAGAATACTAATGATCAATCAAAAATGTTTTAATATTCTGATGACATTACAGTGAATGTTAGCACAGTACTTTAAAGAATTCTTACTTTTCAATACAAGTACACAAAATGTGACATATATATTGAATTCAGCTGAATCCATAAGGAAGTATGCAGAGATCTTTTGCTCCACTGATGCAACTTCCAAAAAGGAACCTAAAACAGATATAAACACTTAAAATAAAGTGATGGCTAAATTCATTATAAATGAATTTAATACCTTAAGAGACCCGGAGAATGACTTCAAAAGTCAGTCCTACATTTCTTCCACATCTGGATAGTTAGGGTTTCTCTTGACTCCACTCCTCTGGTTCATGATTGGCATTTAAAAATCTCTTTTCATCCATCACTATTTGTGATGGACCTATTGTAATTTGCACTTGCATGTTCTTATCAAAATCTTCAGGCTGTATATCTTCGGACAGTTCTTCTCTGATAATGTGAATCATTTCTTGTGCTCTACTCTTGTTGGATGCTTTAATATAATTTTCTGAGAGCTCTTCTATCAACGTAACACCAGGCTGTTTAACAATTTCAATTCTACTTTTGCTCTTGTGTATCCCAACATCCCCTCCAGTCTTCACAACTCTGTTCTTTTGCCCCCGAACAAGCATCACTTTTCCAGAACGATCATCCTTTAATTCTGAAGCAGTTGTTTCCACTGTCCCAACAATTACTTCCAGATCCTCCTCTAAATCATTCACGGGCATCTTTTTATATTTCTCTGTTGCTTCTATTTGTCCTTCAGTATCCGTCAAAATCTCCACAATGTCACCATCTTCTCCCTCTTCATCAATGCCTTCTGCGCTCTTAAACTTCACCTCTTCTGTATCTTCTTGAACTCTGACCGACCCTTCCATAGTCTGCATTAAAGATTGTTTGTTTCTGTTCAAAACCCAGGGTTTGCTTATTAAAGATTGTGTCACATGTGCCAAAGAAGCTGTTATGGAAGCAAGAACAATAACTGATGTGAGATTTATAGTGTTTTCATTTGATGGTCTCTGATGTTTTCTACTTACAAGATGATTCAATTTCACACGTGGAATCACAACAAGCACAAACAGAAGCATCGGCGTAGAGCTCCTCCCACCTGTACGGACAGGAAAAGAACAAGAGTGTATGCAGCTTCTCTGCATTTACACACTGTGTTGAATGTGTGTGAAATACAACAACTTACCTTCTCTCTACATTGTTATAGCCACATGACTTTGCTGTGGCACTTGTAGTGGCACTGTGAACAGATACTGTGCAATGTAGGTATAAGTGCTGTAGAAATGAAGAAATTAACACTTTAATTCATAATTATAAATATATAAACCACTACATATTAGACCGAGGTAGGTTGTTACATGTTTTATATACTCTCCTTTCGAATAGTGCTATCAAATGATTAATAGCATCCCAATTGAAAGTTTTTGTTTACATAATATATGTGTACTGTATTTATTATGTTTATATAAATACACACACTTAAAGTATATATTTTGAAAATATTTACATGTATATAAATATATTTATTTTTCATACATTTACATTATTTTATATTATATATAAATATTTTACAAAAACATTTTCTTAAATATATACATGCATGTGTTTTTATTTATGTATACATAATAAATATACATAGTACATATATATATATATATATATATATTTATATACATAAACAAACGCTTTTATTTTTGGATGGCAAAATGAGGACAAATAATTTGATTGCACTAATTTCTACATATTAAAAATTATTTCAGCAGTGGGTCAGTTTTTTTTTTTTCTTTCTTCATTTTTGCAGTTTCGTAGACCCCCCCCCCACCCCCACCCCCCCCATGTCATGAAATCCTCTGATATGTTATGGAGGATGGCTTTTTATTTTTGGCGATTAGAAAAAGTTTAATAAATATTCTGGAACTTATTCTTCTCAATGTCAATATGCAGCAGGTTCACTTCATGACACTTTTTCTTTTTCCCCAGCTCTATGCG
>JAUCMU010000030.1:16159370-16190640 GCA_032275025.1 Enteromius treurensis | reverse complement strand
ATTTGATTGCACTAATTTCTACATATTAAAAATAATTTCAGCAGTGGTTCAGTTTTATTTTTTTTATTTTTTTCATTTTTGCAGTTTTGTAGAACTTATTCTTCTCAATGTCAATATGCAGCAGGTTCACTTTATGACACTTTTTCTTTTTCCCCAGCTCTATGCGATCATTACAGAAAGGCTCATCCAAAAATGACATTTTTCTCAAGTTGTGTGCAGTCAAGACTTCTTATAAACCTAATTTCAAACACAACCTCTCCCAATAATCCTATAGGAGTTAAAAAGTGTGACTACTAGCCCCGTTCTCTCCTTTCTACTGACATTTATAATTGAAAACATTACCGTGCCTGTAACTTGGGGGAGTAAAAAGGCATCAACTGAAAACCTTATAATGTTCGACTGTCTCTGGAGAAAGCGTGAGAGACTTCCTTGTCTTCTACTGTCCTCCATACACCTGAAATGTGAGCGTTTGCTGTTAATATTTGTTCTTCTCCCCTTCAAAAGTGTATTCATGTTAATAAAAGCCGAGTGCTTTAAACCACTTACCCATAATTACTAATAGCATCATGTTGTGGAATAGACTTTGGGTCTGTTGATGCTGTTACAGAGCATGTGTCAACAAAAACCCTTTCGTCCTCGGATATATAAGCAGCACTGACTTCAAAAAACATGGGCTCGCCAAGCACAAAACTCCCATTTCCCTCGAGTCTTTCCCAGCGTTCTGGAATTCACACACAATTTAATAGACAGATGGGCACCAACACCATAACAGAGGTCAAACAAAACAGGAAATTATACAGAAGGAGAGAAAAAGCTTACCATTACACACATAAAGATTAAACTTGGCCCTATGTTCAAAAATCTTGTGCAACACATGTTCCCTCACCACTGGCAGGAAGCCCATTTTGTAGGAATAATGAAATCTAGAAATGGAGAAAATAAAATGGATGAGGTGAATTGTATCTGAAGTCCTGAACCCTCTCCAGAATGATGGCTTACCTATTGTATAGGCACTGGATGTTTAATGTAAGAGGTACAGCTCGGATGACTGTCCCTGGAGGCTCTGCTGGAGTATAGTGCAACATGTTGGAATACATGATCTGTCCTTTCATCATCTGAGGGGGATCAAACATTATATGGCAGGTAAAATCAAAATGAACATGGTGAAAAGTGGTGGTCCAAGTTATTTTGTTCATATTTCGCTGGCTATTATGGCCTACAATAATAGTAATAATCGTGGATTATCAAGACGTAAAACCCCTAGATAGAAAGCCTACTGAATTATATTTGATTCACAAGTTTGTAAGCCCTCTTTGCTGATCTAGGATATCTTCCTTTTTGGCCACATATTAGCACAAATTGCACATTTAAATAAATGTTCAGTAAATGTTTCAATGTTTAAAAAACTTCTTCTTTGAGCATTTTTTATTGGGCTACTTTGTTTATGTAATGTTTTTTTTTTTTTACTTTAATGGAAATTAAAAGAACTTATGCATTGACATTAAAGTGAAAAAAATGAAAAAATGCCTATTTAATGCACTTTAGAGGCCTTTGCATCAGATTTCGTTCTCCTTTCCAAACAAAGTTCAAGAATCATTAATCAAAAATATTTTACGGGCAATTTTGAATAACCTATAGTTTTAGCTTTTCATGTTTATAGGCCTACATCTGATATCTGGTGTGTTGAAAATGGAGTTTTATACAGCCTTTTAAAACGTATATTTTCTAAACACCTCATTTAAGACTGGGTTTATCGCGCAGAGCTAGACTACTTACCGTTAACGAGCTATCGCAGTCATTGAGGTCGTAATGGAAATATAGGAAGTTCTCGTCTGAGCGAGAGACAGGACAAGTTCCCAGGTGAAATAAAGACGGCGAACATCTGAAGCCCAGCAGACTCTTATTCATGCGCACCGAGATCTTACTGTACCCACACCACACCTCCACACCACGAGCATTACGCACTGGAGACACTCGGATATGCTGAGGGTTGCTTGGAGGAACCAGAAGGCCTGTCAAACGGTTTGGCAACTGTCTTTTCCCGGACACAGGTCTAAACAGCTCCATGTCAGCGAGAGGAGCAGGAACATGCCGGAACATTGGGAAAACGTGGTATGGTGGCATAACCGCAGGGCTCTTCATAAACTCACTGTCTCCTGTCCACGGCCTGAGCGCGCCAGGATGCATGTCATGGGCTTTCTGCTCCGTGGATACGACATTGCTATATTCTAGATGACCCCGGGTCCCGTAAGTGTGAGTTCTGGTGATGTGCAGCATGCCAAGAAAGTATAAAGAACAACAAAAATACAAAAAACTCATGCGCTCCATGACAACTAACGTTATTAATTCGCAAATGTTACGCAGAGGAAGTAAATAAAACGCAGCTGAGAAGAAAACAAACCGCGCGCCGCCGCGGCCACCTGTTGATTGATGACGTGACGACTACTAATTACTCGTTTAGTGATGATCATAGCGATATATAGATCCGTGGATGACAGTCGGCTCTTTCGAATAGTTTATTTCAATCAACCGGATAATATAAAATAACGTCATCTCGTAATTCCGCATCGGCGTCGAATATTCTCAAAAACGTTTTGCAAGCACGTATTGCTGTTTATTATGTGGCTTTATCGGTTGCTTTTAATCGAAAAACGTTTATTTTACATTTAATTAAATATAAAAAATAATCATAAACCAAAAAAATACGTGTACCTGGCATTATTTATTTTAATTAGCTCATATGGCCTGTGTAACTTGGATTAACGTTAAACAGTTTACTTTATTTGGCTGTTGTATACTTTTTCTTTTCTATTCTAGATACTTATTTTACTATTTTTGTTTGCTTTATCTGTTTTTTTTTATTATTAAATTTATTTGATTATTAAATTAAACTTATCGGTGCTCGGTTCGTTGAAACGGTTCAGATCCGAATCAATAAAAGAGTCGACTCATTCATTAAAAAGTATCCTAATAATAAAAATAAATAAATAATAAGAAAAACAAATCGAATGCCTTTTAAAAATTAATTGTTTCCTCATATTCTGGTTTCTGTATCAGAATTAAGTTTGCAATTGATTTAAGTTTTAAAACAATTTTGGTAGATGCATGCGCATTTAAGATCTTCAACAGCATTGTGGAAACGAGTGTTTGGGCTCAAAAGACAAATGTAAAATAAAAAATTTTTGTCTGACTTAAATTAAAAATTTTTTTTTTCATTCTTTCAATTTTTTAATCCATGCACAAGGGTTCTTGCTGTGAGACCAGACATACACTTGTCTCCTTCAACAAAATGTCTAATTCATTGAAGTGATTCATGAAAGACCAGTAATACGCATTTTAGGTGCAACTTCCAGTAACTTCTGACTTGCGGTGCAGCCATTAAAAATTGCATCAGCCAGCTACTAAACCAGTAGGAAGTTTCCAATAACATCTGAATTAGTATTCCCTATGGAAAAGTAGTTTACAAGTCTAGCTGATCTTGATCGTTACAAAAAAATAAATAAAAAAAATAGTGACAAATATCCCTTTAGGTGCTCCTCCACTTCAACAGAGGTATTGGTATGTATGAAGGTTTTCTTCAAGATTTATTAAGAGGTGACAGAGCAACAATTTGTCCCGGATACTGTCCCCCCACAACCTCTCTTTTCTATATAGATAGATATATTTCCTGTAGTCTTCAATAATGACTGAACAGACACATAAATCTGTATGTATGTTATAAGCAGCTGGGAAACATCTGCATTTTCAAAGTTGATCAGTGCTCAGACACGTTTCTGACAGTGCATGGTGCAAGTGTGTGACATTTATATGGTGACCAAGGTCTGCTAAACATAACAAGATTGGAGGACCTACAGAGGCAACGCTCTCTTTAATAGAGAAACCAAAATCGATGATATCATAATACTTCAGACATTATGCGTTCATGAAGGATGGTGTTGAAAGAAATGACAAAGTAAAGAAGCCAGTGCGGCCAATTACAAGTTTTAACTGGTTATTAAGAACATAAAGGACAGCAGTCATCATCACTGATCTGAGCAGAATAAGGTAGTTTGCAGGTCCTGACGCCTCAAAGGTGGCAGGTTCGAATCCCAGTCATTAGAATTAAGCTCGAAAAGGACATTTCACCCTAACATTGCTTTAACGTTAACTGGATGATGCATGGATGCTATGTACACAGATTACAATGGATGAGGATGTCATCAGTTAATTAAATATATGGTATTGGTCAGTCGTACTGAATGAAGCTCGCGTCCAATATGAAGTTCTCACATGACGTTTGAATTGTCGTGGATTTCTACACAGTTGCATGAGGCTTGAATTTTAGCTATACATATAATAAACCTTGATCAAACTCCTATAATCCTCTTCTGTTCAATTTCGTCCAGTGGCTGACCAATAAATCGAGGCACTTGTTTAATACCATGTTTCCGTTACATAATATAAATGTCAGGCTTGAACCTGTACCAAGAAAGAAAGCAAACAAAAAAACAGCAGAAAACAGATTTTTCTTTTTTTTTCTTTCTTTTTTTCCTTGTTAAATAGTAATAAATACATGAGATGCAGTGGTTTATTTTTTCATTTTTCTGAAGCAGGAGGGTTAAAAAGTTCTCATTTTTATTTATTTATTTATTTATTCATTTATTTATTTATCTGTCTGTTTTCTTTAGCAGCAATCCGAACATGGTTGAGAGTGGAGATAGCAGCCGAGAGAGAAGTAGTTCACTTTTTTGACTTGATGGCAAACAGCACTCACAGAGTGTTGTGAAGGAGGAAGGGGAGGAGGGGGAGAATAAAGACAGGAGAGAAAGCAAAATGAGAGGCAGGAAATGAAGTCAGAGTGGGAGGGGCCGGAGTCAGGAGGGCGTGACAGTGTCCCTTCGTACAGAAGTATTCCGCCCTCCTGCTAAATCTCACCCCAGACTCTTCCTTCCAACAGAAACATGGGGTAAGTACGAAAA
This sequence comes from Enteromius treurensis, assembly GCA_032275025.1. NCBI lineage: Eukaryota > Metazoa > Chordata > Actinopteri > Cypriniformes > Cyprinidae > Enteromius > Enteromius treurensis. The sequence goes on along the minus strand of JAUCMU010000030.1, from coordinate 16,185,682 downwards.
TGAAGAGAGAGAGAGAGAGAGAGAGGGAGAGGGAGAGCTACAGCAAGATTTGGCTTAGCATATCCAGAGTTAATACAAATGTGTTAACGCTTTCATAGTTTTCTGTCCAAAACAAAGAGGGTTAGAAAAAAAAGAGAGAGCGAGAGAGAGAGAGAAGAAAACCAAAGTAAGAGAGGGGTGAGAGAGTCTAGTGAGATGGTGAAGAAGGCAGACTATTTTTTGAAACGAACAACAGGGAAGCATTTTGGTTTTCCTTCTGGCAAAATGTTTTGATGTTTTCCAAGACTTTCCTGTATCACTTCCTCCTTTATGTGAAGTCGAGTTACGTTCCCCCTCTCCTCGTGAAAGCGGCTCATGGTTCAGCCTCCTCCTCTAGTTGTTAGTTGGTGTTGCTCACTGTGTGGCGTCTAAAAACAGTTTCTGTCATTTGCTTTATTTCATTCGTAGGATTTGTTTCATAGTTTGAGATATATAAGCCAGTGTGTCAAGCGAGATAAAGACTGGAAACATTAAAAAAAAGTAACAAAAATGTGTCTTGTGTATGTCTTGCCTGTGTGTTTGTTTATACGTGTGTGGGTTATGCTCAACTAGAAAAAAAAGCCAAGAAAGAAAACGAAACCTCAAACCCAGTTTGTTTGCTTGTTGTTTTCTATGCATAAGTATCATGTCTGACCAGAAAAAAAACGGAAAAAAAACAAAAACGGTATAAATAAAACACTGAATAAATAAACCCACAAAATACCCACCACTCAATTTAGATCTCTTTCTAACCCCTCTCCCGTCTCTCTCCTCGTGTAGTGATTCTTAATAAATTAAAAATATACAATTACGGCAAAAAGAAAGAAAACAAAACAAACCAAAAATTTAAAAAAGCATAAGGTACTCTTTCCCGCTGCTGTCACATTGACAAAAACATTCTTTTTTTTTTTGCAACCCCAAAACTCCTCACCTCCATAAAAATCTCTCGCTGCAAACCTGTCCTGAAATCCCATAAAATCAAATAACAATAAGAATGGTAAAAACAAACCTTCTGAAACCTTCTGTTGCGACTACTTCGCCCCGCCGCCCTTCTCCTTCGATTAAAATAAAGAAACAAACGAACAGAAAAAATAACGATAAAAATAGTTTCAAATCCCTCCCTTGACCTTCTCCCCATGCAAAACCAAAACAACGAAGCGAAACGAAAAAACTAAACCGACTGTCTGATAATTCACAAGTTTTTCTCTGCGATTCGGTTACGTGTGGCCGCACGTGTGTGTGAGTGTGTGTGTCGTACGCTTACATGTGTCGCGTATGCGTGTGTGGCGCTTTTGTCACTGTTATGTTATCGTTAAAATTTTTTGTATGGCTTTTGGAATTTGTTCAAGATTTATCAAGAGTTGGCTGCACTCTGACCGCTCCCACTCCCGCTGCTGCACACTGCCATCATGGCGGACTCGTCGGAGTCCGGCCGCCCCCCAGCTCCCCCGACTCCTCTGGGCGGAGGCCCCCCGGTGAGCATCCCCCCCACTCCAACGCTTCCCTGCGGCGGGTTGTTATTGTTGTTGCTGCCGGCGTAGCACGGAGGGATGTATCCCAAACCGGAGGCAGCGACAATGCTGTCCTGGGAGGCTGGGGCCTGGGGCAACTGTTGCTGGGAAGCGGAAGGGGGCTGCTGGGGGGCCATGACTGTCCTAGTCCGAAAGGCAGAGAGGCCCAGGTGGAGGTTGGAGGAGCCGTACTGACTGGAGTCCAAGCTCGACGGGGGCGGCTGCATGATGGAAGACTGACCCAGGTGGTGGTGGTGGGTGAGGCTGAGCTCGATGCTGTCCTGCATCTGCGGGGAGGAGACGGGAATCAGCGCCTGGCCCTGCTGGCCCTGCGAGGCCTGGCCTTGCGGCTGGTTCTGCTGCTGCTGCTGTTGCCGGAGCTGTCTGCCGTTGCTGTGGTGGCTGCCGTAGATGGGGTGGGGATGGTGCGGCTCCATCATTCCCCCTATGTTGCCCAGGAAGTGGCGCGAGTGCTGCGTGGCCGCCGGCTTGTGCAACAGCAGCTGTGGGTAGGAGGAGTCACTGCCGCTGTTGGACAGCTGACCCATGCTGCTGTCCCCTCCTGGCCAGATGCGCAACTGCTGTTGAGACGGAGCCTGGAGAGAGAAGAGGCCATCAACATGAGTGACGTTTCGGCATGTTACTGAAAAAGCCGTGTGGTGCGCTGCAACGCTCGCTTACTTGTGGGCTCTGCATCTCGTAGTCTGTGTGAGTGACTGCGCTGTTGTAGTACCGGTTGCTGTACCGGTAATTTCGGTTGTCATTGGAAGAACCGCTAGATCCACCTGGATTGGGATCAAATACAAAGAGTTGATATGAAAGGAGTTAGGTAACAGGTACTAAACATGGAAGCTCAAATGTGCGAACCTCTGAGATAAAATTAGTTGATGTTACCATATCTGATGCCAAATGAGATATTTCTACATGTGTGACCCTGGAGCACAAAATCTTAAGTAGCCTGGATATATTTGTAGAAACTGCCACCAATAAACTATATCTGCCAAAACGATCCATCTTTTCTTTTATTATCATCAATGTAATAAAATGTAATTTTTGATTACTTATATGCATCGCTAAGGACTGCATTACACACACACACACACACACACACTTACCAGAGCTGGAAACAGAGCTAGTGGTGGAGGTGGAGTGGCTGTGGTCCATGGCAGGGCTGGTGGAGGTGGAGCTGCTGGTGTTGGTGCCCTCATCCGTTGTCTTCTTGAAGAAGTTGTGCTGCAGCGCGTAAAAGGGCGTGATGCGCGTCTTGGGATCGTAGTCCAGCATGCGCAGGATCAGGTCCTTGAACTTCAGGTAGTCACAGGGCGCGTGACCCTGTTCTCCAGCTCGCCTCCCCCCTGGACCTCCCGTCTCCACCCCCAGGATCTCGTGCAGTCGTCGCGTGGCAGGTGGTTTATATTCCTGAAAAGACAAACCAACAGAGGAAGGGAAAAGAATGAGGCGCAAATGTGCAGCATTTAGTGCAGACAACAGTTTAAATTTTAGCATTTGCAAACATGTAAGGACAATGAATCACCAGTCTACAAACATTTTACATTAGTAACAATCAATTTAAGGATTAATAAATACATAAATCTACTAATATTATTACTTTAATACTATAAAGTCAACATGAAATGACATTTGCAAGCCACTTCTGAGTTAAACTTTTAGAAAATATGTATTAGTAAAATATAGTGTTCAGCTCATCCATTGAGAAGCGACTGGAACACGAAAAGTGGGTTTCACATATTTTAGTGAAAGTTACATACCGATATGGAATATTGTGTGAATGCAAGTTTGATCACTTTAGCATTAGATTGCAATGTTAGCTAGAAGAACGTTGTAGCAGTACATACACACTTAAAACATTCCTGAAATTAGGGAAACCAACACTTTTTCTCTCTGTGCATTAACATATTGAGCGCACACACACACACATATGTGTATTGCAATTTTGATTTCATGTTGACTTTAATAGGAAACTAAATAGCCTCAAAAATCATTACTGAATGTAGGTGAAGGGGGGCTGAAAGTGAGAGATGTTTGTGGTTTTGTGGGAATAACGACGGTTGTACTGGGGCCCTCAGTGTCATACAGGGTTCAGCAATGAGACTTTTTGAAAAGACTTCAAGTTGAAAATACTATACACAATCATGCATTCCAGCTATTACCACAAAAGAACAGCATTAAATATTCAACTAATGAATTATTTCAGTAACATGCTCTCTTTTAATGAAATATTAATGTAAACATTTTTGTGACACAAAATGTTTGTGCTGAAGCCAATGAGACCGGTGTTGTCAGGTTAAGTAAAGAGACCTTGTGGCCAGAAATAAAAAACCCTTATTGTTGAGCCCTGTCATGTACACCATACAGAACCTTTGACACTGACCCTCATCTGTGCCATTTTACACTGCATCATAGTCCATAAATACTATAAAAAGACCTAAATGTTCCAGCACCTCCACTGTAAAAGTATTGTATTGTACATACAGAAGCATGCTGGAGCATCTGAGGTAAGTCTCTGAATGAGTTGGCAGTAAGTGCTAGACATTAATCCTGTAAAACAAAGCGTATTAGGACCTCATCCAGACTTTTACCCTCTACCTGCTATCACCTTTGCATCTTAATCTGCGATCACATACGCACAAACACACACTTTCTGCAGTCTTAACCTGAAGCTGCTTTCACTTATCTTCACTGGAAACAGGGTCATTCTAGTTGCTGACTGCACTCACTTAACCTGTGACCCAATGTGTGTCACTGACTAGACTAAAAGCTGCTACGGGCTCTACCAATGCACAACATATCAATATATAGTGATGCTTTTCATGCAACGTCTAGATTTTAAATCTTTTTTGCAATTTTAGCAGCACTTAACAACAATGCTCCATGTATTAACATGCAAGTTGATGCACTATAACTAACTCAACTTTTTATTAAAAGATGTAAATCATATTAGCTAATTGCTTTAACAAATAATTTTAACTAATGGGACCTCATTATAAAGCCTTATTTTTTTTTTTTTAATTTACATTATCATTCAATCTTTTTGGGTCAGCGAGATATTTTAATGTTTTTATATGAATATTTTACGTGTTTTATGTGCACCAAGTCTGCATTATTTGGTCAAAACAAATTACGGTGTTGCATTTTTAACCTATTTTATTTAAAATTTAGTATAATTTTTAGAAGCCATTTACTCCAATCAATTATCAATGTTGTGCTGCTTAATATTTCTGTGGAGGATGAATAAAAAGCTCATTAAAACATCTAAATCTTTTGTACTTCCGCTCTCACTTTAGTGTATTATAGTTGGTATTATTAATGTATTTTTTCATATTTTCACAGAAAATTCATACTGACCCCAAACTTTTTAACAGTAGCGGATAGATAAAAGTATCAGGACACCTTATCCAGATGCGTACTTAATGATTTAACTTCAAAAACACTAGGTGGTTCAGTTTCTAGGATTATATGTTCTCAGTGTATGCTCTTGTATACATTTAAAAATGGATTTCCACATATTTTTGGCCTTTTACATTATATATCTTGATGTATACTGTACTATAAGCACAACACGTCTTTTTCTACCTAGAATCTTAGAGACAGAATGAGGATGGCTGAGATGATGGCAATGATGAGGAGAACAGATGCTGTAGGTTTGGGGTTTTGATTGACCTCATGCCTCTGTAATCAGAGGCGGGTCAGCGGAGAGAGGAGGAGGTCCACTAGTGCACATTAGCCTTGCTTCAATTCCATCCCCAACCTTTTTCTTTACCACCCTCCTCCATTTTAGCCCCAGTTTTCTCTCTTCCCCTCTCCCTGAGGATAAGGTGAGCGTAGGTGCACAGAAGGTGACGTGAGAGGTGAGGGGTGGGTTCTTTGGGAGGAGGGCGAAAGTTAAGTAGAAGCAGAGTTTTACTCACAGAGGCCGAAGGATAAAGTACCTTCTTAATGTCCTTGTTCTTCTTGACGGTCCACAGGCCGTCGGACAGCTTGTCGAAGTACTTGCGTGCTTTAGGGGCCTGATCCAGCATATGGTTGGGCGGGACCCCCAGCACCTCCACTATTTTATTCATCTGGTCCACCTGAGAAGGAAACAGTACAGCATTAGTGTAAGATCCATATGGACTTTACATCTAATTCATTAGGTATCATACATTTAACAGATTAAGACATTTTGAAATGCATTAAAAGGGATAGTTCACTCAAAAATAAAACCACTAAGCCATTAATTACTCACCCTCAAGTCATTCCAAACCTGTAAGATCCTCATTCTTTACATTGCTGAAGAAAGTCTTATTTTTGTTTCTTTGCACACAAAAGGGATTCTTATAGCTTCATAACATTAAGGTTGAACCACTGTTGTCTCATGGACTACGTTAATGATGTCCTTACTTCCTTTCTGGGCCTTGAATATTTCCGTTGTGTTGCTATCTATGTTGGGTCAAATAGCTCTCTGGAAAAAAAAATGGAATCTGTGTTCTGAAGATGAACGAAGGTCTTACAGGTTTGGAACAACATGAGGTTGAGCAATTAATGACAGAATGAACTATCCCTTTAAGGAGTAGACCGAAAGGTGTATACACAGGATCTAGTGTCCAGACCAATTTTAATTTATCTTATTTTATATTATGCATTTAAATATTGATTTTTATTTATCAATAAAAATATCCAATTTTTTTTTAATAATCGAAAACTAAATGATGGATCAGAATAAGTTGGAGCATTTCCCAATTTTAATATTTACAGTAGCAATTGTATCTGCCCATGTCTCTGCCCAAACATAATTATAATATTTTAATAATGCATAAAGGCTGACAAGGCAGAGAATAATATATCCTGTTTGTGTGCCTGTTAAAGAGCAATTCTTACAAGTGGATGAACGTCAAAAGACGTACGTAGTACGTCACAAAGCTTTGCACAGTCATTGTGTGACTAATCCCCGAGCCGTACCTCATTTGAGCCGCTGAAAAGCGGTTCGCCCGTGTGCATCTCCACCAGAATACAACCCAGGGACCACATGTCTATAGCCAGGTCATACGGCATGCCCAGCAACACCTCTGGAGAGCGGTAAAACCGGCTCTGGATGTACTGGTAAATCTAATAAGGAAAGAAAACAGTAATGAATGACATGCACAAAGAAAGCATTGCACAAGTTTCTACCAAGCAGACTGGGCTCCCATAGTACGTATAAACTGTTCTCCACTAGAGGGCAGCAAAATCTACAAGTTAAGAAGGGTGCAGCACTGCCACTAGGAATCTCAAGCAGCAAAATCCATTTCAGCTGTGGGAAAGTCCTCTAGAATGTGCTCTGAATGCAAGACTACTGCGTTTTCTTCTCTCCTACAGATGCATTTAACCATTAATTGTTCTCCAATGCACGCCAGTTTCGTTTGTTTAAATGCAAGTGCGCTAATTAATACTGGGCGTGACCTCATATCAGCCTGCCGTTATCAAATAACGACTCCAACGAGCCTAAACCGCCATCTCACCCTCTGTCCTAGCTGGCAGGAACTGCCAAAGTCCACAATCTTGATGGCACTGCGCTTGGGATTGCAAAGGAGGATGTTTTCAGGCTTGAGGTCGCAGTGGATGATGCTGAGCTCGGGCGTGGCCAGGAAGAGCAGCGCCGTGCACAGCTGCTGAGCGAACTTGCGCGTCAGGTTGAGCGAGACGCCGCGGAAGTTGGTGTTACGCAGGAGGTCGTACAGGTTGTAGGAGAGAAGCTCGAACACCAGGCACAGGTGGTTACGGAACATGAAGTGCCTCTTTAAGTGGACTGAGGAAACAAGAATAAGATAGAGAAGATGTGTTAGGGGGGCTGCTTGGTAGCAGTTGGCAAAAGCAAGTCAACTAGATATCTACGAGAACCAGATCATTTATTATACTTCGCTTTCTGGTTTTTACCTATGTAGTACTTCATCTCAGTGTCGTGTTTGTTCATGAGCTCAAGAAGCCGCAGCTCAATCTGGGCCTGGTTCAGGAAGGCTTTCTTGTTCTTGATGATCTTGATGGCCACCCACTCCTGCTCGTGGTGGTCATAGGCTTTCACCACCTACACACATATAACAACGTTACAGTTTTACAACAATAAATGACAGTATTCATGCATTGCATGCATAAAATGTAATATTTCACAAATGCATCCGAGTTTCAGTACACTTTTTATTATTTATTATATCTGCCTTTCCCGATCCTGCTGTCTCTCTCTTTCTCTCTTCACTTCCTGTCTATATTGATCTGTTCTATCAAAATAAAGGCTAAAATATACCCCCTTGCATTAATTGAAAACAGAAAAGGAACTTACATTATTTTCATAATTATTTTTTTTTTTAAATCAAAATCTAATGTAATGAAACCTCACCAGGGATTACAATTATCAGATTTAAAGCAGCATATTAAAAACTATTGTTATGCAGAACTGTCATTAGTTTTCCCACCAAAAAGTCCTGAGAGATTGAAATACAGTATTATCATACTTGAGTCTACTATGTGAACGCAAAAAAAGTAACTGATAGCACAGCTGAAACCAAAAAGATTACATTCTAATCTAGATAGTTTGGAGGCAACACATCACTTGCTAGTTTGCAGTTTTTAATGCACCCTATTGAACATGAGCACCATCTTCGGTTTGATTTTATGACTGTATTCCTTTAGACTTGATATCTAAGTAGCAGTAATGAGATGTTTGACCAAATCGCACAGCCTCTCTTCTCATTTTCTGAGTTAATACTAACCTGTCCGAAGGAGCCCTTGCCAATAAGTGAGTCGATCTCGTAGCGGTCCAGCCACTTCTCCCCGTTCTTCACAATGTAGTCATAGTTGTCATCGTCGTAGCCGTCGTTGTACACCTTGCGCTCTTTTTTGGTGCTAGAGTCTTCGGGGGGAACCTGCTGGGCTCGCCGTTTCTTCTTTGTGTAATACACCTGAAAGCAAGCAAAAGACTTAACACTTGCAAGCTGGGTTTCTACTTTGTTAATCACTGGCCTTTCTGTGAGTGTAAATATGAAAAGACCTGTGCTGGCTTACCTCATTGATGTGCTTGTATGTCTTGATGAGATCGACTGAGAGTTTTCGTAGCGGGGCGCTGGCGGGATCTCGAAAACTCGGGGGAATCCTCCTCTGCAGGATGGTCATATCTGACAGCACCTGAGGGGGGGAAGAAAAGAAGAGAGACAACTGTAATAAAAAAAGAGGGGCAACTGAGAAACCACCATAACAAAAATCACAAGGTTAAAGGACATACATATTTATAATAAATAAACAAATAAAAACTATCACATTCAAAATAGCTATTCATCGAACTGTACAAGAAAACTGTAACCAGGGATTCTCTAGCCTACATGCAATAGTGATGCAACAGCTAATGACGTCAATATGGATGTATACATAGACCAGTAATGATACACTGCAGAATATAAGAACCTTTCTGGGTAAACAACCCATTACTCTACCTCAGGCAGATAGATAAACTCAAATGCATAATGTAACTGTGGACTGCAGGTCAGTAAAATTAAATCCTATACTGACTGTAGTCAATTCTTATGCACTGATTTAGTAGTGAAACACTATTTCGTCGCCATTTGAGGCCTTTCTCAGCATGTTTTTAAACACACAGGGTGTGCAATTGCAATTAATCAAATTAATTGTGCGGATTTATTCAAATGCATTAAAAAAACAACAACTTAGGGACCAGTTGCAAACACTTTGATATCCAACCACACTATAACATGGATGTTTGCATACGGGTTATATTAGGATTTAATTTCAAGGAAGCATGTTTCTGGTACCTGCTGCTGGTCGGCCATGGAGTGGATGTTACCGAAGGAGGGGTGGCTGTGCTGGCTCGACATGGTTGGCTCAGCGGGGGAGAAGCCCAAGGCGGCAGGCTGGCAGAGGGTAGAGGAGGGGGGCTTGCATCCTGAGCTGCTTCCACCTTCATAGAGAAAAGGGAAAAAAAACGAGAGAGGTTTCAGAAGACACATTGCTAAAGTGCATCACACACGCCAAGCAAATACTGACATGGGTGTGGGGAGAAACACTGCACTGCAGGGGGAAGTAGAAATATGAACACGCATCCTCACTCACACACACACACACACCATATTGGAAGTCAAACTGAAAGCATTTTAAGAGCCTTCAGCTAAGAGATCTTTGAAATCTCCTACAATCAAACGGAATGGTGAAAAGAATGAACGGTTATCCTCTCAAGAAGCTCCAGTTCATTTTGGCTGAGAAATTACAGCACCGCTCCTCAGGTCAGCATGACAAGCATGCGTTGGAGGTGGGAATACACTGCTATACACCTTCAAAGACCTGAGAATGGTTTCCAAATCTGAATAATTCTCTCAACTTTATGAGCAGCATGTGTTTTTCCGACAGCTACGGGCGGACAATATGCAAACGCCAGAAAAATCACTGTACTCTATGTCACTGCCAAAACGATGGAACAAAGAAAAACTGCCGTATGACATTGCAAACCAAAATCTCTGTGGATGATGGGAGTGACTGGGAGGCAAGCAGAGCTATCCATGGTCCTGTGCTGCCACTCGTTGGCCAAGAATATGCTGCAGCTATTACTTTCAGATACAGGCTGCACATTAGGTTGCCTGCTATAATGCTGACTTTAATTTATAGGTGAAATGTGGTGAAAACGTCATATTTTAAACTTTATTTAAAGAAAAATATACTTTGCCTATTTTATATATTTTTGTAGGGCCACAATGCCTTTTCAGCATTGTTTTAAGCATTAGTTTAATAATAATTAACCACAATTTTTTTGTGTGTAATACTGTGTACACACACATATATACACACATATATACATATATATATATGCACATATTGTATAATATATTTAATATTATATAAAATCTACATTGTATAATATTAAATAATCTTAACATTTAAATGGGAGTATAGTAATTTATTTAATGAGAATGAGTTGTTTGCATGAAATCAATTCGATTTTGGGGGAGAATATATTTAGTTGCCGTGAAAACAAGATCACTATCCAAACGTTTAATATCACTATTAAAAACAGCCTTAATTGTTATTATTTGCAAAATATGATTCCTAATTTGAAATAGCATCTTCTAGTCTGATTTTGTGCGATTCACCCTATAAATTAATATTGAGCACCCAACCAAAAGATCTGAGACCAGAGCATAAAACCTGTGTAAATTAGGTTCATTTAATTAACATAAAACCACACACACAATGTAGGCCAGGGAAGTTTTTGGAGCTAGTTATTTGTACAAAAGACCAAGGGACTAACGGAGCACTAAACTACAGGCTTATAAAGAATTAATGCTGTCTCAAATTTGATGGACTGAAATTTTAACCGCAGGATGCAAATTATTTTTTTTTTGCACACAATAATCCACTAGCACACTGAACATTCATAATGCACAAAGGAAGTAACGGACATCCCGGAAAAGAGGCGAGAACGTGCAGAGAGTACATTAATTAAGTAAGATTGCTGAGTGCGGAAGGAGGGATGTGAACGTCTAACGGGGGGTTATGAAATGGATGAGATATTCCACAGTGAATGCTTTTATTGCTGCTTTCAGGGGCTGACAGGTGAGGAGTAATGGGGGTGAAATTTATCAATGACACATTACAACTTGAAATAGCCAGCCGATCAATGGCCATAGCTTAAACAAAGTGCAAAACGACACATCTGACCACCATCAATCCCAGGGAGTGAGAGCAAGCATTGCTGTTACATGCCCATAGGAGGAGTCCCAGCACCAACTCACTGACAAGAAACCTGCCTGGATATACATGTGACTCATCTCCAACTGTTTTCTATTTGCTCAGACCCTGTTGCAAATGACAAGACAACTCAATCAAAGCCCAGCACTGCAAAACATTTTCGATTCATATCACAAAACGACAAAGATTCCTTTTTATATTTGCTTTTACAACTCCCTGCAAAAACACGCTTTATTTATATCAATTAATTTCCTCCTCGTTTTAAGAGGGGAAGCGATGACTAAAAGAGCGCGATCTGCTGAGCACCAGTAAAATGTCACACTGTGCCTTTAAATGCTGAAATGAACACATTGAGAACTTCCTGAGTGTGACACCCCCCTTCCTCCGCTCTGATTGGCAGAGGCCCCCTCCCTCTCTCCTTCCCGATTGGCTGCTGGTATCCAAGGGCTGGGCGGCGAGGTCTCTATAAATAAACCTGGTAGCTTGTGCTGTATCAGCAACCCTTCCCACAATGCCGCTCTCGCCCTCCCTTTCCCTGCCTGTTACCTCTCTTCTTTTCCCCCCTTTCTTGCTCTCAATCTACGCTGATCTGGCCATAGCGCTTGCATAAAACGCAATCCCGAAGGGAGCGAATATTAATAAAACATAACAGGACAGACACATGCTCTTCTATAGACACACAGGTGCCTGGGTAGAATTTATTGTCACATACACAAGTGTCACATCGTAGCGGTTAAATATATCAGGTGGTGTATGAAGTAATCATCCACTGCAATTAACCATGCAAAGACCCCCCAAACTCATTCCACATCCCCACAGCTGACCAAACACAGCTGCCAGCTGCCAATCACAGTGTCGCCATAGCAACAGACCAGCCTACTCCCTGTCTCTAAGGCACAGGAAGAGGATGGTAGTGTGTGCATGCGAACAGCTGAACAGCCCTCCCCATCACTCCCACCTCACCCTTCCCGTGTCCGTACTGACCCCCTATCTTATTCCCTGTTAGGGTAATGGGAACGCTGGTGCTACTGAGCCAAAGTTGGACACACCATGATTAGCATGAAGGGAAAAGAGGACAGGGAGGAAACTCTGGGTATTATCCACAAGTTTTCTGAAAAAAGAAAAAACGTGTTAAACGACCACCGTTAACGGTCACTCCCGAGGTTTCGTAATTCCTGTGCATCATAAATTCAAGCATCCAAAGCAGGAGGGAAAACTTGACCTTAGTATGAAGCAACAAGTTGGTGTTGCTTGAGTGCGTGTCATGAAAAAGGACATTGTAGACATACAGTACATAGAGGTGAATACGGCAAGGATGTGTGCGTCACGTCATGCCCCCTGTCTAACGTGTGCTTGCGTGCCCGCAGATGGCAGGGTTACATGCATGTCATGCCCTACATTAGAGGACTTTATAGTTGAGAGTAGGTATGAGATCTCCTATCTCACCAGAACCGGAAAGAATTAATATGGGGTCACATTTTGCAGGAAAATAATCTTTTGTCGATATTGCAGAACTCACATAAAAGTCACATTTAATCCAAGCAGTTTTCTGTTGGTCAGTGTAGTGAATTTGATTTACCAACTTGACCATGTGTGATATCTTTCGCCCTCAGCGGACTTAAAATCGAGTGGGTTCCTATAGAAATTTTGCCAAACAATGCAACTTTAGAAAATTAAGCAGACATTACTGACTGGGCCATATTTGCAAGCATTTAAAGTTTGACGAAAGATTATTTATTTAAGGACCAAATGATCTTGTGCCACCACCTCGCAGAATCTCCCACCGGTCCTCTCCACTTCTGATTCACAGAACTCCCTCATTTGCAAGAGGACACCATCCTCGGTAGGGTTTCTGCAAAACTTTCAACCTTTCCACTAAGTTCAGCATCTCTCACCGTGTTATGCGATATAACCCCGTCCAACCTTTCTTGGCGGCCAAATCCCAAACAGTACCACTGAGTACTTTAAACAGTCAGGCCCCCATAGCGGAGTCAGACTCCACACTATTAATAAAAAGCCATCTGGGTGGACGCTTCATACAGTGACACTAGTAAATTGAGAGCTCACACAGGGCATTAAAAATAAAATAAAATAAACCCCCCACCTCAAAATACATCATTAGCTATAGAGGTACGACGGTCCACAGCAACAGCCAACACTAAAACAAGCACATTACTGTCTGAAAGTCCGACAAATGCCCATAAGGGTTTTTCATTTGCTTCAAAAACATCTTGCAGAAGGTTTTTTGGCCAATCAGAGAGGGTTATCATCTAAATATGATCAGAAAATTGCCCAAAATATCTATCATGACCATTTATAATAGTCTCATGGGCAGCACTCTGACATATAGTGCCATTGTGCTTTCCCAGTCTCTCCCACTTTGCTTCCTGTCTCTATACTGTCCTGACATAATTAAAGCAGAAGCATCAAAAATAAACATCCTTTTTTTTTTTTTTACTAAATTTTTTACTAAATTACCATTACCATTAAGTTTTCAGTCCGCTTGTCGTAAACAGATGCACGCCGACTGCTGTCATGCACAATGCTGAATCTCCACCCATCTTTATCCTTGAGTTTTAAACACGATCCGCGGGACTCTAAGGAGCTTACGAGCTGATCTCTCGGTGAGACTGCACCTTCACAGCTCAAGGCGACTGCGAGCTCACATTAACACCAGACTGGCTAATCTAAAGTGACCAGCACTAATCAAGCAACCCTTGAGTAAAGAGCCACTTGCTCCAGTGGAGGTGGATGTTGACAGAGCGAGCTAAAAAGGAGTGTAGGCCTATTCGCGTTGTTTACTTTCTTTCTTGGAAAGAGCACAGCAAGGATGATGTGAGGGTGAGTCAGGAGACACAAATACAGACTGAATGAGAAATTTGAATACCTTAACAAAAGTGTATGTGAGCATGGAGAAACGGGGATATTGGGATATATCAGTAGGAAAACTTGCTTTAGTGTTGCATTTGATGAAGCTGAGCTAGTGGTGGTGATGTGGGGTGGGTAGATAGTGGATGGATGGGGTAGGATTGCCGCTCTGGATGTGCAGGTACACTGTGTGTGCGCATCTGGTGAACAATAACATGTTTTTGTTCTGATTCAGGCCCACCACTAATCCAACAGGAGGCGGGGAGATGAGGAGCCAATGAGCATGAAGGGCATTTGTCACTTTTTCCTCTGAATATGTGAAACAACAGATTTTATCGGCACACAAAGACGAAAACTATAGGCAGACATATTTCCACAATGGCTCGTGCACTAGTATAGGCGAGTTTACTAAACCTAGAAGAGTAGGAGCACTGAAGAGATTTATTTGTGGTTATAATTAAGCCACAAAAAAATGTACGATGTAATGTCTGGGAAAAGTAACTTCACAGAGTCAAACATCTAAATGTTTTCAAATACATATTGTTATAACCAAAAGAACTCAACTTATCATTAAAGCTAAAATATAGTTTCTTTGCTGACATCTGTGGTTCCATGAAGAACCTTTGGAGATGCACGGAACAGTAAAAAGGTTCTTTATAAATGGAAAAAAGATTTAAAAATGTATTAAAATAATGAAAAATGGACTGTTCACAAATAATTATTTGGGGAAGCCGAAATGGTGTTGCCTTTTATTTTTAAGAGCGTGAATGTGAAAACAACAACATCAATATGCTATATCAGCAACAACATCCTATATTCTCTGTTAAATGAAACTTTATATTTACCCAAGAGACAACAATTCTGCATTTCATGTGGCGAAATCACGCGTTTCACCTTTAGACTGAAAACCGGCGAGCAAACAAACATGAAAGGCAGCATGAGGTATAGGGGCAAAGGGCAAGGAGTGGACACGTTGTTTGTATGAACGCTGTGACTGTCGCTCTCTCTTTCACAGTCCAAACTATATGAACCTCTTTTCTTTGTCTTATATAGGTGGATCCACAGAACAGAAATTCTTCCTGCAACTTTCGCTGAACCCAATGGGTTACTTTCAGTTTTATCCAACTCAGGCAGTTTACACACAGTGCTTGACACGGCAGACTGGGGTGGGGGACAGAAATAGCAACAGGAGAAAACTCAGCTGGATACACAGATAAAAATTAAAAATGTAAAAAAAAAATTGACCGTCTAGACATTCGAACGATTCAGGTACTGCTCATCCCAAAATCTTTGATTAATTGCATCAACAATAAGACAAATAAACAATCATCCAATTGGAAGGCTGCAAAATAGCTCTCTTCACCTTTTAGTCTTTATCAAGTCTACTGTGCAACAAGTGTATGCATTTTCATTGCAAACTTTGGACTTTTTGGACTCTTGTTTTGAGTAATTTCGT
Source organism: Enteromius treurensis (assembly GCA_032275025.1). Classification (NCBI taxonomy): domain Eukaryota; kingdom Metazoa; phylum Chordata; class Actinopteri; order Cypriniformes; family Cyprinidae; genus Enteromius; species Enteromius treurensis. The sequence continues at coordinate 16,170,106 of JAUCMU010000030.1, read as the reverse complement.
GCAAACCGGTTTATCACTACCATAACAAGACTCAAAGGACCAGTTTATGGATGGTTCGTGACATCAACTTTGTGCTGGAAGGTAAAACGGACATTGGAGTTTGAAGCTAAATCCAGATTTGCGTGGTGTGGGGTTAGTGCTTTGCAGCGTCTGTAGATTACTTGTTTGGAAACTTTCTTGAAATGGGCCAATTAAGCAATTATATCGTAACTGCATTAAGCAGCTTAATGCTTGACGGATAATTGAGTCCTTTAATTCCAATCCTGAACTGACAGAGAATGGGAAGGATGACAAAAAGTGAAGGTTGGGCTAAACAAACCTATGTCTAACAAGCCAACCGCCACTGTATATTAGTATATAACCAAACGATGAGCTGATAATCACTGCACCTTCCTCCAAATATATTCAGAACCACTGTACCACTGCCATCTTGTTTCATCAACCAAATATCATTTACAAGTAGGTCTTTCATTTTCAATGAAAAATGGTTTACCAGACGATCACTAAGCCCTTGTTCTCAAATGCCTCAACATCAATGTTGTGAAACACTGAATCCATGAAAAGAATGAAAAATGACAAGACGGCAAACTGATACCATCACCAGTGGAACAAAAGCAGAAATAAAAAATAATCTGCCATGACAACAGCCTTTTCTTGTCACGCTTATCTTTATCATAAAGCCACAAAATATGACTAACAAACCAAGAAAAGCTGATTTGTGACGTACGTTGTGCACAATACAGTACACGCTGGTCTACAGAACAGCATTCTGCTGCAGCTCTAAGATTCCCAGCAACAGAGCGATCACTGTGAGCTCACACCTCACGTAGAGCTCCCATAGCACACAGCACAAATTACCGCGCAGAAGTGACGCAAAGATCAAGCAGCCTCTGAAACCGTTCGAGAACGCGCCTATTCCCATGATTGTTTAAACAAGTTACGTTAAAACAATGATGGGAAAAGGAGTGCAGTTCTGTAGGGGTATCTAAAGTGTGTGAAACATTTAATTTATGTCCGGTCTAAAAAGGAAATGTCCCTGGATGGGCTAATTTCTACCTTGGCTAACCCAAAATTCATAAATAAATATAGCACTGTACTGATTTTTAGTAGCTGATCATGTATATATTTATATATATAAAAAAATGCACATCCTGTCAAGGCTTAACTACTTACACTGACAATTAAAAGCACTGATGACTTCAACCATACCAGACAATGTTTTGACCAAACTGTATTTACGTTCTCTAAAAGCTAATGTACTTCCTCAAATTCCAAAGCCCTGTCATCACCACAGTTTGTTTGCTTTTCCCTCAACATTCCACGCAGTTTTTGGGTGTTGTTGACTGGATTCATGCTGTCAAGGGCAAACTGTGGGATTTCTAATATTTACCAATGGTCAAAGGTAAATATGAACTAATGCTTGACAAATATCTGGATGTGACTTTATTATTCAATTGTCTCTGTGTTTTACTTCAACAAAACGTTATTGCTGTAGGATGAAATCATGTATGAGCGAACACAGATTTCCCCATCATCCATGCATGTTCGCTCGCTTGCACAGCATGTGAACTGATGTAAATTTTTATAGATGCAAAGAGAGGTTGTACTAACTTCTTGCAGGCTTCCGTAGCAGGTGTGACTGGGGTAAGAAGCGATTCTGATCTGGGCTGCCAATCCAGGATTCGGTCGGCAAATTTGCGACCATTCTGTTGGAAGGCTGCGGCTTCTCCTCCACAGACGAAGTGATCACCATCTGAAATGCTTATGCGTTGGCCCGTGATATCCAAAGAATGACTCTAATCGAGTTTGTTGGGGATCCCAAAAAGGACTGAAAAAGTCGCTGACATCAAGTATAGAATAATCCTTCGCACATGCCTATAACTTCAGTAAATAATCCAGTAGGGTACATCCAATGGTAACTAAACTCAAGTTTGAACCGTGAAGGCAAGTTATAAAGATTAGGATTTAAATTTAAGCACAAAAATATCTTTCAATTACTTGCGAAATCCTGAAGTGACAGACAGAAGAAACTGATGAACGAAAAAGGCACCTTTAAGTTATTTCAAACACTGTTTCAGTTCTGTCCTTGCTATTCCCTTTATTACTATAATATTCTAAGGCAATGGATTGGGTTTTAGGCAACAATGCTCACTTTTGGCATAAAAATATACATATTCAAACTATGCATGTCTTATATACTTTATAGAGCTATATTTATATATATACTCTGCAACACACACACATATAGATATATTTCTCTGTTTAAACGGGGATGAGCTTATTTGGTTACTAAAGTTTGTTTTACTTGTACTCTATCTAGATTCATTGTCCCACAATACTGTGTGGATTCCATTGAATAAAATAGCTTTTGGAGAAACTGTTCACAATAGTGGGATAAGACTGAGATCCTTGCTGAGACAGGACCCCCCACTTCAATTTTCCAAGCCAGATAATTCAACAGCTGACAAGGGAACCAGAGCTAAACCTGGAAGTGTTGGTAGCCTTAAGGGTGGGGGTGGGGGTCTCAATTTTCAACACCATTTACCCCATCACTCTCGCTAAAAATAGCAGGCGTTTCTTATATTCTGTCTAGGTATCCTACAGTAGCTTAAATTAGTTAGAGAAGGCGGGTGCGCTCGTCAACAATGGCTGTGCTGCCACTTTCCTCAGTTATAATCCTGCTAAACAAAAAAAATGCAGCTCCAGGTAAAAAAAAACAAAAAGTGTCAGTAACTTCCTTATGGGAAAAAAAACGAGTTACCCTTCCCCCTTGAATGCAACTTGCAAGTCTGCAGGTGTACAGGCGACCTTATTCGCTGGCAAGTCAAAAAAAGGGGGAGGGGGGAGCCAGGAGCTCAAGACACGGGTGACAACAATCTATAGCTTGTGATAAATGTTTTCGTGGGCTGCAGGATCAAAACAAACACGTGCATGCACAAACAACTACGACGAGTCAAAGTGCTGAAGTGCAAGTTACAGGCACAAAACAAAAAAAAACGCACAACTACTGGAGAGGGGAATAAAAACTTGCCGATTTCACTAGGATGCTTTTTTCACAATACAATGAGAGCGAGAATAGAATTTAGTCTCAATCATAGAGCGCGCGCGTCAGACGAATACACTGCGCTTCCAATCGCGCAACCTCTTCAGTTCTGCAAAGAGACGCACGGGTTGCGTGAATGTGCTTGGCATAAAAAAAATAAAAGATATCCAGAAATAAGTCCAAACAATCCAAGCGTCCCGTTCTCTGGTCAAGCTGTGAGAAATCAGTCAAAAGTTAGGATTATAATGGTCGAGCTGTTGTCCAACCTTGCGCTGTCAAGTCGCCTCAAAGAACAACAGAGACCGTTTAGCTCGCGACTGACAATTTTGAACTTTGCGTCGACCATAGAAACAGCGTCAGCGAGTGTTTTCGTGAAAAACAACAGCCGGCAAACAATTTGTGGTTACTTCCATCCTGAGCTGTCAAACCGTGCAGTTTAGTTGGGCTTCCGCGTGCACTTTCACAGATTCGTCTGCCGTCGTAACTCCCGCTTATGGATATCGACCCTCAACCGTAACGCTAAAGCTTCTCCGCGATTTATTTTCCTCCGAAAAGTCGTTCTTTTCCAGCCAGTCTTAAGTCACACTCTCTGCTTGCCCGTTATTAACGTACTCCTCGTTGTCGAGCCTCTCTGGCACTGGATCCACACCCTGCAATGAGGATTGTTCCATCCACGCTCAAGTGTGGGGGGGATACAGAAGAGCCACTCTGTTGAGGAGCTCGGTTGACGCAGCTCCCCACGCTTCAATGTTTAAACACCAAAAGCGGAGGGCTGCCATGAGAACCACGAAACACGTTTCAAAAGGAGTGACGCATGACTATGTGCTTATTTACCAAGATTTCATCAGATCGAACAAGGCTGCACCACTAAACACATATTCATAAGCATTTAAAAGACCTAGCATCCCCCTTTTCAGTTTAGTAGCGCCACCAAGCCGCTTCTCTCCATTTATAGTAACTCCGCAGATATAGATATTCACACAGCGCATATATATGTATATACATATATATATATATGTATGTATATATATAGATCGCTGGAATCATTAGAGGCAGACCACTAAAAGCAAATACAATGGTCTTATTTTTCAAAAACGTCTCACGCTAAGGTCAAAGAAAAGAGGGTCGAGGTCTTAAAAGTGGGTACAATCTTTCTACATTAGGTTTTAGTAAGCACTAAACATACTAATAAGTATATGACCACCAAAGGAAATGGCATAGTAAAATCAGCTTTACTGTTTCTTGCAGAACTTGTATATTTTTCAGGCTCCTATGTTTTTCAGTTATTTCACTTAAAATGTTGATATATTAATTGCCCCTTACGTGAAATTACTTAAACTACACACACACACACACACACACACACACACACACACACACACATATATATATATATATGTGTGTGTGTGTGTATATGTACTAAGATTTTGATCACAGCATCATTAATGTAGTAAAAGGCGCAAAGTAGCGGATTAAATTGCTGACAAAGTAGTGACTGACTCATTAAAAGTAAATGTTTTTGCGTTGAGAACATTTACAAACAAACAAACAAGACAAAGTCGGTCCTAGTTACAAAAAATCCTACCCAGAATTCAGACTGGTGTCACTGACATAGTCTGAATCATTTAATTCTATATTTGTAACAAGGCTTTGGCGACACTGTGTGCACATGATAAAGAAGTGATTTTTCTGTGCCCTTTAAGTTTCATCAAACTTTTCTGTGCTAAAGCGCGCACACACGCCGATGTTCCTTTCCATAGAGCTGCTCCTCAAATCTCCCTCCCTCCCTTTCTGCTCGCTCGCGCGCGCGCTCATGGGTGCTACATTCTCCACCCCTGTGTGCGCGTGCGTAGGGTCTGTTGCTATCCGACGCCGCGGCAGCTTACACGCGATTGGTCAGAAGTGATCCCTGTGGCTGTTTGAATTGGTCAGCTTGGTATGTGGGCGGAGAAGAGACGAGAGACTGCCCTTTCCCCCAGCTCCTTGTTGTCTCCAAAATACGCCGCGGAAACAGGATGACGTGCCCGCGGAAATAACAGAAGACTTCAGGTAGATTGAAATGGAGGAAGAGACAACAGCGAAAAGTTGAGAGAGAGAGAGAGAGGAACTGTCATCGCACACGAAACCGAATGTATCGGAAAAGTGTTGCATTAGACCAAACCTTAAATGATTATTAACCATTCTTATAACTCGTTAACTTAGTTATTATACCAGTTTTTAAAATGAAAACGTAATAAGGCTTGAGTTTTAACAAATAAAAAAAAAGGCAAACAAAACGAGAGGATTTTAGTTTAAGCTACTTCAAACTTTTCTATCATGTAATTTAATTAATTTGTATTTAAGCTTTAAACTTTTGTATAGTCTTAAAATCCTTATACTAATAATGGGCAAGTTATAAAAAAATAATTAAACTTTATATAAAACAGTTGCAGTCTTTACAGTTTCAATTTACCCGCGTTTGTACTGAATTGATTAAAAAAAACGCTTGATTAAAACATTTAAATACTATATTGAGCGATCGATTCTTTTTTGTAATTTGACCATACTGTGGTTTTATATCATGTTTAAAACCCCATTGCGTGCGGCTAGGTAATTCCTCTATGTTCTCCCCTAAAAGTGTATAAGGGAGGGGGGGTCGATGGTGGTGCAAAACGAGGTTAACCATGCCGTCATTCATCCTCCATGACTCCACAGAAGCCCGTTTATATGCATCTTTTCACGCATCTTTCTCTTGCTAAGGAAAATGATCGATATGACTATTTTACTGAGTGATATATCACTGCATAATCTTTTTAGATATTAAATGATCATGTACTTAAATAAACATTTTCGCTTAAATACATTTATACATAAAAAAACGAATAAATTGAGCTAATAAACTAATAAGAAAACATAAAATGACGGTAAAATTAAATGTACAATTTTAGTGATTTTTTTTCTTTAAATACGTTTTAGTATTTTATTATAGTTTGCGGTCAAATAGACTTAATTAAAAACTTTAAGAAAATTCCGCTTTCCTCTTTTCTCTCCCCCGCTACAGCAGTGCGCACGCCTGTGACAGCTGCGGCAGCCCCTTATGTGTCACATTATTATTTTGGTTTGTAAAGTATAAATGTACAGATAAACGTCTACGTGTACAAGTGAGCTGGTTCTTGAGAGGAAATGTGACTCGGTTCCAATAAATCACCTTTGCAAAGCTCCCAGACACCCGAGATTAAAAACGCAAGGCGAAGATTCCGGGACTCACGTGCCTTGCAGCAAAATTCCACCCGGCAACTACACATTGTACCATGGTAACAGCCCTGCCATTGGTCCCGGGTGCGTTTTGAAATGACCAATGGGAGGGCCGGCAGCGGGTGATGCGTGTTGCTAGGTAAACATGATGCAGTGGGAAGATACGGTAGTCGAACTTCACTGAAGAAGCTAGCGAGCGCAAAAGGAACGGCGGGGTAACACAGCAGCGAATTACAATTACACTGCGGGGAGGTTGCCGGGGTTGTGTTTCAGCTCTGCTCACGCCAGAGATGGTTTTTTTTCTTCTCCATTTTAAAGTGTGCATTACAGAGTTACATTTGTCTGTTTGGACACATGCAAGTTAAATAAGGCAACAAAAATGGGCTCTCCACTAAAAGCAAAAGATGAGGAAGGCATGCTGACCAAAACAAATCATATACTCTTCAGTGCTTTATTTTCATCCTCCTTATTGACAGGCAGAACGGCCAGATATACATCAGATCACTCCCAGCAAACACTTCCCACTTGTCCACCAACAGTGAGATATTTACAACTAAGTAAAGCTGACCTCCTTGTCACTAAATATTTAAAATAGCCACCTAAAGTGTGTGCTTACTTTGGAGCATGTCGATTCTGTATATTCAAGAGTAATATAACAAAATATGCCAATTATGGAACAAACACTTAAACAGATTAGGAACAGAACATCTAGCTAGGATCGGAAATTGCCCTCTGACATTCAAATGGTAAAAAAGTGACCAACAATAAATAAACATTTAATTTAGGATCCTTATATCCTACCCTAAACTAAGTTTAAGTGCTTTACTTTTTTTTGTTGCAAGTGAACTAGCGTTTGTCCTCAATAATTAGACATCCTACAAGTGGTTTAGTGATGCCACTCTATAGCTGGATATGAACACACATGCACAGAATACGAAGCTGTAAAAAATAAATAAATAAATAAAAACTTCTCCAAACAGAACAGTTGTCCTCATTACACTAGTTACCTGTGACAAAAATGGCCCAACGTTGCTAGTGCCATGGAACTTCTGCCAAGAAACCTAAGATGGGGTAGGGTCAAGTTTACCATTACAGAAGTTTGAAGTTTCATCCACAAATAGGTTGCATGAGGTGCCGTGCATGAAGTTATGGATTCAAACGCTAAAGATGTCAAACACTTAGGACATAGTACCAGCATTTCTAAAACACTCTGAAGTCACAGTAAGCGCTTTAGGATTAAAATACTCCTGTAACTACAAAAACATCATCTCCAATTTCTTTTTAGCTATTTTATAGACGTTAACAAAAACAACACATCGTGTATAAGACAATTTTGGATAATGCATTTATGACAGTTCTCAGGAATATTTTATTCTGATTGGCCAATCAAAGACTTTGCAGGCAAATATATCTAAATTATGACCCCCAACCGTGGCAACATTGAATAATAAATGATTGGTAATTCGATAAAACCATTTCAAAGTTGTAATGTACTTGCACAAAAAAGATCAAATAATTATTATTAATATTTTATATTCATGCATTTATTTGAGTACACTGCAAAAAGCTATTTTTTCAAAGTTGTAAGTAAAACAAAGATTACAGTAACATGTTTTACATGAAAGCTTTTTCATTTTTCTACAAAACTGCTAATTTAATGCACTGCATCATCATTTGGCATTTCTTTGCAATTCTTTTTGAATTTTACTAGATAGCAATTTCACCAACTCTCAATATAACTATATTGAGTGAAAATGTAAATGCAAGTGTCTGCTAGTCATTATTGCAAAAAAAATAAAAATAAAAAAATAAAAGGTTTGTTTCAACTTCAGTACACTGTAAAAAAATGGCAGTGAATTTAACTGTATAAAAACAGTAAAAATGCTATGGTAAATTTCTGCTAAATTTCCTGTTAAACACCGCAAAATGACCTTCCCAGAAATCCCTGCATTGCATTTTCAATTTTGTTTGAATTTGATGTTTTTTCTTTGAAATAACTATGTTCCTTCTTAGTTTTTTTGTATCAGTTATGTTTATTAGGGTTGTATGTTACATGTAATGTTGTTAAATGAATGTTTATTGCCCATTTTAATTTAAAAATTCTTACCATGATGGCATTTAGTGCTTGTGTGAATGACACTGAGCACCTTCTATATGTTTTACTAATTAAAAGCTTCTTGTGATGAGCTTTGGTTCATTATGTCAACAATTTTAACAGTTTGGTATATTAACATTATATCAAATATTATGGTTTCTAATTAAAAATTATGTTATTTAACTGTAAATTTAAAATAAAACTGCAAAACTATTGACACAACCAAAATTTTGATATTATATTTTTCTATTTTTTGCCGTAAAAGAAATAACGGTTTTACCATTAACGTTAGATTTTTGGCAACCCCAGCTGCCGATATACTACCGTAAAAACAAGATTTTTTTTTTATAGTGTGCCCGTGTTCTTTAATGTGGGCATTGTTAGTAAATCATCTGCAGGATGTTCCCCTCCCATCAGAGCTTTTATGGAGTTGCGCTCTAACACAAGTGACAGAAAAGAAATGTACAATTTTACAGGATATTTTTTCTATTTTTTCTATACATTTCTGTTCTTTTGAATTTCTTATTTAAAAAAAAAAAATAATAATCTGCTATTATAAATATTTACGTTGAAATGTCTGGAACAGAAAATTTCTTTTGTACACAACAAAAACAAAGTAATAATCTTACTTACATTGATCATAGTTATGTCAAAAAACTTGCTGTTTGGAGGGTTGGCACGAGGCATGTACTTCAACAGGTTCAGCTCCTTTGTTCCCCTTCGGTTGCTGTGGTACATGATTTCATCTGTTTGTCCGTATGCATAGATCAGCTTCATGGGGAGATCCTGATCATGCAATAAAAACACTGGTCTTTACTTGAAATGAGTAGCTCTTTGGCCACATGTACACTGCAGTTAAATTAAAGCTATAACTACTCATTTATTAGCTTAAGGATTAGTTTTTCAGTTCAATTATTCAATCCAAATAAACTTGGTTGGATTTCTTTCCAAAATTTGTCTTGGATCTTAAAGCGTAACCTATTCAATCTAGCATCTGGATGCAAGCCTTTTGTTGCCTGGCAAGATGTAGTATTTCCTACACAAAATGAGAGAAGGGTCAGACATTTTTTTTCCTGACAGGCTCTGCTATTTTTTTCATATACACATATTGAAAACTTCTCAAGTTTGTGTAAACTATAATATAGAAAGTTGCATGACAAAGTATGCTGGCAACGACAAATTAAAGCATGGCACACACAGTGTTCGGAGAAGAACGCTGGGAAATAGGACAGTAATAAGATGCTCGTCTAAAGCCTACTGCAGTACAAGCCAAGGTTCAGCTGCGCGTGACAAACGCTGCCGGTGTGAAAGCGCGCTGCTTCTGCTCTGCATACGCACCGCTTAGGCCCTGCTGACGCATGCAGTGTCAAACCGGCGGCATAGGCAGCTGCGATTTAAAGATCATTTGTTCACCCGGCGTCCCGCTAGCAGTACCAGGTTCAGCTGAACCCGATTGAGAGGAGTCGTCGTCTCCAAACGCACACAGTGTCGGCGCTTCAAGTGTATTGTCAGATTCGTCGTGCTGCCTGTATATTTTTTAGTGGCACGACATTTTACAAATTCCTCTTTCTAAATAAAGTACTGTATAGTATGTCTAGTTATAACTATGAAGAAATAGATTGGGTTTTATCGATGCAGATACAATAGAAACGATGCATTGCGATACAACTGACAATTTGTATCCAATGCACAAATTTTAAACCGATGCGTCGCATCGGTAACAGTTTAAGCCGATGCACCGAGCCAATCGGGGAACCTTCCCATCCCTAGTGTTTATTATACTTATAAAAAAATCTGGCTGCATTGGTTGTTAGGGTTAGGCAACTTGCAGCTTTATAAGTTAGATCAAGGTATTACTTTTTAAACTCATTTCCAAGATTCCCTGCAAGCCCTGCCCTGAATGTCAATGTTTTCAGGCATTGTTAAAATATTAACTGCTGAAAAGGAAAGTGGCTACTTTGCTGGGGTTTACTTTTTCCCCTTTAAACTCACAGTGATGGGTAAATCATTTTCATCACAGGAACCGATGGACCTCTGAAACTTCATGACCGTTTTCCCATCAGACTCGGTCAGTGAGAGGAGTTTGTAGTTCTGTTGCTTGTCAACCAATGGAATTAAGTTCCCCACAGCATGACGGTCCTGGGAAAACAAACAAACCCACACACACGGGAAGAGAGAAATGAAGCCTTATGTTGTTATAGTTTAGGATGCACGGTTCCCAGTGCAGTCAAAATGGAATATCAGTTTAACACTTTGAGAATCAAAAGTTCAAAACACAAGCATATCGGACATGGGAGAAATTTTTTTTTTAAACGTAATTAAAAACCACTTGTAGCTCAACAGTAAGCGGCAGTTATCGGTCTC
>JAUCMU010000030.1:16114245-16130864 GCA_032275025.1 Enteromius treurensis | reverse complement strand
GTTTACAGAGATTACATCAAACCATACCTACCACTTCATTTTCACAGGACTTTAAAAAAAAAAAAAAAAAAAAGCAAGTAAACTCAGCATTACATATGCATACAATTATTTCAAGGCCTTGATTTCGGATTTGACCATCAATGGGCAATATTAATGTGTATGAGAATTAAAATTAAAGTCTGTTTGACAGTTTGGACACACACACTAACAAAAATAAAGTTTGAAAAAAAGTGCGCACACAATTTTTAAAACTTCATTTTAAGCAATAAACCAAACAAATGTATCGATTTTGAATATTTAAAAAAAAAATGTTCAAGTCTTAAATCACCTGCTGCATGAGATCACAGAACATCTGTACAATAAAGCATCTCTGAAGCTTTCATTCAGGTTACTAACAATTTCCCCAACATAGACATGCCTCACACAGTGTCTTGCAAGAAAAAAAGGTTTGCTGGAGCATCTACTTTTTTCAGTAGGAGGTTCTGGATACTTTTTTTTTTCCCAGATAATCAGGCTGAGAAAACCAGAAAAACAGCAAACAAGCTCAGACTGGCTTAAGTACTAGTACGAAAGGCCTTTTTAGAGTTGGTGATATGGGTTCATACTAATTCTTCTGAAACAGCTTCACAAGAAAAATGTTCTTGTAGGGGTTCAAAACAAAATGCAGAATGAAAAACGTGATTGTTAAAATTTTTTACTAAAAATATTCAAAAAGAAACAACAACAACAAACGTATGCTTTGGAAAACTGTTGATTTAGTTAACATAACACATCTAGCTTCCAATAATTCTTACAAGCAAAACACAAAAATCATCACTCAGTACAGTATATTATTACATGGCAGAGGATGATAATACAAAGAAAGAAAACGGGAGCAGAGTTACTCTCCATAAAGAATATGTTGCCTGTGCCAATCAGGTATAAAGGGATACACTCCCAACCCCATGGACAGGAGAAAATGGTTCGCTTGTATCAGTCTTTTATCATCTGCAAACTGTGGTGCCATCTAGCGGTAGAAGCAGTTATCTTGGAGAATGGTGGATGTGAACGGTGATGAAAATTTCCACAGAACAACCTCACTTCTTCTGCTTGGGTGGTGGTCTGTAAAAAAAAACATAAAAAGAAACTTTTAGCACAACTTAATTCTAAAAAAACATTTTAGACCAGAAGGAGATGCAACCTAATGCTATTCAGGCATAAATATGTAGCTGCACAAAACATGGACGTTAATACAAGTATGAAAGTTTCAGCATAGTGCTTGTTTTTGATCAGGATTCACCTGTAGGTGCCCACAACAACTGCGTGATCTCTCTCATACGGCTCGAGCGTCAGCTGCTCCTGAGGTTTCATGTTCTCCGAGCTCATCTTCTTCACCTCTGATGCAAACACTGCCTCTGGAGCGGCTGTCGAATCAATGCAGTTAGCCTGAAGAAGAACGGATGACAAAGTTAACACCTGATGGATCCTTGTAGAAATACACAAAGCGTCAAACTTATTTTACCTTGATGGAAATAACAAAATGTCCTCCATTCTTCAAGAAATTGTGTGCATTGAGGGCGACGATTCTTGTTTGGTCAGGCTGAGCAACGTCGGCAAAGATGACATCCACCATACCTGAAAGAAAGCGCTGCTTTATCAAAACGTCTTGCGGTGTGCAGTCTTTACCTTTCGTATGCGCACGTCACAGGAACTTACCCACAAGCATGCGGTATTTGTGCGGGTGACGTGCATCTTCAATGATGGGAATAATGTTGGTTCTCTTCTTCGCCACGTTCAGCAAGTCTCTGCCTGATCTGTGGGAGAACTCCACAGCATACACCAATCCCTCCTGTGAGGTGACAGGAAACGTCAATCAATGCTTCCAGAAATTATATTTGAATACAGCACTATTGAATAAAACTAAACCCAATTCTGTAAATAAAAAAAGCTGAAATAGATTTAAAAAAAAAGGAATTAGTGTAAGAGTATAAAAAAAACAATAAAAAAAAACACTAAAGCACAAAACATGACCAAAAGTTTAAAATACCATCAAATGCTACAGTAGCATAAACAACTATATTTAGACTATACATATAAAAAATGTCAATTTAAACTATTTTGTTACGATACACAGTATCATGTAGATAACACACACCTCATTGTTTCAGTGTTTTATATTTTAATGCTGATCCGTGCAGATTTAACTTTAGCGATTACAAAAAGGTATGTACGTACCGGTCCAACAATGTCAGAAACATGGGACACAGTGGTTCCTGACGCGGCTCCTAAGTACATGACCTTCGCCCCTGGCTTGATGTGGATCTGGTCAACACCTCCTAAAATGGCTGCGGCCAGCTTCGACCGGAAAGGATTCCATGCTCTGTACTCAATTTTAGTTTCTCCTTCCTTACATTAGGGAAAATAAATAAAAATTCACATTTAATGAATGCAGTGCTTTCTAGAAGTACACTAGTGAACATTAGGAAATAGACTCACCTCAACACTTATTCTCTTTTCTCCATACACAGATTCTCCAATCACCATGTTCTTTGTGACCAGGGCGTCCTCTTTACCACGGCAGATGAAAACTCCTAATTTTTTTTTTTTCATAGAACATGGTTATTCGCCACATCCTCAGAAACCAAAGGAACTCAGAAATGTGATGTGGATGACCCACCTTCATGTCTATGGGGCTCTACAGTCACTGTTCTGCCCCCTCTGAATCCTCCTCTTCCTCCACGGCCTCTAGGAGTACCTCGTCCACCGCCTCGTCCGAAACCTCTTCCACGGAAGCCACCATCACCTCCAGGAGACCTGAATCCTCCACCTATGTCAAACAAAGGAGATAGACAAATGTAAATCAAGGGAAATAAATGTCAAATTAGCTGCATTTTAAGCTTAATTTCTCCAGTTTTCAATGTCACATGATCCTTCATTCTAATATGCCCAATTATTTTTAATGTTGGAACCTTTTTTGTTTTTTTGGATAAAGTTAAAAAGAAGAGCATTTATTCAAAATAAAAATCTTTTCTAGCAATATGCAAGTCTTTACTATTATTCCGTTTCAGTTTAACACATCCTTGCTGAATAATTGTGTTAATTAAAAAAAACAAAAAACACAAACTTTTGTACAGTAGTGTATAGCGTTACGAAATGTATTAGATATATATTGTATTGTTCTCGTTTTAGAAGAACTTTGATAGGTTGATACACTTAAAATTTTGACCACTTTATTTTTATTTATATATATATATATATATATATATATATATATATATATTTAATTATATTTATTTCTTTTAATATTTTTAATTATATTTATTTCTGTTATATATTTAATTATATGTATTTCTGTTATAAATAAAAACAGAAAATCAGTATTTCACAATATGATAAAATAACTGCAGCATTGATGTGCATTAGAGACTTTACAAAACTTACTCATCCTATATTTTTAACAGCGTGCATGTATGCATACATATATATATATATAAATAATGTGTGTGCATACCACCCCAAAATAACACAGAGACTTCCATGCATGAGCCACAAGAAATAACACACAACATCAGAACTACATTTAAAAATAAAAATAAAAAAATCAAAACAAACTTGCTTACCACCTCTACCTCCCCGAAATCCCCCTCTTCCACCCCGGTCTCCTCCACCAAATCCTCCTCTTCCCCCTCTTCCACCCCGGTCTCCTCCTCCTCCTCTTCCTCCAAAGCCTCCTCGTCCACCTCCTCTCGGGCTGAATCCTGTCAAAAGGAGACAATATATTAATTATCTGAATGGATCACAGTAAAACTTGAATATATCGCAAAACAAAGTATACTGTGATCAAACATGACCATTAAACGGCTGTAACCAACAATATTAGAAAAACCTTTAGTAACGCCTATTCTCACAAAAATATTATTATTAGAAGATACCATTATATGTAACATATTATTAGTACCAAGAGTAGCAGCAGACCCCTGACGCTCAAATGTCCTCAATCACTTCACGACTAATTGTATAGAAAATTATAAACCATTCACTGGTAACTTCAGTTTGTGTGTGTAATGCGTCTTTGTTACAGGTTGTCGACTAAACCAAAACTTTTCTTTCTACATGAACGTGGTTTGTCTGACAAGGTAATTTCTTTAACCCATGTGGTCCTCAAAAAAATGCGTGGAAGCTCGATTATGAAAACAACCCTGTGCACTATGTCCAGACAAAAAACAAATGTATGTAACATACAAAACGCCATTTTAATTTAATTAAAAACAACAACTAGTAAACTAGTCTGCTTTAAGAAACAACAGCTTATCTGGTGAGGAACATGTGGAGCTTCCGCTCCGCGTGCGCAGCATGGCTCGGTTGCTCAAACCAGCAACGTTAGCCATAGCAAGAAATACGGTAGCCTACATTAAAAAAACGTTTTCATAAGACCACACCAGTATGTTTAATCACATTAATAAAATAACAAACAATGTCATTACATTTCAGAGAGAGAGAGAGAGAGAGAGAGAAAAAAAAAGAGTTTCGTGCAATTCAACTTTAAGCGCGTGGCTAACTTGGCCGGCATGCTCAGAGCCGAGAGCAACAAACACTTCTAAACACTAATATTTCATCTCCCGACAATGAAAACAACCTTATATGCACTTGATAAAATATTAATAACTCACCTGGTCTCATTTTACTTTATTGTATATGGCTAATCCTGGTTTAACTAACGTTACACAAATAACAGCCGCTGCTCCAGCCCCGCTGCTTCTCTCCAGACTCTTCAGCTCTGATCAGGTTGCCACATGTGCCTCCGACGTCCTTTCCCATAATGCACCTACAAAAAACGTGGCTCTTGTTCTTTTATGCCGCCATCTAGTGGGGGACTTCGCAACTACAAGAAAAGCATGCAACCTCGTCATCCAAGTAGATTGGCTTCAATGTTATTACAGCGTATGAAAGACTACATATACTCCACCAGTCAGTCAAGTTTTTCATCAGTAAGATTTTTGATTATTAAGTCTCTTCTGCTCTCCAAGCCTGCATTTATTATCCACTTATTACCCAATGTACAGCAAAAACGTTGTTTTTACTATTTAAAATAACTGTTTTCTAGTTTAACATATATTTAAATTGCAATTTATTCCTGTTTTTTTATTATTAGCATCACACGATCCTTTATAAATCATTCTAATATTTCCTGCTCAAAAAACATAATTTATTATTATTATTATTTGAATTGATTATTATTTCATTATGTTGAAAACAGGTTTCTTTGATGAATAGAAAGTTCAGAAGGACAGCATTTATCCGAAATAGAAATCTTTTGCAAATGTCTTTATCATTACTTTTGATAAATTTAAAGCATCCTTGCTAAATAAAAGCGTTCATCCACCCCGATTTCAGATAAATGCTGATCTTTCCAAGAGTCCTGAAAAAAGGGAAACTCTAATGGTTCAAATAATAATAATAGCAAATCAGGATAATATAGAATCATTTGGGAAAGGATGTTAAAAACCTTTGACTGCTAGTGTATGTTTTGAACATTCAACAACTGAAATTAATATATTTTTTTGGACAGACAAATATAAGAAGTCAGCTAGGTCTCCACAGACTTTAAACCAAAACTCAAAGCACTAAGGCCTAATTAAGGAATCACTTTACAAAGACATAGAAACACACCAAAGGCAATGGCGGTGAGGTGACTTTAACTGTTCACTGAATTCCGTAATTGAACTGGCAACAAAAACATGTTTTTCATTATTGAGCCTATAACTGTGCAGTTGCTTATTAGCTTTGTTTTCTGACTTTCTGCATCAAAGTCACTGAGAAGGGAGGAAATATGTAAGAGGCAATGGGGAGCAGTTTCTATCACTCCTAAAAACTTCTATGTGTAAGTCTATGTGTAACTGGTGGTCACAGGGGATGTGATTAGAAAACATTGTTGCATTAAACAAAGATGTGCTTTGATTGCTTAGATCGTTGCATATAATATTAGATACGACAGTTGAAATAATACATTGTAGACTGAACTGAATTATGACACAAACCAGTTTAAAGTCCCCCTGACTTTTTTTTATTCAAGGGGTTGTTGATGTCGTTTCTCATTACAATTCTTACTTCAAATTTTCAGTGAAAGTCAGTATAGCGCATAGTGTCTGTATACTCTTTTATTTGAATCACTGTATTATTAACTTATTGTAAATAAAACAGAACCATTTAATTAATTCTGGTGTTAAAAAATAACTAAAGAGGAGCTATAAACAACAGTGAGAAAATATTAATGATAGACAGAAGATATGGAAAATGTACTTTGCATACATTTGAAATAAAATGAACAAGCAACAATTACACTGTGCATTATGGTTTTTTTTTTTGGGTGTTTGTGTTACATATCTGTCATTCAAAGAAATGAAATGATTATTTCCCAGCATTAACCCTTTGGCCAATCTCACTCATTCGTCTGTTGAGGTTCGCTAACAGCAGAGGTCACTGTTTGCTAACACAGAAAATCTACTTGTTACAGAAATGATCATCTATACAGCACGTGTGTATACTGTATTTCATACATGATGTGCAACTTTAAGCGTATCCTATGCATATTCAACATGCCCTTTAGATGGAATGCAGCGTCCTTCATTAATGAAATGAAAAACGCGATTTTGTTTGTTTGTTTTTTTAACTAGCAGTTTCACACAGAGAATGCTAAGCATGTTCGTTTCTGCCATGAGAAAAAGAATGCAAAACAAAACAAGTAAATCAATACAGGAACTTGCAGCTTTTTATCACACAATTCAGACTTCTTTTCTTGAAATTCTGAGGAAAAATTTAAGAGTAGGCATCGATTTACTAGTTCTCTCTAATTCTGACTTTTCCCCTCACAGTCGGAAGTTTACTTTTCGCAATTCAGTTTTTTTTTCCAACCGTGAAATACAAAATATAATTTCAACATTTTACTAATTTTTACTAAATTACATATTCTAATTCTCACTTTTTACATGCCATTTCCAGTTATCATCTCAATTCTTTCCCTCAGGATGTATTATTTTTATTACTGTTGCAGAAACATAATCTTCCATACAATTTTGATGTATCTTTTTTATTTGATTTTATTGATTTATTTTTTTTCAAAGAATAATAACATTATTTGCAACTATTGTTAATGACCTTTTTTTCCCTCAGAATCTCGTAATTCAGACATTATACCTCACATTTCATCATTTATTTATTTATTAAAGTTTCAAGATTTGTGAGATAAAGACACAGTTTTTTGTTATCCTGTGGCAGAAACAAGCTTTCATAAAATGCTGCAGTATATTAGCTATACGCATCATCTGAAACAAATCTTAACCTCTATAAACTGGATTCAGAAATACTTATAAACCTCAAAAGCAATAACACAAGCTCAGTAGCGGGTTAAGCAATCACAGTACAAAGCTCAGAATATATACATCTTATTTAAATAAATTCAAGCTGAAAGAGTTTTTTTTTTTTAAAGCATTTTTTTTTGTTTAAAGTTTAAAAACTTTACCATATGCACTTTGCGCTATTAATAACAGTACCAGTGTGGGGTCAATGACCAAATATAGACCTATAGCTTTGCAACTATTCCTCAGTTTATGTGGCGTTTCTGCGGCTGAAGTGAGTTTCTGTATCTCCGTATATGTCCATCTGCCACACAGAGGCAGCAAAAGACTGAAGATGCATGGACTCATTCTTCCACACACTCCATTCTGTTCACATCACCATTGCTAACAGTCTCTTCTGCTTCTTCTTCTGCCTTGGTCTCCTCCTCAGGCATCTCGTCTGGGCTTGGAGGCTCTCCCAGGGTTGCCGGAGGAGAAATAGGGGGCAAAGGGATGGCTTCCCCTTTCTTTGCCAGTTCTGCAAGCTCCCGAGCGGAGCAGGAAGGGGTTGGTGAGGGGTAGGTGTGGTGGAACGTGTCATAATCTACCTCGTAAAATCCCTCCTCCAGCGAGAGCACAGGGGTGAAACGTTCTCCCCAAAGCACCTCTGAGTTCAGGTATGAGCTGCGGGCTTGACACGTCATTCCTGCGGGAAAAAACAAGAGGAAAACGGTTGTGAGCACAGAAACGTGTGGACAATCATGAATAGTTTATATACGACATAAAAAATTTGAGACATGAAGGAGCGAGACTCTTGATAAATCAAATCCAAAGTAGGACAAAGAGCACAATTTGGAACGTTCATTATTTAGAGCAATAGTTAAATATATAGTGGTCCCAAAATGAATTCAGACACTTAAGGCTATACCTACTTATATACAGTATGTATAATGTATAATTAGCTTTGCATTTTATATATACATATAAAGATTAATTTCAAACAACAACTGCTTATTCTTCATTTCTATGGAGTCAAAATAGGGCCATATATATCTGCAAAATAAAACAATGTTTTGCAAATAAAAATAGAGTATTGAGAAAAAAAATTCTTTTTTGCAAGTAAAAAAAATTCAGTTTAGCAAAGTAAAACATTGAATTTGCGCCGCTCCTTTGAATCCGCGTTTCAGTCAATTTGTTTCCAGGGATTAATTTTATAAATGAAAAAAGCAGCATAAACAGGCCATGAGGATTCATATCACATCACGCGCAGAGCTTGTGCGAACAAAGAAAACCATAAGCTATAAAAGAAAAAAAAAGGCCAATATGCCAAATATACATATATATTTGTAAATTAATTTTAAGTTAACAAAACCAAAGAAGAAAAAAAACGCAACAAGTAGCAGCCTATATGCAGAATTTCAGTTAATCCTTGTGATGCGCTCTTGAAAGCAGCTTTCAATTATTTACAAAAGCAAGACTGTTTTTATTGTGAATGTACACAAATAAAATAAATATTTGTAATAGTTTTGAATAATGTCTTATTCTTGAATGAGTATAGTAACTTTTATAAGGGAAAACTCCACAACTATATCCTGGAAAAAAATTAAGCCTAATAAATTTAACTTTCAAAGTATTAAAAAGAAACATCAAATTAAGATATTTATGTTTGAGAGGTTACTCATCTTTTTACCACATATACATTTTAGATGCAATAATATGAATATGATTCAATGCGCTTTTGAACTAGGCTAAGAGAGGCTAAAAATACTGTGTCGACATTTACAAAATTCTATCAATAATTAACATTTCCATCAGCTATATCGGTAAAATATTTGAAGCGCTAAATATTTTTTTTGCAAAAACGCCTTGGATGGAAATTTGGCTAGTGACACAAAGCGAGGTGCATATTTTTTCTCTCAGGGGTTAACTTTTCTTTTGCAATTATTTTTTTTACTTGCAAAAAAGCAAATTTTCCCCCCTCAATACTCTATTTTTATTTGCAAACCATTGTTTTATTTTGCAGATATACATGGCCCTATTTTGACTCCATACATTTCTATCTTTCATTTCCAAGATGCTTCAAAAAAAGCTACCTGAAAAACTAAAGGCAATTGTACCTCGGAACAGAAGCTGTTTTACCAAAAGCTGTAATACAAAATATTTATTTGATTTAGTTAATAGAAGTTTATCAATAAATCTATTTATGGCATTATTTTTGAAAGCATCCTCATTTTTTACACGTGTGTCTAAAACTTTGAACACTCCTGAAGCTCTGCAGGTAGGTTTTTTTCTTCATCTTGGAGACGTTGCCGCAGTTCTTCTGGATTGAGTCTGTCTCAGTTTGTTCTGTTACTTCATGTGATTTCAGACAGACTGGATGATGATCAGATCAGATCTCTGTGTGGAGCGCTGGCTGTTTTAGACTCCTTGTGCAGATAAAAATCTCACTGCATTATTACAATTAATGACAAAAATAATGTTTGGAAATATAGACCAACATTTCCAACAGACAAGCTACCACAAAAGATAGAAAAAAACACACAAAAAAAAAGCCATTTAAAAATATATATTAATATATTACATTAAAGAGATAAAGCAGTATATAAGCCATTATTATAAAAATATATAATAACATAATCACATAAAATAAATAAAATAGTGTATGTAAATATATATATATATATATATATATATATATATACATATATATATTTTTTTATGTACTTCAGTTTCAAATTATTTTTCTGGGCTGTTGCATGAACTAATAATATAGAGATAAGACTGTAGAGCTTGTTTTTTTAAAAATCTTGATTAGTTTAGTATGGTCTACATATTAAAACCACTTTTATAACATTTGCTTAAGAACTAACTGTTCCATAATGTCTTTTTCAAATATCTAAAGGTCACTGTTTAATTGTGCTTTTGACCTTTGAAAGTTAGTAATGATCCTTTCAATATGCCAATAGGAATGTACTTAAGCTTAATTAACTAAGAATATCATGTTTCCTGTGAAACACAGACATGCATGCACATGCACCGCTGTATATTTATGGGCACAGCGCCTAAAAATAGAATACAAGCTTTCTCATCATCTGCTTAAGTGAACGTCGAATAACCACATCAATTACTCCAGAGACGAGCAGTGACAAACAGAGCAACAAAACACACTTTCAACAAGCATCTCTTTCACGGCCACTTTCAAACACACACAAGTAAACACACTGAGTGATATATAGAGGCTGTCATAATGAATATAAATGACATCTAGGAAACTCAGCAGATATCATTCATCAAACACATCAAAATTCATGAGATTCCCAGTGTACAGTAGCTCAATAACCTCACGGGGTATGCATCGAACTATATAATCAATGAAAGCTACTGCAAGAAAAGCTTCGCTTTCACTGATAATGCCCTGCAATTGACTTAAACACCTCCATACGGACATTTTAAACTGTTCATTTAAAGCCATTACACTGTGAACAGAATGCTTTGTTAGCCACCCAGGGAAAATCTAAAACATGAGAGTATTCTAGAACCCAAGCAGAAGTCGAACCAAAGCCTCTCTGGTACCGAAGCTTTCATTTAGTTAACGGAAGAGGTTTTGAAACATCTCAAAGCCTCTGAGGGCCGCACCAAACCGCTTCTGCTAAGAGCAGCACCCCGTGGGCAGTTTAAAAGGCTTTATTAAAGGGTCTGTTCCGGGTTGAACACATGTTAAGCTCTCTCAGAAGCATCTGTGCCATGATATTCACTACCACAGACAATCCTTTCTTCCCTGAGTTAATAAAAAACAATGTAAAAAAAAAAAGTCTACGATGGAATTAATTCCAGAGGGTTTATAACCCAAAATGTGCCACTTGAATGTTTTGTTAAAGCACTTACATTAATTCCTCCACACAGATAACTTATTAAAGCTGTAAAATTGCTGTAAAACAAACTGCACCTCAGTCACATGACTTCAACGCCCTCACATTATCACAGTTGGTTCCCAATATTTTTTTGTATCTTCCAAGTATCTTTTTTATGTTCAGCAAACAAAAGAAACTCTCTACAGGTTTGGGACAACTTGAGGATGAGCAAATAATAACAGAAATCAACATTTTCAGTGAAGTATCTCTTTAAGAGTGAGGTTGAGACTCAGATTGCTGAGAACAATTATATTTGTTATTAGACTTGGACTTTTAGTTCATTACATGTCTCCCTAATGTCATTACCCTGATTGGCCACGAGCTACCAATCCTAAACCCCCAAAAAGGGCTTTATTGAGGAAATCAGTAATTATTCATTATCATTTTCCAGGCCTTGAGGTAAAATCCTGACCTGAATAGTTCGGTATCATTTTCTGATACTGATTCTTCCGCTGTTATCCTGCTTTTTGTCTAATAATAGATGGGTTAAACCTACATCGACTGAAAGTGGGATGCTCTTGAATGTCAGATGTGAGACTAAAAAAGTCTAACTGCACTGAACAAGTGATGATTGTGGACTGAATCAAGCAACTCACCGCATCCCACTCCTGAGGAATGATTCATTATTTTTCGACGTAGGAGAGAGTGTGTTTGTGAGCGCGCGCGTGTGTGTATTTATGTGTGCGTGAGAGTGGATGGCATTATAGTGCTTTCAATTGTCTTCTGCTCGCTAATTTCCCAGAGGCGGTCCTATTGACAGGCCATGAGCTTGTCTTACTGAGAGACATCTCAAGAGTCTTCCATCCTTCTGCTCCATGCAGGCAGCAATATCTGTCTATACTGACACAGAGCACAATGCAAAAGCTAATTAGCATAGTGTAATTGCAACTGCTGTCACATAAATTCACTGTCAATATAATTAGCGAATCCCATGAAACGCCCTGCTGTCAGCATTCAGTTACCAGGGGAACTGTGGTAAATCTGGTCACTTTTCATGTTTGCCTTGCAGGCAACTCCCATTTAAATACTCCTGACTCATCCAAAGAGCTCTGATATACCTGGAGAGTGCCATCCGTTTCCATTGCCATTCATTTCAAAAGCAGTAACTTGGCCTGTGCATCCAGCATCACTGCAGAAAACATTTACTCACAGTCATGTTGATCCAAACTCTATGACCTTCTTTCTACAGTGGAATACCGAATGAGAATTTTTAAAGATGATTCTGGGAACCCCTTTCAGTATAATGAAAGTAAATGTGGACTAGGGCTGTCAAGCTGCTTAAAGGACCCAAAAGCACCATGATAGCAAGAGTGACTTTTGTGCTATATACACAGTCATCTGAATTTAACCTTCGCAAACAGGTCAGTGAGTTGGAGAGTTAAACTGAATCAGTCCCATTTTTAAATAAACCATTCAGTTTTGTGAACTGGATCAGCAGACTCATCGAAAGATTCAACTACCATCATATCGCTATACAAAGTTTTCATTTAGCTTCTTTATAAATATCTATATCTTTCTATTTGTCTATGTATCTATTCTATCTAGGTTTGTATAGATAGATAGATTGCAAATAACAATTTAGTTTTCTAATTAAAATGCACTTTTGGATGGCAGTAGTGTTAAGTATTACAGTTTTTGTCAATATTTTGAATTAGATTTTAAATGATTAATTTTTTTATTCGATTTTATTTGTTAATTTTAGTTAAGGTTTTAATATTTTTGTCATTTTTTATAAAGTTTATGTTCATTTTTATTTTAGTTTTCATTTTTGTTATTTTATTACATAAAGTGTCATCAAGTACAACTATGAATACTAGAATTTTTATTTACTTATTATATTTTATTCCAGTTAATTTTTTATTCATCTCAAAGATGAAAAAAGGTTTAAGCATGAGTGTTATAATGCTTTAAACACCCACTAATATGTCATTCCATGTAACAGTTTTGTCAGGCATATTTACAACAAAAATCAATTCATGACATATTAAAAGACTAATTACTTTCCCCTCAAATTTTTACATAAATATTGTACTACACTGAATGACAATGTAACATTCTTTTAACCAAATTTCGACAATTTATTCTTCGAAAAATGTATCTAAAACCAAAAGTAGACACTTTATTTAAATGTAATGTTCTTTCTATGGACATAAAATCACTTTTGTAAATTTCTTATGATGTGGACATCTTGAGTTCTTTGACCCATATACATAAACATAAATACAAGGATATAAATATAAAAATTTGCTAACTATAATATCCCTTAATGACAGTTGTGTGTTTAAATTTTTAAACTAGGTTTAGTTAAAGATTTATTTAATAATCAAATATTTGTAATTTTATTTGCTTTACCAAAAATGCATGTCACCTGCTGAATGGCAGTCAATGGAGAGATGTTTTGGCCTGCATTACAGTGTGATTATGTTATTTCCCAGCACTCATTCTCGCCTCACTCTCTCGTTCTCCATCTACTCTCACCTGTAGCCTCCACCATTCCTTCCAGAATTACCACTATTTCAAACTCTTCTCGCACCAGTTGCTCCTGAGAGATGTCCCAGAAAGGGCTGTTCTTGTTGATCTCATGGCAAATGATCAGCGGCGACACCAGGAAGAGCCGATCGTCCCCCGTGTCAAAGCCAACGTTAATGTCCGTCTGGTTTAGAGGGATGAACTCTCCTTCCTTGGTCTGCTTAGAGCGGATGAGCTTTGCCCTGATTGAGGCCTCCACTATGTGTGAGTTACGCAAGTCACCAACGCGAAACATCAAACACAACTTGCTGTCCCGCACTGATATCACAGCTGTGTGGGAAAACATGAGCGTTTCGGCGCGTTTATTTGGTTGCGAGATTTTCACAAACATGCAGCCCACCATGAAAGCATTGACGATGGAGCCCAAGATGGCCTGCACCAGAAGCAAGATGATGCCCTCGGGGCATTTGTCTGTTATGACACGATACCCATAACCAATGGTGGTCTCGGTCTCAATGGAAAAAAGGAAAGCCGAGACGAAGCCATTGAGGTTATTAACACACGGTGTCCACTCGTTGTCATCAGCATGGTCCAGGTCTCCACGGATGTAGGCGATGAGCCACCAAATTAAGCCAAAAAACACCCAGGTGGTGGTGTAGACCAGCGTGAAGACCAGCAGATTGAAGCGCCACTTTAAGTCCACGAGCGTGGTGAAGATGTCCGTCAGGTAGCGGTAGGTTTCGCGCACGTTTCCATGGTGGACATTGCACTTGCCGTCCTTTTCCACATAACGCTGACGGCGTTTTCTCAACGGCCCTCTTGGTGGATTGTAAGCGTCTCCTCCCCCGACAACCATCGTACGGTCTGTGGGGATCTACCATCAAGAACGGAAAAAGAAGTCAGAACAATTTCAAGCTTGGCTAAAAGAAAAGATTAAACAACAGCAGTTAACAACAGATCCCATCATCAGTAATGCAAACAAAGCTTACTAAAAGAAGGACAATCAAAATCATTGCTGAAAAAAGTAACTAAAAGTAGTGGCACTACTGTTTTTGGCATCATCTATAGTTTCTTTTGAGGTGGAGTAGCTTTCCAGTCACAAGCTCTTCAGCAACCGAA
This sequence comes from Enteromius treurensis, assembly GCA_032275025.1. NCBI lineage: Eukaryota > Metazoa > Chordata > Actinopteri > Cypriniformes > Cyprinidae > Enteromius > Enteromius treurensis. The sequence continues at coordinate 16,116,052 of JAUCMU010000030.1, read as the reverse complement.
GCAATAATAAACATTACATTTATATTTTCAAGTCTGCTGTCAAAGACTTTTATAATGCTACAAAAGATTTCTATTTAAAATAAATACTGTTCATTTGAACTTCTATTCAAAAAATCGATCTTTGTTTCCACAAAAATATTAAGCAGTACAACTGTTTTCAACATTCATATTAATCAGAGTGATTTCTAAAGGATCATGTGACGCTGAAGCCTTGAGTGAAGATTCTGAAAATACAGCTCCGCATCACAAGAATAAACATTTCAAAAATAACATTTCAAAGTGCCCCTATCAAGGGTTATGAAAGTTTCATATTTTGGTTTGGTACATCCCCAATAACAGGTGGACATATATGCGAGGTCATAAAACACTTCCATTTTCTTAAAATATGCATTTTATTTTACCTTATTTGTTTAATGACTCCCAAATAATTACTTTAACAATTCATTCTTCCAGACATCTACAATTATGGGTCAATTCCATTTAAAACTAGTGTTTATTTTAGCTTTTAATGCTCCAAACGTGGCACCTAGTGGCAAACATTGAATTAGCATTTTCATTCAGACCAAAAAAAATCTAGTGTTCCCAGGTCTGAGTATGCAACAAGTGGGCGGGGAATATGCTAATGTTGACGTCAGCATGTAAGGCTTGGGATTCATTCAGGGGCAGACTTAGCCATTAGGCAAAGGTAGGCAACTGCCTTGGACCCCCAAAAGATAAGGGGCCCCTAAAATGTTTTTTACGAGATGGACAGGCGAAAGGTAACGGTGTTTATTACCACGACCGTCTGCATGTCCGAGTTGAACATGCTTATCCTGCGTATCTGAAGCTGACCGCCACACGAGCGCGAGGCATCTCGATCTTTCCCGCTGCACTCCTCTCTCTGCGTCTGCTCCGTTCAGCAAAAAACTTGCTTACACTAGGTGCGTTTTCGTTTTAAAAAGCATATCTTTAAAAAGGATAGCTTTATGCGCATATCCCAACGTTTTCCACCCTCAAAAACGAAAACTTCTGAAAATGCTGCAGACCCTGTTTTAGTTTGAAAACTCCAGGGAAGGTTTAACGCCCGTGTAAACGATGATCGTTTTTATTCTAAACGCTGTTTTTAAACGAAAACGCACCGGTGTTAACGGAGTGCGATAAAGTTAGTTTTAGATTTAATATTCGTTTATGCTGCTTTAGGGAGCGTTTGCAAATTTACATCTCAGTACTAAACGAAGTACAAATGCGCCTAATTTCACATGCAAGCACTGCTGTTGTCATTATCTTATGTGTAGCCTGTTTGATTTTATCAGACGACGACTTAATCACTTTTCTGTCACTATTTTATATTCATCCCGTTTTATGACAACAGAAACACAAATATATATATCAATTAAAACATTTACTGAGAATTTAGCTGCATCAGAATACAGTAAGGACACATTAGGCTTTGTGTAGCCTAAACAGGTTTGTTTCAGTAAATACAATAAGTAATATAATAATGTATACTTCTATATCTCAACTGTATATTACTTGCTATGTTGTCTACAACATGAAATAATAAAGTGTCTGCTAAATAAATAAATAAAAATGTTAATGAAAGAATTATAATATGTACATGAAAACGTCTCAGGGTTATGAATATAACCCCTGTCCCTTGAAGGAATGAGACACTGCGTTGAAACGCTATGGGAACCCTCGGGTGACGTCATAGGCCAGGGGTGGGGAACCCTGGTCCTCGAGGGCCGCAATCCTCTAAGTTTTTCATACAACCCAGCTTCACAACACCTGACTCAAATCAAATGGATCCAACATCCAATGAAGTTCT
>JAUCMU010000030.1:16091030-16109040 GCA_032275025.1 Enteromius treurensis | reverse complement strand
ATATGTATATGTATATTTCACAATAGACAGTGCGACGTTTTTATGATTTTGGCAGGGACAACTCTCGGATAGGGATAAACGCCCATGCATGAACCTATATTATGCACAGAAGAACATAGAAAACATAAAAAGTGTTTGAACTGAGGAATTTTTTATAGTTTTATTCAATAAATTAGCTCATTTCAAATTTGACGCCTGCTACAGGTCTCCAAAAAAGTTGGCACAGGGGCAACAAAGGGCTAAAAAAGCAATACATTTGGAAAAGATTCAGCTGGGAGAACATCTAACAACTAATTATTTGACACATTAATTGAAAGCTATAAAAGAGATGTCTTAGAGGAAGATTGTAATTTGACGTTGAGTATTCCACAAAAGCTTTGCAAATCTCATCATCTACAGTGCATTACATCATCAAAAGATTTATAGAAACAGGAGAAAGCTCTGTGCGTGAGGGACAAGGCAGAAGACTTTTGTTGAATGCCCGTGGTCTTCAGGCCCTCAGATGACACTGCATCACTCATTAGCATGATTCTGTCATTGACATTACTAAATGGGCCCAGGAATACTTTCAGAAACCACTGTCGGTAAACAAAAAACATGTCGAAGACCAAACTCCAGAAACTCATAACCTCGATGCCCAGACATCTTCAAACCTTTTTGAAAAGAAGAGGAAATGCTACCCTATTGTAAACATAACACGTTCCAGCTTTATTAAGACCTGTAGCAGGCAACAAATTTGAAATGAGCTCATTTTGTGCATAAAAGTGTAAAATTTCTCAGTTTAAACATTTGTTATGTTATCTATGTTCTATAGTCAACAAAATATTTGCTCATGTGATTTGAAAGTCTTTTACCTTTTATTTTATTCCAATAAAAAAAAAAACCAAAAAAAACAAACGTCTGGTTTCTGGAATTTGGGTTATATATGTGTAATTTTTATTTAGAAAAAAATCTCATTTAGAATATTTTATTGTTAGTAGTAGTATTATTCAAAACTACTGAAGGTATTTTTTTCATGCCTCCTCTTTAATCAGGCTGCTAAAGGTTTATATTCGTGGCTGTTTGCCACTTGTGCATCACCCAGATCACGTCCCAAGTTTGTAGCTAGTGTCACTACTGAAGTGGAACAGGATGATGATTTTGTAACAGTGTGCAAGTGTACATAAAGCTGTCTGTTTTATAAATTGCATGAGCAATGTCATTTCGGAAAGTCATCTTCCTCAGGCTGTAATGCAAAATATTACTGTCCAAATAAAATCATCATGGTGTACAACATGGCAAACATCAGCAATGTCAAAAGTTCTGATATATATATATATATATATATAGATATTTATATATATTTTTTAGGTTCTGAAAATATATTTAAATGAAAAAAATGCTAAAAATATCTATATTTTATGGCACTGTTTTAATACTGAAACTTAATTTCACAGGCACACACTGACAGAAACCATGTTCATTATCAGCGTGGATTTGCACAGCTCGTCAGTGAACAACGGCTGTGTGTAGTATATACGGCTCAATGTGAAATCACGCACCTGATGGCATTTACCGCTGATAACATGACCGGCTTTACTGACAAACCGTGCAAACATATCGGCCGATCTGGATCGGTGCATCCCTACTTTCAAGTACATTCAGAGCATTAGAAACGCTAGTTGGTGCTCCAGTATAATCGGTCCGGCGAAACTCATCCAGTGAGAAATGTTCCGTGGTACAAAAATAAGTGCGATTAAAATGCGTAAAAAAAATTTTACACGTTATTTTTAGTGTAGTTTCGTTTAGTTAGTTTGTGTAATTAATTAATCTAAATTAATGCGTTAAAGGCCCGGCCCTAAAAAATATATTTTTAAGTTAACCTTCCTCTGATCATAATCCCTTCAGTTATTAAGACAGAAATGTCAACAACCATGGAAAACTCAAATAACTAAAATGTAAACATAATGCCACTGCCTCCGTTATATCTTTGTACCGTTTAGATTCTTTGTCATAAGACACTGATGCAGAGTACCTTTCTGCAGTGGTCTGCTACTTGTGCGGTGCTACAGATGTTGTTGGTTGAATACGGCTGTGCTCCAAAGGGTGAGCGCGGCTAAGGTGGTACATCAAGTTCGTAGTGGTATACAGTCTTGGCGGGGACTTGGTCTTGCATAGTTTGCAGACGACATTGGTCTGACTACGTTTAGACTTCTAATATCCAAAATAAACGGTCATACTGGCGAGCTGACTATTCCTCTTTTATTTACAATTTTCTTGCTCCCTACGGCACTCATTTTCAATTTAAGAAGAGGAATCTAGCAGACCACCGCGAGACCACGATATGGCGCAACCAAACGTGATTCTGTTACACGATTGGTTAGCGTATCACGCCCTACGTTGCCAGATTACCAGAGTGAGCGCCTTTGTTAATGCAACCAAACAAGCTTCGCAACCTCCGTTTTCTTCCGATGAGATAAAAAATATTGAGCATTTTATTGAACACAATTTCTATTGATATCGATCAAGTGTCTATCGCGATACATATCGTTATCGTTTTATCGCCCAGTCCTACTTTCTATTCGGTAAAGTATCCTGAAAATGCATTATGATTTCCACAAAAAATATTAAACGGCACAACTGTTTTCAAGAATAATCCAAATCCTCATATTAAAATTATTTCTGATAGGTCAAGATTAAAGTAATAATGCTAAAATTCAGCTTTAACAGCACAGTAACATTTTACATTTTAAAATATATTAAAATAGAAAGAGATATTTTAAACTGTATTATGATCTCCCAATATAACTGCTATTTTAATTACAAGACACTTAAGATATAAAAAATCCTACAAACAGTTGTGTATATTTTATGTAATATCTACATTCAACAAAAATATTGTACATACACTCAGTATGACAAGACTTAGAAGAATGGTAAAAAAAGCAGGAGGGAAAATTTCCATCATGTAGGCTCTCAGAAATAGATGGCCTCTCATTATGCACTTGTGTATTTACAAAGCCCTTTTATCAGCAGCGAAGGGCATCTTCATCTCAAGCGGTAAAATTGCTTGTGTCTGGCAGCTGTCTATTCTCTCTGCAAAACAACACACAGAGGCGAGTGGAAAGGAAAGAACCATCCGACATGGGCCAAAAATAGACCTGCATTTCCAAGGCTTTGGGTTCACTGGTGCCACTCCATTATGGTGCTCGTGAAGAGCAGGTAAGGGTTTGAACGTCATAGTTTCATAGATACCATCTCATGCAAATTTAAAAAAACAAGGAAAAAAAGAAATCAAAGTGATAGTTTGACCAAAAATGTTTAATCCTTTCACCATTTAATCACCCTCAAGTTATTCCTGTATGACTTTATTTCTTCTGCTGAAGATATTTTGAAGAATGTTGATAACCAAGCAGTTTCTGTTTCCATTGATTTCCATTTTTTGTTCATACCAAACATCAAGGGGAGCCAAAACTGTTTGGTTACCAACGTTCATCAAAATATCTCAAGTTTGGAAACAAATGGAGACGAGAATTGATGACAATTTTTAAATTTTTGGGTGAACTACAAATCTGACACTCTTTTAAGACCTATTTGAAAAAGTTTGAGTGTTAGGTTTCCCTTGGGAAAGTGGCTGTCCATTGGGAATATTGTGAATCCTGTTTCAATTTGAGTTTAATTACAGCCTTGGGTTACATTCTATGTCTCAATTTCATCTCAAATGAACAAAAGTGCACTTCAGAGGACCAGAACCAGGTCTTAACATTTCCTCAATAATCTATAGAGCCGGAAGGTAATCCATTACATTTATGAAGCCCTATGGCTCTCTTTTAGCCTGAGGTGCAATCATTACCTTAAAGAATAACGCCTGTCTTTATACAAATGCTAATTAACTGGGACTATGATGGCATATATTACATATATTGCTCATTATTTAATTGACAAGTTCAATATACCAATTTATGGCAGATGCATGGGTGCAATTTTGAATGTATAACTAAATAAGGATGAACAAATTAGTGTCATGAATTTTAGAGCTCACACTATTAGATTATAGAAAAAAAACGACTTGAATTTTGAGTCTTTCACCTCATAAAACACCCAACAGTCCCTCTGTTCTTGCCAAGCACAGTTCACACTAAGAGTGTAACCATGTTTCACTTAAGTTCACAGCTGCCTGGGGGTTTGGGCTACGTCGTAATGGATTGTAAGCTGTGATCTCCATAAGTGAGAGTCTCCACACACACCACAGGAAATGGGCAGCGCGCATCCCCCCCGAGTCGACCTCGACACAGGCAAAAAACAACATCAACGTAAGCTGGGATGCCGAGGCAATGAAAGCTACAGTGCCTGAGCCTATCTGCACTGCTGATGTTAAAGATGTTCATGGTTATATGTGAGGAGAGGGGTGAAGTATCAGCTTTCCATGAGTAAATCTGTTACCATGCTTTCTGACAGAAACTACTGCTACTAGTTCATTTGAATTTATGGATCTCATTGTATCGTGGATCTGATCTCTGCTGTGTTTCACGTTTGATGCAAGTGCTTGTTACAGTATGTGATTGCCTCTAAGTGCTGTATACAATAATAGCTTTGTGCATCGTGGCACTTAAAAAGGAAAACATGCGGAAATAACTTTGGCTCTAGTGGAAAAAATACTAAGTGAACAGTCAAGAGATTAGGATCATTTACAAGAGTTCATTTTTGGTCAGAGAGAAAGCGCAAAGTTATTTATGTTAATATGAGGTATAAAAAAAACACATGAAGGGTGAAATGTTTCTGTCCACACAATGACAGTCAATGGGATCCAAAATAACCCAAATGAACCCTTTTGACTTTTAGTATATGGGATGAAAACACAGACATAAAAAAAAAGACAATTCACAATGGTGAATAAATGATAATGGAATTAAACTTTTTGCATCAACTATTCCTTAAAATAATGCTCTGTCTTTTTTTGATGCGGCATTTCTCAGTATTAAAGAAAAAATAAAACAATACAGCCTGAAGAGAGACTGAAATCTCTCTCAAACTAGCCTTTTCATAGCACAAACCTCACAAAGGCTGGATGTTGTTCACCTTTGGAATAACGTTCCCTGAACCATCCAAACATATGCCACTGTACCGGATAGAAAAAAAAACAAAACTAAATTTGCCTGTAGGTCTGGTGAGACTTTGCCTTTTTAAAAACATTAATATGAATAACAGGGCGTGATGAGCTCACAGTGCCTGAGGCTCGCTCCCTGTCAGTTCTAGAACGATGATTTATTCAATAGCCTTCTAGAAGCGCGAGCGACAAACGGCCAGCTCCTGTACTCCCATCAAAACCATGCTCAGGTTTATGTCTGAATTAATCATTCATGCATGACAATTATTTAGGCATGAATGTAATTCGGACAACGAAAGCCTCAGCATTTTTTCAAAAGAAAGCTGTAAACCACATGTAGACAATTGGATAAACAACTGTCTTGTACTGGTAAAGAAAAATGCAATGAATAAAAATCCAGTTCAAGTGAGATCTTGCTACCACAGCGAATAAATAAGCACTTGAAATCATCTTAAAAATATCTGTATTCTGCATTGCTTTTAATTTTAAAATAAAAATGCTAAAGCGTTTTATTATTTCACAAGTGCCTGATCCTTTTAGGAGGCTCAAAAAAAAGTGTGAAATTTACATATTTTTCCCAGTCTGCTGCCTTTATTGTTATAGCTCAGGACAGTCATTAATGAATGGTTTGGGACTGTTCATTTTCTTGTAGATTATGTAGTGTCATAATCATGATGTAAAAAAAAAAAAGAAGAAAGAAAACAGGCAACATAACTGAGCACCCATGAGCTAAGATGGGATCCTCCTCCAGATGTGGTGGAAGCGAAGTGCCATTGAAATAAATGGATACACTAATGACTTGATAGTCACCTAACAGTTCAGCAAATCAAAAATGAGCTCTCATACAGGATCACTACCCTCCTGTGTACGGAAATGTTCAGGACAGGTGTAGGAAAGCCACAATACATTCAAAACAGTTTTTCCATCTACATTTTAAAAGCTGACCAGACCGAGGAGGGTTGTAACACTTTCCAAATATTTTGTGTATTCATCTGCCACACACACACGTTAGCATACAATATCTATTTGTTCTATATTTGCTGATTAGATTAAAATGTTTCCTTTTCATCTACCTTTATAAAATAGCTCAGATGAAGTGAGGGTGGTGGGATGACCACACAAAAAAAAAAAAAAAAAAAAAAATGTTTGCTGTCAGTTTCAGCAAACCTTGGTAGTGAGGTAACGTTATAGGTAAGCTCCTTGATATTAGCTAACTTTCACAGTTAAGGGACAAATATTAGGTTTTTAAACTACTTTAATCTGAAGCAGACCAATGGGAATATTATACACACATAGTGCGAGAACATACACTGACAACAGATTAACCGTCAAAATCGAATTGTAATTGTAATCGATATAAATTAAGCGTAATACTCACTTTCGTAGTTCAAGTGAGTTCCTTGCTTGGGTTCCCAGTGGCTCTCCAATCTGAGCTCATTTAAAGCGAAGCGCGCACGCCAGTGTTTGCTTTAAAACATCGTCTCCAAGCGCGGAAATAAATAATATGACGACGACTTGTGGGACTTTAAACCGTTTCGCGTTTAAAAGCACGTCCCATGAAGTCAATAACGAGTCGCGCAAAGCAACGGTTGTTTATTCTGTGCAGCTCTGCTCTCCGGTCCTCTCCGAACGCGAGCTGATCCACAGAAGATGAAGGTGTGCTGGAGGGATGCTGGATGATCGTAGTGTCAGCGCGCTCGTTCTGTTCGCGGGGACAATGTGCATGCTGAGGTGGTATTGGTAGGCGAAACACAGAAGCATGAGCGAAAGCGTGATACACATGTCTCCTCCCCCAGGTCCTGCCTCACTTCAAGCGCGTGCGGCACGCTGATGGATGATATCACCCATTTCATCAATGCATTTTGACATGGGATGCTGCTAAAGATATCATGCAGTTGTAAAATCGATCCAGGATAGTTCATAAATGACATGTGATGCAACTGCAAGGTAACATCAATGACAGCTTCCTATGTCTCAAATCAAGGGTCACATGTAAGTAAAAATTCTGTCAATATATATATGCTCACCTTTATACAAGGTTTAATGTTGTTTAGATGCCAGTCATAAATATATTTGTCACGAGTCATGAGAAGGAGTAAATTTGACATGACAAAATTTTAATTTCTAGGTGAACTATCCCTTTAAGAATAACAAATCAAGTAAGTGTCAGTTGGTTGAATTCAGTTATGTTCCTTCTTTACTTCTTAGTTTACACATGTTCTTCTATGAGAATATTATTTTTCATGAGCCACAAGCACACACTGGTAGAAAATTCATCTTCATTTAAGTTCAACAAGTAAAAGTGTTACCTGTGAGTGAAATATGTTAATGAGAAGACCTGTGGTGAACTGCTGCAGGCTATGGGAGAAAGTAAATATTTATCATTCAGAAAGTGAGGGCACTATTTGGAAAGAAAAAAAAAAATTGATAATCTATAAACACCACTGTGTTTATATGGTACACCAAAGGTACTAACATTGTGAACATAGTATTAACAAGACAACCAAACATATGGATCATTAACAAAAGTTTGGTGCATTTTGGATTGAGCAGAAATAATATGAAAAAATATACAAATCATTCTCTTAAACATTTCTGAAGAAACTTTAACATAGGTTTTTTATACAAAAATCATATTATGTTTAATATAAATTGACAGAAACAAACGGGGTTTAGCTTAAGCCAGGACTAGGCATTAGTTAAATTAAGATATTTAAGCAACTTTTACAAAAATGCCTTATAAGAAAATATTACAGGTGTGCATCTTAACACAATGACACTGACATGTTTTAAAATATGTCAGAGCAAGATATTTTCATCTGAGACAAACATGCAATTTAGTATAGCTTAAGCCTTGTCTATGAAACTGGGGGGGTAATGTTTTAAGCAAATCTTTCAATTTATAACTAATAAATTATGTAACATTTAGGAAGCCATTTAATTTTGGGAATATTCTTAACCCAAAAATATTAAATTTCCTCATCAAAACAGATTTTATATCTTATATATAATAAATTTATTTTATATTTGTTTCACTTTAGTAAACATCATTATGGATTATAGTATATATTATAGTGAATTATAGTCAGGTTTTTATCAGCTGTTTAGACTATCATTCTGACGGCACTCATTTCCTGCAGGAATCCACTGGTGAGCAGGTGAAGTAATGCTGAATTTCCCTAATCTGATCCGATGAAGAAAGAAATGAATCTACATCCTGGATAAATTTTAAGCAAAAGCACAATAGATATGAATTAATCTAGATTTGACACATTAAAAAAATTGAATGTAATACTTAAAACTGCTCAGTTATAAATATATATTAAATCTTTATTTAAAAATTTAAGTTAAACAGTAAAATTAAGAGTATTTGTCAATTAATTAAAAAAAAATATATATATATATACACACACGCACACTTAGCTGTTATCATTACAAATTTGTGTTGAAATGTCTAAAAATTGTAAACACACTTTTCAGTCAAAAGATATTCCATCTTCATTTAAAAGCAATTGCTGACACCAGCACTGGCATCATAAAGTTTTCCTGCACCATGGTGCACATATTAAAGTTATAAGAGCAAACAGAGCACAATTGGACACCATGGGGCTGAACTCTGCAGGAGCCCAAGATAGGGCAGCTCTTAGATGAGGTGTGGATGATCAGAGAGAGGTGTCTACATGAAGCTCTATAGCACAGAGAGGTCACTGAAGCTATAATGATCTATGATTCTCTGTGTCAGTTTTTGATCTAGGCTTTTCCGCCATATTAGCCTCCTCTGCAGGGATGGCAGAACAGGCTTTTGTGGAATTGTTATATTAACTCAACCCTCATTTCCGGAAAGACTGGGGAGGATAATTGTAAAAAAAACAAACAAACAAAAAAAAACACCATCATTGAAAATACACTATCAAGTTATCAGTTCTCCTTTATCATATTCTCTTTTACTCATTGACCTCCAACTATTGTGTATGCAGCTTTAATCTGAAACAAACCACCTTAAAAGGGCAAAAGCATCCAGAGACTTATACTGTGATGAATGCTACACCATTGTGTTGAGCTCAGGGCTTTATGTGGTGTATTTCACTTTTCCATTACAGCTCAAGGGTAAGGTAATTCCTCCGGCATCTGACACCACATGCCTGTTTTATTACGTACTGCAAGCGTGAAACATGAGGGCAATGTCTGAAGCACTAATATGTGAACTACATAATAACCTATATGTATTTTAAAAGCTTATGTTTTATGTACAAACATTATTTTTATGTTATAGCATCACAAGTGATTATTTATCTGACAAAGGTGCTTCTGAGTCTTACCATATAGGCAGTTTTTCCTTTATTAGGGCAAGCGTGTTCTTTAAAACACACTTAAAAACTTGCTTTTAAAGCATCAGCGAACACAACAGGAGGTTTAACTTAAATTAAAGCGAATAACGAGCTTAAGATTTTAGACTTTGCTCTGCTCAAAGTAGTCACATGTATATCGTATACCTTAGAAAAAATCGAATATTAGATTTCTTAGGGCCATTTGACACTGAAGAATATTCAGCTTTGCCACTATAAGATAAAATAAATAATATATTAAAAATAATACATTCAAAAGGAAAACAGTTAAAATAATATTTCACAATGTTACAGTTTTTAAACACAGTCTTGGTAAGCATTAGAGAACTCTTTTAAAACATTAATAAATCCTATGACCCCAAATGGGCGGATGCTGTGGATATTGCATGTATTATTTATACAGTAATGATACTAATTCTCATACAGTGAAACATTTTTAGAGATCAGGGTCTTCATATTTCAGACTTAAACTCTTCCCTGCAGCAACGAGTCCGTAGATGAAAGTTAAGTAAGATTAAATTACTGAGGATGAATGGAAATAGAAATGGCCTAAAAACTCAAACAGAAACAATTAATATATATTTATGCAAATGCAATATGAATAGAAAATGGGGTTGTACATAACAGATTCAATGCTACCTGATTATAAATTAAATTTGGGATTTAAAGTCACTCTGTTTCATAGAAAACTGTAAGCCTTAATAATAAATAAAAATGATTACCCTTTTCTTTACTGCAAGCCCAATAAACAATAGCTTAGTTTCTCACGCTCTGGCTGCAGAAAAACTTTAAAAGGAAAAATATTCAGTCTTCCAAAAGATAAAAGGGGGTCATTTATTGAATATGTAGAAAGTTATCATTTTGCTTTCATGCAAGAAGCAATCAGTGTTCTTGTCACAGTGTGCCACTGACCGTTTGTGTAAGACACAAATGAGAATTTATCATTTTATGTGTCTCTTTAAGTTCGTATAGCAAGAAATATCTGCTAAAACGTTTGTAAAATCATTTCGAAGACAATAATTCCAGATATCCAGGGAATTTGGATTTTAAAAAAGGATTTTGTGTATAAACACTACATGATTTGAACTAGGAAAACAAATCCTGCCTCCCAGGAAGTTGGTCTAACCCTGCAATTACTGAGCCTTTTAAAATTCAGAGAGACACGATGTTCATTCAACAACACAGCAAGACGCACAGGCTCTCCAAATCTCTTCATCACAGTGAAATGTGGCCCCCACTGGGGCTTCATGTCCGTCTCAATCACTCCTAAATAGCCCATCACAATGACCGTACATGCCTAAATGCTGGAAATGAGTCTATTATAGTCTCTTTCTATAAGGGTTCCTTTGAACGATTCATAACCGCTTCTTCCTTCTGAGGCCAGAGACATATTAGGAATGAATAAGCAAAAGAGAGTTTGAGAGAGAAAGAGAGAGAGAGAGGGTTGAGTTGAGGGCAGACAGCTATCAGAACAAGAACAAGAGGATTTGTATGTTGACAAGCTGCTACCATACCTATAATTACATGGATGTAATTGCGCTGCATGCACTGACCACATTAAAGCAACAAATTAAAATCTGCGCAGAAGGATAATGTGTATAAAGGTAATTTTCTGGTACGTTTTAGAAATCTAACCAACATGCTCTCCCCAGAGGCTCCAAGGCCATTCTAATAACTCCGAAAACATACATGACATTTAAAGGAACGGTTCACCTCCAAATTAAAATTTGCTAAAAGTTTAATCACCCTATGGCCATCCAAGATGTGCATGAGAAAGACACACATGATATTTATCATAACAGATTTGGAGAACTGTAGAATTACATCACTTGCTCACCAAAGGATCCTCTACAGTGAATGGGTGCTGTCAGAATGTAGTGTAGCATCACAATAAGTAGTTCACATGATTTCAGTCCACCAATTAACATCTTGTGAAATGAAAAGCTGATCTTTTTCTTCTCCTGTCCTCTAGAACACTATATATTCTGTTTTAAATAAGTAAGGCTATATGCAATCGAAATGCAAGTCCTTTTCAATTTGAATTCTTAAGACATGATTCGAACTGTTAGTAGCGTTCCTCTTCTTCTGCTTGCAAACAGAAGCTCTCACATCAACACAACATGCATGAGTCGTGGTGATCTCAAGGACGCGAGAAGTAGAAGCTCTCATGAACATGTTAGAGATTGAAATGAAACGAAAATCGTGAAAGTAGTCTTTTTTTTTTTAAACCATTTACATTGCTTTAGGAAATGACAGTTGAACCACTGGAGTAACATGGACGGATTTGGCCTTCCAAGTGTCAGTTACTTATGCCATCTATGGAGGAACATAAACCCTCTGATATCACATGAAATATCTTAAACTGGTTTCCAAGGATGAATGAAAATCTTAGGTAACTGGAACAACATGAGGGTGAGTAATTAATGGCGGAATATAATTTTTTTTGGGGGAGAGCTATGCATTTAAACCCTTCATCCAGTGACAAAGTCTTATAAATGCTTATAAATGGTGCTTGTTCTGTGCATATTTATTTAGACATTCTGTACTGAAGAAAAAAAAAAAAAAAATACGCCATGCATAGATGACTCTCCATTTTTACCACAAGCAAGTTAAGATGCCTTAATGAGGACTTTGTTTCTTACAAATGCTAAAATTAATTGTTCATTTATGTTTACACATGCAACTTTAGAATATTAAGATTAACTAGATAGTACATTTCCTGAAGAAAATGTGAGTGGAGCTTGCCGTGGCAAACATCGGCCCTTGGTTGTTACAGAGTTGCTAGAGTGTGACTATGAAGGTCATCCAGGTTGGTTGCTAGGGTGTTGCTATGCGGTTGCTAGGATACTCTGGGTGGTTGCTAAGGCGGTTGCTAAGGTACCCAGGGTGTTGGCTTGGTTGTTGCTATGCGGTTGTTAGTGTATTCTTGGTGGCTGCTAGGGTGGTTTCTAAGGTACCCAGGGTGGTTGCTGAGGTGTTGCTATGCGGTTGCTAGTGTATCCAGGGTGGTTGCTAGGGTGTTGCTAAAAAAATGAAATGAAAATTCTGTCAACATTTTCCACCTTGTCATTTAAAATCTGTCCTATGTGACTATGCTTCCTCTGTGGAAAACAAACAAATATATATTTTGAAGAGTTTTGGGGTCTGAACTCCTTTTGACTTTCACATACAGGGAAAAAAAAACAGGTTTGGAAAAACAAGATATTTTTATTACCTTAAATGTCTAGATGGGTAGTTTTTTTTTTAATAATATTCAATATGCTTTTTAAAATCACTAAAATGTTCCTGAATATGTCAAATGTAATTGCAGACAAATACATTCAATGCGAAAGCTGATTGGTATCATTTTGTCGCTGCTTAATAAAACCTTGACACCAAAAGTGTTTTGTTCGGTCTTTGACCCTTTTTACACTTCACATTTGGTTTCAGACGCTCTAATTCTAACGCGGCTAAAAGAAAGGCTGCTTTCTTGTCAAAATACCTTATGCATTAATGATTCAAGTTCTTTTGCAAATGGAACACACTTTAGGCAGTGAAAGTTAATGAAAGAGAACAAATCTTGTCAGTGCCATTGCTTCAGTATGTGCGTGTGTCTGTGCGCTTTCAAAAAAAGCTCTGATGAAAAGGGCAGGCTGAGAAAAAGAGAGATAAAAAGCACGATCTGAAGGCCACACATAAATCTGATTAAACTAAACTTTCTGATGAGAATACATACAAATATTCATCATAACGGCCCCTCATTGAAACTACATCCCTGCACTGACCTTAATTGAGCACCAAATGGCAATAAAATAATCGCTCTGTTATTGCAGACCAGCTTCAACCCTTGTAGAGATCAAACAGGAAGTATCAGATTATTGTTCAGCTATATTACATTAGGATCACCTACATCTCTCTTCTTAATCATCCACCTCCATCTGACTCAGACATGTTGACCTCTCCATTTGCCTGACATTTTCTCTCAAGAGTCTCCTCAATATATATGTGCAAATGTCTTTAAAGGAACAGGTCACCCAAAAATGAACCATATTTCATCCCCCCCAAAAAAAACATTCTGTTGAACCCCAGCCATAAAAAAAAAAAAAAGCTGAAGCACAACAACACCTGCGCTCAAAATTGAGCATATAACACGATTGGCAGACAGAGAGTGGTTCTGATTGGCTAACTGCTGCTTGCTTGTTTTTGCGGTTTATGGAGACAAGCACTATCACAGAGAAAGGTCTGATATCTCAAAGTCCACGTGAACCGGAAGTTGCTGCCAACTTTATTTCAGTACGGTGGCGCTTTTTCAATTAAAACCAAATATTGAGTAGAGGGCGGAGTTTTATTTTTAAGCTCCTCCTCTCATCTCTCGCAGCAAACAAACAGTTGGAGGGGCGTGGTTAAGCAAATTCTGCCCAAGCCGGCAAAATGACATCATCAGGTAAGAAGTGCCATTCCATAGCAGAAGCATATGATTAGATTATGGCAAAAGATAACCAAAACAAACCATTTTTCCCCCAGAGGATTAACTTGTACTGATTATTTACTGACCTTATGATTAACAATGTGCATGTGTGGTATAAAAAAATAACACACACACATTCACACATACTCTTAAAATATAAATCATGCATTTTTTTCACATTTTTAAATTAATATTAGTTATTTTACTTGACTTATGATCTTCAGTTTATTTTATTTTTTAGAATTTTTGATATTTCTTTTAATGTTACAGTGCCTTGCCTTTAAAGTGTCAGGATTTTGAAGATCACAGACAATTTCAGGCATGCATTATTATGTCAGGCATTCGAGTGAGAATTTAATTTATGAATTATACATTTATTTAAAACTATATATTGCCTTGCTTTTTAACAGTTCACGCATTCCATGAAAAATAACTCATCCCCTTCTTTGAGGTGCAGGAAACCTAAACCAGAGCAACTGCTTCAAAGAAACGGAAGCTTTCACTGCCAAACTGAGCTCAAGGTCTCATCCTGTACTGAGAATGACCCCAAAACTGTGACTTAAAGCATTATTTAGTCATTCGACTGCACACACACAAATGCACACAGAAAACACTGACATTCTGCTGTAGTCTGACTCACTTCGATGGTTCGGCCTCAGAATATCAACACACTGATAGACTTCTCTCGTTCTCATTCTCTCTCGCCTCTCACTTTCTAAACACAAAGCCGCTAAATGTTATCCTTTCAGAAGCACGCCAACCCCGACGAGTCTAATGAGAACATCGGTGCAAAATTGGCATTCCATTTACGCAAAGGAATAATTAAAATCGCTGACAGAACAAGAGACATAAAGGCTATAACAAGAGACTGCAGCCAAATCAAGATCTCGTTTCAAAGTCCAACATTTGCTCTGTTGGATTCACAGACAAGGATAGAGATCTGTCATTGCGTGGCATGAAATGAAAATATCAGACTCTTTAAATCATGGCAGCCACTTTGACAGACAGCCACAGAGCATCCGAAAGCCTGATGCTGCCGAGATCACCACCTTTGAGAATTCAGCCGATTTCTTTCAGGTGCTTCAAGCAGGAGCGACTGAAGCCCCAGTATCCGAAATCAGTTATCACCATCAGGACAGTGACTGAAGTCATTTCAGTCATCTTGCTCACCTCCCTCAGACTGAGAATTAGGCTGTTCCAATCCTTTCATCCATCTCCGCACAAGTTTCCCCTTTGAAATCACTCTATATCTGTTAATACAGATTAAATAAATGTGTAAAATAATTGTCAAATATTTTAAGAATTACATTTATTACATTTAATATACCAGGCATATATATATATATATATATATAATTTTATTTATTTTTTGCTAGAACAATCTACTTATAATGAGGGAAATCTGTAAAACAACTGCTTTGTGTTGTGTTTGTGCAAGAAAATGTGTGCACTTCACATATATTAAGCTCATTTAAAGACTAACATGAATGTTCTTTCAGCCTCATACATGCAAACCAATTCTCACAAGTAATTTCCATTTCATTTAACCAGTTCCGTCTGGCCTCAAGGGCACTGGCGCCCGTCCGTCCGAACAGTTTTCATTTAGGTCAATCAATGTTCAAAGAGGCAATTAAGGGAACGACAAGCCAGACTGAAACTGATACAGACAAGAAACAACACACAGCAGGAAGATACGGTTAATGCTGGTTTAGCATTTATTGCTACGATAACAGAAAGATGCAGACCTGCTCAACCAACGCAGTGGAAATCGAAAGCATTCCGGCTGCGTCAGCTTAATTGATGTTAAGTGACAGAATGTGCTTGCCATATTGATTCAGTGTAGCGCAAGTAAAGATGACATCTGTCTGCTCATATAAGTTTCTATGTTTTATGGCGCTATAAAAGGAAATATAAAAGTTTTGAATTTTATCTTCCCTCTGATTTATACATGGTGTCACGCCCTTGTCCATGTTAGTTCGTTTTGGTTTCGCTTTGTTATTTCCTGTTTGTCCTTATATGGTCTAGTTCCTGTTCTTGTTTAAGTTTATTAGTTGACCTGTGTGTTCCTTACCTGATTTCTCCCTAATGTTGTCCTGTTTAAAAGCCTGTTGAGTTTTGTCCAGTTTGTCGGTTATTATGGTTATGTTATATATAGCTCTTGTCTTGATTACCTGCCATTTACTTTATTAAAAGCTTATGTTTTTCTGCAACTCTCGTGTTCGCCTTAGTACTTCTTCACGAGCGTGACAGAGAGGTACTACATATAAGATGGTCAGGAGAACTGCAGGGTTCAGTTCCTAAATTTGAATCAAGACAGAAAATAGAACACCCAATATCGAATAGAATTCAAATAAATCCACATAACTTGTACTTCGGTGAGACACTGCAGGTGAATAGGGTAAAAAAGAACTATTAATTATCACTTTGCTTCCCCAGCAGATTGATTATTACAAAGATAATTGCAAACATTTTTTGTATTACAAGTTTTCTAAATGTTAGGCTGTTTAATGAAATATGCACTAATTTGCATACATTTCTAGTAAAATCATTTGTATTTTCTTTCCCCTGTTTTTATTATTTAATTTTGTTTATACTTTGAATTAACCATAAACTGTTAAATATCTTGTGCAAATGTAATTATATGAAGTGCTGCTCTAAATTAACATATTCTGATGTGCATTCAAATATTTTAATTAGTTTAATCAGCTGAGTAAAAAAACATATTCATAAGCTTAATTAGTCAAAATTAAAGTGACACAAAATCTCTGAATTACAATTTAGTAAATTCCTTTTCCTGTCACTCAATTCTTTTTATTCAATTCATATTCACTCCAAATAACCCGAAAGAAAGCAAGTTCTCAAATTCTGAACATTTTGACGATAATTACCTAGAATACTAGATCAATATTGATCATTCATTTGCATCCTTTGTGTGAGTCAAGACAACAGAGAACACTTTTAAACACGCAAAACTTGCTTTGTTGTGCCAGTTAAACATTTAATCACTTATGAATAATCAGAGGCAAATCAAGTCAAAAACCCCATTTGCATGAATTAATTTTTTTAAGTATGAATGTCAAACCCAACAGATTTCCCAGGACATGCTAATTGAACCTCTCCTGCTGTTACAGCCTTGAGGACAGAAAGAGAGAAGCGTCCGGCCAGATGCAAATAGCACTGAAATATACAATGTCAGCCAAATAATCAGAGTTAAGGAAGCGGACAATCCATTACTTTGTTGAAAGCTGAAAAAAATATCTCAATGCCAATATATGAAGTAATAGATGAAGCGGAGCTAAAATCACACCGCCAGTGTAAAGACTATTTCTCCCTAAAACCAAACTGGGCCTCTGCTTTCAGATAGATTTATGTGTGTGTGTGTGTGTGTGTGTGTGTGTGGAAGTCAATTGGAAGAAATTTTCATTTTCCTCACATCCCGTCTCCCCCCCCTCCTGACCTCCTTGATGGTTGCAACGTGACCGGCGAGCTGCAGGCATATCAGGCTTTGGTGTTTAATGCCAGGCACATCTCAGTAACAAGAGGGAGCATCGGTTAAGTGCAAATGCCAGTGCCCAGTGATTGTGGCTGCAATTACAGGGTGGAGAGATCTGCTATTTATTCCTGTCATCTCCAAATGTTAAATCATGCAAATGCTGGGCACAGACACAGTGGAATAAGAAGAGATGTGTCCTTCATACTGTATGTTTGCAGCACATAAGGCTAATTGCAGCATCTCTGTTTCTCATTCTGTTTGCTTGCCCTAAAACAACAATGTGTTCAGTGCTCAAATGAAAGCTCCTGTGCTGAGATTCTGCTAGCATTGATTGATTTTCAGCTAGAGGATTCATATACCATTATAAAATAGTATTCAAATCACCTGTAAAAAAACATTTATTGTAACCGGCAGCTGCTGTTGCCAGCAGTGTAAAAAAACAACGGTTATGTTCAATTTACTTTTTAACTGACTGATATAATGTAAATACCTAACCTCAAAACCTAGTAAATCTGCTAAAATGTACTGACTACTGACAATCACCATAATAATTCTGCTGGTAGGAAAGGAAAGGACGTGACATGTGGCCAGGTATGGTTTCCCATACAAGGAATTTGTGCTCTGCATTTAACCCATCC
>JAUCMU010000030.1:16075147-16086375 GCA_032275025.1 Enteromius treurensis | reverse complement strand
AGCTCAAAGGCAAATCGGTCTCTCTGGCGAGTTCCCATATGTAACGTCGAAGTGATTCGACTGAAAGGGTAACAACAATTTGGCATATGCTTTTATAAAAAAAGGTACATCACAAACAACTGATCATATTTGACAGTAAAACTACTTGAAGTATCATGCCGAACTGAATATTAATTAAAATTATTATTACTATTATTGTTGTTGTTTTACTATTAAGTTCTTTTTCCGTTAAAACAAAAACTCCCCACTTTTTTCAAATTATTAGATAACTCATATTTTCATTTTAATAAAAAAAAACTAAATATATATTATGTATATATTTTTAATTTAAGAAAATGTGTTATTTATGAAGTTATTTATAAATATAAACATATAAAATGTTTACAAATATGATATAATATTACAAAGGCAGAAATATATTTAATAGTTTACGTTTAACAAATTAATAGGTTTTTAAAAACACTGTTTTTGTTACGGCGTGGGTGAAGGAGTCGTGGAGCTTCCAAATAACAAAGTTGTTTAATGAAATAACTATATACACAAAACACGGAGAGTACACTTTACATAAAACATTTACACCTAACACTTACATGTAGGACTGACGACGGAGACTAGAAAACACAGACATAATATACTAAACATAATGAAGGGGAAAACTCAGACACACAGGAAGAAACGAATGAACTAATAATCATTACAAACACAGGAACATCTAAACATGGGCATACACGTGGGAAAGAAAACAAAACAGGAAGACGAGAAAATGGAATCAAAACATAAATACCTACAAGATACTATTTCAGTTTTTCTAGTTTGTAATTCAGTGTGTTGCTGAAAACTTGCTGATTATTTGCAAATGTTAGTGAAATTCACTAGCAATTTTGTAAGAATCATTTTCCAAAGGTTTTAGTGAGTGTAGTATATACATGTAAAAGCACAATGATTTATTATCTGATAGAATCGGTGTACTGTGATATATGACAAGTGAAGAAAACAAGCAGCATTAGAACAATAGCTCGAGAAGCAAACCTAGACCTTGAGGACTGTTGCTTCAGCTCCATGTTTTGACCAAGGTCAGCTCTCTAGAGAACTGAATGCACGACAACAGGACTAATGCTAGCTGTGAGCCTTGCCTTCATGAAACACTGCCATTCTACAAAATACAGCTTCATTGTGCAATTCCAAATAACAAATATTGCAGAGCTTTTTAAGATTCTACCTTTAAGACGATATTGTGTAAGACACATTTGAGCTTATTCTTCCACAGCTGTGTGAAGACTCGAACACGCTGTGTTGAGAGCTCGCCGTGCGAATGCTGAATCGGGTGGTTACACAACTCTAGATCTCAAAGGACGCTGAGTCTACTTTTATTGCAGAGGACACATTTCAAGCATTAAGAGTTCTGCAAGTATAGGCTTAAAACCTTTCTGGCTCACAGGGAGGAATTTTCTCCCTCTGGATTTGATTTAATGTTGTATTTGAGGTTGAGATTTAATTCAAAGGCCTGCAAGGTCGACTGACCCACTAAATTTGAAGCTCCCTGAATAAAGAAGCTCTTAGATAAAAGTGTCAGCTTAGGAAAGGCCATAATATAAGGTAGAAACAGTTCATTCTGCAGATGAATGTAAGGCATGAGAATAGCCAATGTGGTTGATGAACTAAAAGTATATAAAAAATGATTTTGTGATATGAAGTTGATTTTAAATAAGAATAAAAACATTTTTTAAAAAGTTACATTTTGCCTTGAAAAAATGAAAAGATGAACTTGAATTAAAGCTTGAGCTGAAGCACTAAAATGACAAAAAATTCAATTGATTAAAAAAAAGAATAAATGAACGATGCCAAAATATATTTATAATAACACAGCATCCAAAAAAAAACAAAAAAAACAATAAAATGCATGTATGCATACATTAATAAATATATTAATGATATATCGCATTGCATTTTTATTCACACTATGGCCAAACTATGTGGACATGCAAAATAAAATAACGTAAAACAAAATAATACCAAAAATGTATTATACCACAACAATGTGGACACTAAAAATAAAACAAAATTAAATTAAATCCAATAAAACAGATAACTCAGCTTTTTAAATGTCAAAAATCATGTTTTTATTGCGTTACCTGTATTGTTATGTTAATTTTAACCTAATTAAAATAACCCAACGGTAGTTTGATTGAGATTAATTGGAATGCACAAAGAAAAAAACATGTTTTTTTGAAAATTGTTTAAGAATTTGTATGCAAATAAACTCTTCATAACGCAAAAGGGCATCATTATTTCTGCTTCCCGTCCAACCCCTCTTGTTAATGACAGGCATAAGCACCTCCTGGAGTTCCCTGCAGGAGTACAGTGGTAATGTGAGGATATATTATCCACAGTAATGTGCAACACAACACAATCTCTATCAGTAAAACAGAGCAGACCTGATCTGGGGAATCTGATTAAATGCAGGTAAAGCCAGCAGACTGCTGCACATCAGATAACACAGCAGTGTCTCGCCTTCCTGCACCGCCAGCCCTACCAGCACAGCCTTCAAGCACGAGAGATCAGTGATTAAATGGCTATTTGTGTTGCACTCTGTTAAAGTGTGTGTGCGTGCACGGTGGAAATAAGATCATCAGTTTGTTTTTCCTGAAATTGTTTGGTGTGGTTGAGATGCACACTCTTCTCAGGTTTTGTGTGTGTGTCGGATAAACAGAGTGAATCTATATGCATTCATTTTTAGATCTGGTATACATACTGTGTTCATGAGATCAATCCTTCCCAGCACAAATAAACAAAATATAACAAGCATTCCCAGATAAAGAAAGACAGATAGATAAATACATAGATTTAGAAGGCTCTTGGTTGAACACAATTATAAGTTTACGGTTCTCTAATTAGAGATGATTTGGGGATAGTTTACCTTCATTTCTGTGGTTTTCTGGGCAATCAATCCGACTTACTGGCTCCTTCAATGTTGAAAGGTCACTCAAAATCGCTTTCCAATACACACATTTTTTGGCTGAATGTGAGCCAGTCCTCCCTTCTCTCCGCCAGAGACCTGACAGTGATGAGAAGCATTTAATAATGAACTGAACTGAAGCGGGTCTATATTAGGTTTCATTATTTTTCATCACTTGACAAATGCTGAAATCTCAATCATTATGAATCTCTCCTGAGCCAAAGCAAACACATTATATATCTATTAAATCTAACTATTAAAGTTTTTAATATATTAAATTACACATCATAACAACTTTTTTCATATTTAAGTGCATAATCAGGTCCCTGGAGCATCTACCAACCCAGAAATTGTGAAAAAGAACAACCCGGTATATAAATGTGCGTGTGTGTATTTGACAGTTTAAGTGCAATAAGACATGAAAGAGAAGTTTAGTACACACTTGTCCTGTGATAGCTGCTTTGTCTGAGTGCGTGCTTCAATGTGTGTGCTCAGAAAACTGTATATATCAGAAGATTAAACTATAAGTTTTCGAAGTTTGTGAAGTTTCAGCGTGACATACATGATAATGAAAAACCAAACATGTTTTTAGCAGAGCATAAAGGCACAGCTCTATTCTGGAAAGGGGCGGGGAGCAGCAGCTAATTTGCATTTAAAGAGACATGCATCTGAAAACAGAGTTGTTACGTCCAGTAATACTGTGAGGTATGACTTTCATTTCCAACCTGTTGTCTCTCTCTTACTCTGACTCGTTACCCGATTGTGCGATGATTCGGTTTTCGATCTCTTTTAAAGAGTTGGCGACAGGATTCCTCTTTGACTCATAGTGTTGAGACAAGGTTAGTATACTCCACACACAACTCTTTTTTTAGGTATTTAAAAAAAAAAATTCCCCTTTGGTTTCCTTTATTATTTTATTTCTTGTGTTACCTTCCTAAAACCCTAAATAATTTCATCAGCCAAAAATAGGAAGCCGTAACGAGTGTGTTTCTGCTACTTAAAATAGGCATTTTCAAAATTAATTAAAACAAAACAAACAATTTGTGGGATATTTTGACCTGAAACTACACAGACATCTTCTCACAGACACCTGAGACTTACATTACATTTTGTTAAAAGGAACACAATAGGTCTCCTTTAATAGAAATGATTATATAAATATATTTAATTACAAAAAAACTATATTATAGTACAAAGCACATATTACATTAAATATAACTCATAATATTAAAGATTAAAATCTATCAATCTATTTAATATATAATGTACTAATATTAATATATATATATATATATATATATATAAAATAAATTAAAAAAAAAAACTGTGTGTCAAAAGCATCTGCTAAATGACTAAACGTGAATGTAATGTAAATATTTAAAAAATACTATTTTAATATTTTTTTATAATTATAGATATATAGATATTTTATATAAAATGTAAAACAAATTATATATATATATATATATATATATATTATAGTAAAGATTTAAAAAGTAAGAAAGACTATAGTGATTTTATATAATCAATATAATATTAAATATGCAAAATAGTGCTTACATATTTGATATGACAAAAATGTATATTATCTAAATAAGCGCAAAAAACCCCCAAAACATATGTTTATTTATTAACAATATATTAAACATTTTTACAAATAAAGACTCTTCTACCGAAAGCTTCTTATACAGTCTTCCTTTCAAGATAAAACAGAATTTGTATCCAGCCTCAGCTGGAAAGGATCTCAAGGAATGAATCAACCTTGACTCTGCAGGACAGGTAAACAGACATCCCAACCTGCAAAAACTCATTTCAGGGAGATGCCCCCCAGAAACCATACATAGGAAACATGCAGAAAAGTAAAAGCTGATACAGTACATTGCAGTAAAACAATGCTGTGACACTTTTGCATAAAATCCATATAGTAGGCCTATATTATATTAAATATGATATCACTTTATGTATAAAATGATATAAAACAAACCTGTAAGTATTTTTACACATGAATTTAACATGAATAGAACATAACTATTTAGATAGCTTGGACGATGCTAAAATGTAGGTCTTTTTTAACGTCTTTTCCATGTCTTTTCTATGTAAGCCTATTCCTATTTCTTTTCAAATCGAACTTATAACTTAGGTGCCCGAGAAAAGAAATACAAGGCCGCCCACGCTGAAAGCTGGTTGGCTTATTTTCTGAGTAAACCAATTAAGATGCTATCTGTCTAGCACGCGCAGTTCCACATGTGCGCACAGTCACTCCGTCGTGTGCACGCATTCTAAGATGCTCTTGTGCTGCGTCCGAAATCACAGCATGTGAGAAGTACCCGGATGACCTACTAGTTCCGCCCAAATTCTATAGTATGCATACCATGGACACTTTTCTATCCCATGAGGCTCCGGGAGAGGAGGCGTCATAATCGAAAAATGGTGGAAAGTTGAGACGCTGCTCATTTCAAGTGTACGAACCTCAGGAAAAAAAATGTGTTTATTGTGATTAAATTACACTTGTTTAACACATTCTAAATAAACGGATGACTTATTGAAAGTTTACATTTTCGCGCTGTTGTGACGACGCGTGACACGTGACAACATCAATATAGCGGATGTAGTACGTCCGAGTTCCATTCATACTATACTAATGGGCCAAGTGCTGCTTCTTCTTCACCTCTCCACTCAACTAAGCACCACCGTTCCAATTAATATCCACCTCTATCAGTCACAACTCAGACAGGAGATGAGAACGGAAGGGGAAAATATAGAAATTATTACAGACCAATCAGTTTCAGGGATTGAAAAATTCAGTCCCTTTCGGGAAAAATGGGGTGAGGGGCCGGGGACAGTCACCAGCGATCATGTATTCATTATGGGAGATGTTCCAGCGGCTATGAGCTCCATTAATATTTTAGCTAGTCGTCCGCAAAAGAGCGTAGGCAAGAGAGAAAGAGATTCATCCGCTGTCATAAACTGATCTGAAGCGCAACCCCCCACTCTGCAAAACAGTATAACTTCCTGATTAATTAAACTCCTGTGGATTATGAGTATGGCGAGCCTAACTATGCTGCCTACCGAAGTGTGGGGTTTAATGTCCTCCGCAGCTTTGCAGATAATTGCATTCGCAGGCAATAAGTCTTTGTTAATATGATAGGGAACATGGAACAAAACACTGGGAGAAAAAGATACAGGTCCATTATTGCACGAAGCCGAGGAGCTGCGAGTTGTGGGAGGAGAGCAGCAGTTCATGAACGACGGCAGACCCGAGGGCTTTCCTTCTTGAATTCGCCGCGCTGATTGAACGTTTAAAACCGGCACCTCAATACCGCACGAAAACTAAAGCTCCTCCTGAGACTCCATCGTGCCGCATGAATTTCAAACAGGCATAACTACTCCTCCTGCTTTAATTACGGAACAATTTGGGGGCCTTTTAGCGTCCAACGGCAGTAAATGAAGTGCGTTTACGCTCGGCGCAATCAAGCCTGCTGTCGTTTTTCTCCTATACTTTTTCATCATCTTCTTATAATGAGGCATCGGGGGAGGACCGTCTCGTGTTTCTGTCTATCCGCCTCATTGGTCGAGCGCACTCCGGCTGACCGGAGGTCACACTCAGATGCTCCGTTCTGCTGCAAGGAAGTCCACATTGTGACAAGCAAAAGGGGCAAAAGGAGACCGCAGAGACTGCTGATGGACATCCCGGCCTCCAGAGGAATTCCCTCAAGTGTAATGAACCTGCAATGGCACAATGACAGTTGCCGGATTAAATCACTGCGTATCATGGGAGGAAATGGACAGCTTAAACGAAAGCAACACCTTGAGAGTTTTATCCTGGGTTACACTATATTTTCAATTTGACCTTCTACTATCTATAAGTAACTTTGCAATGTCACTATGTCAACTTATTCTCATTAATTTAGCAACTTAGTCTACTAACTCTCCGAGAGTGGGTTTAGCGGAGTAGAATTTGTTGAAATAATAGGCTACCTGCAAAGCTTCTCATTGTCGGTTTGTTGCGGATCCATCAAAAAAAAGTGTTAGAAGTTATAAAGCAGACAGTCTACTAATACTCTAATAACTGCTAGTTGACATGTAGTTGCAAAATTACTTACTGTTGGTAGAATGTCTAGAGTGGGCTATTAAAATAAAGTGTTACTTAATCCCGAATCACACTTTTCTTAAATTCTTAAGGTGCACAGATGGTTCCATGAAGAACCTTTGACATGCACGGAACCTTTCCATTTATAAAAATGTTTTGATAGACTGAAAAAGTTTCAGGAGTATACATGTTTTTTTCGCACCGTTCGCCCGTTTTGGAACTTTTCTGCTAGTCAAACCAAAAAGTAGGCCTGGAAAACTGAATGTTCATTTAGGCCTACGCTGTAGGAATAGTTTTAAATTAGATTTTAAATAATGGCAGCTTGACATTTAATTAAGTTCAGTGAAGACATTTACTAAAATAATTGTTTTTTTAAAATCCTCAATGTTCTCAATGCATTTTTATGCTGCAAGGCCTCAACCAGCAATATGAGTTGGCACAAAGTTAATAACAAATGGCTAAACCTCTATAAGGGCATTTCTTTTAAGGTCAATTACTCAGTTTGAAATTTGAACTATTCTATCATTCATTGCTTTTGAGTAAAATTAGCATATTTATAATCAACAGTTTGGCCTGTCTAGACAACTGCTGTCAAGAGGCCAAAACCGTTGTAAAACCAGCAAACAAAAAATTGTTGGATGGATTCTCAGATGAGCCTTAGAAGAGGGCTCTAAGTCAGGCTCATCTGAGAATCCATCCAACAATGAATGCTGCTGAGCACATGCCAATCAATCAAAGAAAAGCTTGTCACTGGATCATAAACAAGAAGGCAACAGTTCAGCGGCTGACATCTATTTGTTTGGTAATGAAAGATGATTTTGGCTTTCTAAATCACACGGGGAAGAAAACCATTTTTATCATCTTTGTTTGTATCTCCTGATGCGTAAATGTATAACAAAGGTAAATCATTTCCGTTTGTCAAACGCGGTTTGGTGCAGCAGCGACAATAAATCAATAAATCTGCTCCGTTGATGTGGGGTGAAGTGTTAATGAATGGCTCACAGAAGCATGTAAATTCACAGTTAAAATACAACTGTAAAAGAATAAAAACACTTTAAACAATGCAGAAAGATGTGCATTTTGCATTTTAGAATGATCAAGCTTGATCTTTTATCTTTTCTGGGATATTTAAAGTTAACACAAATGGAGAGAAGGGGTTAAAAACCAGGTGGAATTGATTAGTGGACAAGCATAAACTATTTTATTAAGGAAAAAAGCATTGAAATAACATGCATGTGTAGTAACATGAATTATTAAGTAAATAGGGTCATTTCGTTTTGGCATTGTGAGTGTTGATAAATGTCAAACATGTAAAAGGGACCTTTTAGAAATGGAATATGTGTTTATAATTAGCATTTTAACCGACTACAGATTTTATGACAAACATATTTAGAACGGATGGGGTGGAATGAAAAAGAGAAACAAGGACACGGGGTGCATAGACATCTCTAAAAAAACGAAAGGGCACCAGAGGGAAGAATAATAAACCACAGAGATGAATGAAACTCTCTGGTGCACAGACAGGTGAAAATAACAGAGGATTGAGCTGAAACGAGAATAAAGAAAATCATCCGTCTTAAGGTATCACAGCTATTTGCCAAACCCTCGGACTGTGGCGCTTTTGAATCATGAGATGCAGAGCAGGTTGTTTGTTTTCCTCAAGGTGAGCTAGATAATGGAATTTCATGGGATGTAATATTATGAATCTGAAGTGTACAGAGATTTGGCAGCGTACATATTCAGATGCGGCTCATTAATTAGGTCAGGTTTGCATTGTGCCATCATTGTTTACCTTCTTGCAGAAAAACAAGATGCAACTTTATTTAGGACAGTGTTCAAAATCAGGCCTGCGTGTGCTTGTATAAGCTTAAAAAGGAGCCAGGGATGATCTAACTGGCTGTTCCAGGGGATTTGTCATTATTATGCAAAGCGCTGCGTGCTATTGACTTAAAAGAGCATGTCAAAACACAAACAAATCTTAATTATAATATTTTATTCTGAGAATGTGAAACTGAAGCCAAATGGTGTCTTAAAGAGGTGGGGGTGTTTAGTGACCCAGATTGAGCATGAAATATATGCAGACGGCAGGAGAATTTCAGAGTCCACCAAACAGCTTTTATAATCATAATTATATGCGATTTGGTTTGTGATTTTCATACATTAGGAGCTCTTCACGAGTCGCTCTGTCAACAAAGGGATCTTGCTGCGGCCTCACGGAATGAAATTATAGAAGACAACTGACCCCATTTTTTTACCAGTGCTGCCCCACGACTCCGCTCATGTGAAAGTAACAGTGATCATGCATATGGAGAACACAGAAGTGGAGAGCTGAAGATACTCACAGGCAGAGGCAGACAGTGTGAAGTGTCACGTATTGCTGTCCAGATTATTCCATAAATCAGAAAGCCTCACATTTCCACAAAACAGAGATGTCTAGTGCTAAAACCTGGAAGAGAATTTGCATATTTGAGCCACAGATTCCCTTGGGAAATTGCCATGGCGGTCATGGATTTATGAGTAAATTTAATGGATTCAAGTGAAACTAAATTTGAATAGGTCTTCAAAAGTTGCACGCAGTCAAACCTCTAATGTGGATTTCTGAAGACAATGGTTTTGTTGAAAAAAAGACATAGGACACATAAACACAATTACAAGTAACATCACCTTTTAAAAGTTCAGGGTTGGAGAGATTTGCGTGTGAAGAAAATTTCTTATGTTTATCAAGTCTGCATTTATTTGATCAAAAATGCAGTAAATGCAACAATCATGTGATCAGTTTTTTAATACAGTTTTACATTACTCCAGACTCAAGTGTCACATGATTTTCAGAAATCATTCAAATATGATTTATGACCATAAAGTTATGACCACTAAAGTCAATTTTGAGAGATATAAAGTCAGAGAAATAGAACAATCACATATATGAGAAATAAGGGGGTCCATTGTAATATGTAATCAAATATGAAGATATAAAGCCAAAGTCACACTGGAGATATTAAGATCATGTTAAGTCAGAATTATGAGAAAGGTTACAGCATAAACAGCCAACTATGAAATTAACAGCTACCTGAGACACCAGTCAATTATACAGTTTAGTGGTCATCATCATACAAAACATTTTGTTCAAAAACATGTAAAGAGTATATTTTAGACAGATGTTATATAGTCTATCGGTACACTCTGCATCTGTTTTGCATGCTTCAAGCTGAAAAACCAAACCAGGATAAAATTGTCTTAAGTGGCCCAGAAATAAAACAGTGGGACAAAACATCTGACAGCAAAACTGATGCCAGGCATCTTAACAATGCTGATTCTGTCAGGAGTTCAGCAGAAGACGGCTGCCAACTGCTCCACGGGGAATTTTAAAAGATTCTTTCACACATCAAATGCCTGTCTAGCAATGCCAATGTGTCTCTTTCATGCTGTTCCATGTCCTCTTTACAACCATATGTTTCCTTTTCCCCGTCGTTTTAGACATAACCATGCTGTTTGTTTATTATTTAAATTAAGGCACTTATAGGAAGGGTGGGCATGAAATATGACAATAATAATAACAGAAGTGCAGATATTTGGATCACTGGCTTAGTTTCTCCACATATTCAACAAGGATTTTCAAGGTATGTGCTAGGCTGGAGAACCGGCGAGCATGATTTCACCAAGTACTCTTATTATTCTTGCTAAGTAAAGTATTAAATAGTCTTGTTGATCCTGGAACAACATTCCAATCAACCAATCAGATTTGAGGGATATTCTTTCGGGAAATATCTATTTTAGGCTTATGATCAGGGCTAGGTGCTTCTACACCTTCGTTAACCAGCTATAATTTTCAGGCCATAATGTCAATTCAGGATCATGTCTTACTTGCCAAAATCACAGCGACCAGCGTGACAGATCGCCTCAGTTCAAACAGTAATTGCGTAAATATAACTTAGAGCGTGATTGAACATGATAACATTCCTCTTTAATGCTAATTAGCCTATAACAGGAAGTGTGGACGAATCAATAAACATCTTGTCTCATGTTATCGCTCAGAGTTTCGATATGTCACTAAAACAGCTTGTAAACAAAATGTCACGTTACCTCAGTCAAGTGATGGGTCGTTCTTGAACGAACGAATCTTTAATGTGACTCGGGAAGAACGAGTCGTCTCGTGGGAGTGATTCGTTCAGTCGCGCACGGCTC
>JAUCMU010000030.1:16052307-16067682 GCA_032275025.1 Enteromius treurensis | reverse complement strand
TTCCTCTCATATGATTGGTAGGTAAAATGAATTGGCTCGAAAATATTAAACCGCATGCGCAGGCTCTAAATTTATTTAATTTTTTTCCTTCGCGGCCGCACGCCGGAGATCCGGCACGGTGCCGGAATACTTTAAGCCCTGCAGTACACGCATCATAACTAATGGTCTAAGCGACATTCTATCAGCCCATCTTGGCTAAATGTCAGAATATGTTCTGTCCTCCTACTGGGCCATTATCTCACCTCCCAGCTTCCACCATTCATATTCAAACTCTTCACTTTGGTATGATGATGCAGCTCCACTCGTTCTCGTCTCTTCAGCGTGTCTTCTAAGGCCTCTGGGAATGCCTGCATGCCTCTTTTGAGAGACCACTGAGCCCAGGATTCTTTAGATGCTCTCTTTGCCAAGTCAGAAGGGACTACTTTAGGACCACCTCCTTATATAATATGAATACAAACAAACAAACATCAGTAACACTTTCTTAATCTGATTAATTATGCATCGTAAAAGGTATTTCAATGTCTTTATAATAAACACCAAAATATATATAAAACTATATATAAAAATTATATAATAATTCTAAAACTATCCATAAGTACATGCAACCATGGTTAAAATACATCACAAACACATTAATACATAATTACCTAATTATGCTTACACCTTTTAAAAGAAGACATGGTTACACTACACCTTTTAAAATTCATTAATTAAATTATGTTTTAAATAAAATAAAAAACATACTAGGATTCAAAAGCACCTTAAATATTTTAGCTGAAATGCTCCATAACAGAAGCAAATATAACTTCAAAGTCAAATTTTATCATATTAAAGGAATAGTTCACCCAAAAATGAACATTCTGTCATTTACTCACCCTCAGGCGGGTTTTGGGTCACCACTGACTTCCATAGAAGGAGAAAAAATACTATGTAAGTCAATGGTGACCCAGAACAGCCCGGTTATAAACCTTTTTCAAAAAAAAGTTCCTTTGTGTTCAGCAGAGCAAATAAATTCATACAGGTTTGGAAATACTCAAAGATGAGTAAACGACAGAATTTTCATTTTTGGTGAACTATTCCTTTAACACATTGCATGGTGGCATAGTTGAAAAGAAAGGAAGTAAGAACAGATTAGGTGAACACCTGTGCCCTCACCTGAACCCATCAGCATGCCCAGCACGATGGAGCCACGAGACCGCTCTGCTTCATAAAGAGGTGGAAAGCAGGACCGTACACTCAACTGTCTGCTATCTCCAGCAAAAACTCCTCTACACAGACTGTCTATGGCTATATCAGCCAGCTGCATGGAGAGAGACGATCAGGTGGGGTGAATCAGTTTCAGAATCTCTCCTGTCGCTACACATCAGAGACTGATTTGCCATGGCAGCAAAGCACGTCGTACAGGACAAGGACGCATCGTTTAACAGGTCATTGAGCCTCTATGCTCGTTCTCACCTCAGAACCCAGACGTCTGGACACAAACGCATGCACAGATTCATCCTCCTCTGTGCCTTTCCTGATCAGTATCTCCTTCAGAACGCTCTGAATTATGGGTCGAGAGAAAGGAGGGATGGTGCGGATTACCCCACTAGAGAAAAGGAAAACAAGATAAGAAATATTTATGACTTTACATAGGTAACTGCACACAGAGTGGGGTTTCTTCTCACCCAGGACCTGATGGCATCTTGTGCAGCTGTCCCTTCACATACAGGAAGCGGTTCTTAGAAGCCACATGAGCTTTTGTAACAGGCAGGATTTCTGACTCAAGACCCAACTCAGAGACCTGCACAAGAAAACAAAACAATAACTAGCATAGTCCTTCATCATAAATATGAGCATTAATCTTTAAGAGCATGAGGAAAGGTACATTTTAAATACAGTGTTTTCTTCACTTTTTCCAGGTACTTCAGGTAAATCAGAGTAAATGATGCATACGCAAATAAAATTGAATAATATTAAGAATTCTACAGTAAAATCTACAGTAAAAACTATTTTTAAATCTTAAATGATTTTAGCAAGGACACACTGGTCAAATGTGACAGTAAGACAGTTATAATGTTACAAAAGATTACCCTTTCAAATTAATAATACAATTCTTTTGAACTTTCTATTTATTTAAGGTCCTGAAAAAAAAAAACTATTACGGTTGATAGTAACACAAAATGTTTCTTGTGCAGGAAATCAGATTAGAATTATGTCATAAATAATATTTAAATAGAATCAAATCAGTTTAAATTGTCATAATATTTCATAATATTACACTTTAATAGCACAAAAATAATAATAATAACGGGGGGTAATATTGTTGGCTTTTACTATATTTTGTGATGTTCTTCATTTATTAGGACAAAAGCATCTGCTAAATCAGTGCTTCCCAATTCCAGTCCTGGGGAACCCCTGCTCTGCACATTTTGCATGTCTCCCTTACTTAACACATCCAAATTAAATTATCAGCTCGTTAGGAGAGAGATCCATGAACTGAACTAATGATCTGATAATCTCATTCAGGTGTGTTAATAAGAGAGGCATGCAAAATGTGCAGAGCAGGGGGTCACCAGGACTGGAATAGGCAACCACAAATGTATGGTCGCCCCCTTGTGGCTATACCAAGGATCAACAATAACAATGGCCACAATTTTAAAACTGTGATATTAACACATTCAAAAAAATGTGTATTATAAAATTTTTGAGTAAAGATGAGTGAAAATGTATGTCAATATTAAAATAGTACACATACTGTTAATATATTTTACTTATGAAAACAATACTAGATTATGTTTATTATAATAAAAACGTGAATATTACTGAACATACTCCTGTTGACTCTCTATTTTATGAAAGCAATGAGAGTTACGGGAAATTATTATTATTTTTTTGGTTACAACCCAAAGTTGGTGGTAACTGAAACCAATAACAAGGTCATTTTAGATTTTGGAATTTTAAATGTGATCATGTGACTTGAAACTCTAAAATTCACATAGATTTCTCCATGGCCATGCACATAAAAACAAACATGCATACCATATTCAAAGTGTTCCGGCCGGCAGCACCTACTGGTCGCACCCCTCGTGGTCCCTGTTCAAACACGGCCCCATCATCTCTTCGTATGGACCTCAACCAACCCCCATATCTCCCAAACTTCTCCAGCAGCACGATCTACATCAGCAGAGGTGGAGTGCGGTGTACAGTGTTAAAGGACATTTGCAATTATTTTGACTTAAAATGTGTGCTGATTAACGTAGCAATGAAAGCAGATCTACTGAAACATACTGTTACATGAAAAACTGGCAACAGCTTCAGCAGCAATGACCTTCATTGCTTCATCAATGATTGCAAGGTGTCTAGATCCCAAAGCTTCAAAGCAGTTCTGAACCATGAGAAATGCAGAAGGGAAAATGCATTTGCTTTTTGGGAAAGTTGAGTCTGTGATGGTAAATGACCGGTTTTCAATTTTGACCCCAAAATTATTATCCTTATGTGGCAATGAAACGTTAAGAAGTTCAACTAAATGTTCCACGATAATTCATTATGCGACAATGGGGGCTTGGTATGAGAAGATCCTGATCTAAAAAATAAAAACACTAGACACCTTTTGTCTTAACATTTATATCTGCAATATTGCTTAAAAATTTGGAGATTTTTTTTTCATTTTTAATTCTTTCATTCTGCAAGAATAGGTGACAGAGAAAACATTGATATTGTTACAAAATATTAGAACAATATTTGAACGATTCTGTCTAAAAATCAACGTTACCATCACAGCAATAAATTATATTATTAATGTCTTAAATTAATATAGAAAATATTTCAAATTGGAATAATATTTCACAATATTAATGTTTTGGTGTATTTTTAATTAATTAATTAAATAAATGCAGTCCTATAGTAAGCATAGAAGACATCTTTCAAAAACATTAATCTTACCAATAACAGACTCGGTAGCATAAATGTAGATTGACTAAAGATTTTATGGAAATTATAAGTGGATACTGTACCTTGGAAACATTAGGACTCTTGCTCAGATGATAACAGGCCGACAGACCCCCAATCCCCCCACCAAGCACTGCTACGACCTTCTGCATTCAGCCCCAAACACTTCCACACCTGAAACAAGACTGACCAAAGTCTAAAATGACAAAGATCGATCGGCGAGTTGATGAGTAAATAATACAATAAATATACAATAGTACAATTCTTATACTAAAGCTACTGATAAAGCACGTAACCTGTCTTTTCTTGAT
This sequence comes from Enteromius treurensis, assembly GCA_032275025.1. NCBI lineage: Eukaryota > Metazoa > Chordata > Actinopteri > Cypriniformes > Cyprinidae > Enteromius > Enteromius treurensis. The sequence continues at coordinate 16,063,441 of JAUCMU010000030.1, read as the reverse complement.
CCAAGAAAGAAAGAAAACATTATAGCTGAGCCACATTCAGACATATGGTCATACTGGATATAGAACGCATCTCTGACAGTTAACTATTCTTGAAAGATAATAATTAGGAAGGGTTTTCAACAATGGTATGGGGCCCTATGGGCTCAGATGGGAGGGACCGGGTGTTGACCCCTGATAAGGGGACTCTGCCGTCATTTATAATTTTTAAACAAAAGAGGGAAGTGGACATTATCTATTAACTGGACAGAGTTAAACTTAAATCTTAAAAAGTAAACGACATATTAAAAATGAATGACCATGTTTTCAGACTTTTTACTATAACCTGCTACACTTTCCTTTGCTGACATAGAGTATAAACAGAGAGACAAAATGTGGAAACGTTTCCCCAAAATCAAGAACGGCTGAAAAATTCAGAAATATACATTACATTAATAATAACTGAGTAAAATAATGTGTTACCTGCATATAATTGTGTGATTTGGACAGCGCTGCTTCTGCTGTTACTTAGTTACACAAGAGTCTTGCGCAGTAATGAAGCGAGCAGCGAGTAGCAACTGTCACGAGAGAACGAGGGATTCAAAATAAAAGTCCCATCCGGTCTGTTTGCATTTACTTCGCATGTAATTAAATAGTCAACCACTAGATGACAGGAAAGACAATGCCATTTTCCTAGGATAATAACCGTTGCCTTTCACAAAATCGTTATCTTTTCCAGTCTTCTATAGACGTGTTGCATCTTTATTATTTCTAAACACAAAACGCATATACAATTTGTATTTACATTTGACATACATTTGGAGTCTTGTATAACAAATATACGTCGCACTTTTTTAATACAAGATTTTAACAAAAATGCACACATCTTTGCTGCTTTTTGCTTATTTATTATTATTCTTAAATTCCAATTTATTTTCTTGTTGACAAGTATGGCTGTTGACAAATACACTTTTGCATCATTTTGGACTGTGGGTGTTTTTTAGTTTAATAACTAGACGCCCACTGGTTACAGGTTACTGGTTGTAGAGAATATTAAAAGTTTTTCTGTGAAATAAAATACAAATATGTAAATAGAGAATATATGAGAAACAAAACTCTGACACAGCGTGTGTGTGTGTGTATTAGGTTTCACTAGCAGGCCAGTGTCTTTTTGTGTCACTGAGAAGCTAATGGACCATGCTAATTTAATCTCATGTGACACAAAGAGGCCTGGAACTCCCTGCGGTTCAAGAGACGGCCCTGTTGCGGAGGCCCCTCTGACCACACGTCGTTGTTCACACTCACACATACCTCAGTTCTGGGGTTGTAGGGGTACTTACCATAAGAAAGAGCTTGTGTAAGAACTTCATATAGATGCTGTTAGCCAAAACACATCCCTTCATATTTTGTTAGCATGTGGAAAAGTAGTATCTTGGCATTTACTTGGTAAAAGAAGTCCTCATGCACCGAACCTGCTTTGAATTTTAATTAAATCACATAAAGCTCTTTTAAATTTCATAAACAAATTTGTCACAGATTGTCTTCTGTGTTTCCTTTCAGGCTTTTAGTGTGTCACACACTTCGCAGTGGACCATGTGCTAGTGTTGATTCGTTTACTCAACCTGTTTACCGCGCTATAAATTACAAAAAGTGCATGTGTGCAAAAACAAGAGGTGATTTGTTTAAAAGTCTGATTTATTGTTTGCAGAAAAAAAAAGTTATTCTAAACAATCTGCCGGTGATAAATTCCCCAGAGGTGTTAATTCTTCTTAGCTCAGCGACCATCTTATTTGGAGAAACATTCACTGCGCATTTCATGGTACAGGGCTTTTAATTAGTGCTAAGAGAATGGCTTCTCCAAGGAATACTTTACATTCAGCTGATACTACATTTCTGAGCACCATTTTATTTAGATAGAATAAAAGACTCCATTTTTAGTGTTGATCAAGCACCATGAGGAAAACTGAAGCCTGACTCTTTACGCTGGTCATAGTCTCTGCTCAGAGTGCATGGCATGTCCCTGTGAGGTCCTTGTGTGGATGATTGCAGGCAGGGAGCGTGTGCTGACGGGCCTGTAGAAGGGAGACTCGTACACACAATATTTACAGTCCTCCCATCTCACCCTGTGCTTTACGCTGCTGTGTGCTGGCGATTTGGCCACTTTATAGAGGAACACGTCATAGTGGACTAACGGGTTTGACTTGGGTAGGATTTTGGCTTTTTTGGGAAGGTGAAGCTCCATGTCAATTTTCATTCGTCCCTGGAAAGAAAACACATGCAAAGACAAGTGCACAAAGCAAATTTCCATTGGTACATAATATAAGCAATACGTGACCATCATTCTTCCAATCAAATTAGTGTATCGTTTATAGGTGAATCTCCTGAAAAAAAAAAAAAAAAAACTATAAAGGCTAAATGATAGAATTTTGAGGATATTTTTTTCCTTTACAAAATTTTATTAAGAAAAAAAGGAAAATATTTTGTGATGCTGTGACATTTTTAAACTTTTATATATATATGTATAAGATATTTAAATATTACCTCCAGTGATACAACTCTTGATATCAGTGTAATAAAAAAAAAAGTACATTGGTGCAATACAAATGTTTAAATTACTGCAAAAATTTTTTTTACTTAATAAAATATACAATTTTATAAACACACACACACACATATAAATAGATATATATGGATTATATATAAATTTATTTTACCATAAATATTTAATATATTGTCATGACAATTCTCATTATAAGCAATAAATAAATAAAATAAAAACAATTGTCTGGATGCATTACAATAATAAGAACTGCCATAAAAAAACTAAGTATTATTGTATATATTTAGATTTTAGGGCAAAATGTGACCTATAGTCGTATTTCTTTGAGAGTTATTCTCCAGCAACTGCACCTGCTACTTCAGACCTCACGTGCTGTTCAACATCAAAAGGACGTGCCAAACTCAGCAGGACAAATCGCACTTGGGGAAAAGGGGGGTGTGGGAGTATTTTTAGCTTTTGGGCCATATCAGGCCCATTTCCATTATAAAGGCTTCTCAGCCCACATTCCAAAGGCCTCATTAATAATCTTAAGCATTCCTTATTAGTTCAGCGTGTTCTGATGAACCCACACAATCTCCTAAACCAATGCGCTGAGTGTGTGTGTGTTCTGGTATTTCTAATGGCCAATGGCTGAACTCTGTCTGAGATCTGTATGTCATCGCTCCACTGTCTCTGTAGCCAATGGGGAAGCAGGGATGCTGCATCTATGTACCCATGTTAGTGGAGGCGGATGTTGCCACACCTCAATATGACATGTTCTCTCTCATACAGCACTTGACGCAGAGGGTAAAACTGATTCATTTATACCATATAATATATGTACAGTTAAATATGTGCCAGCTGGAAAACTATTTTCGGTCACATTTACGTCAAGTGTCCTGTGTGTAAAGAAGCACATAGAATTAAAAAAAAAAATTTGTGGAAAAACAGCATGTGATCTGGGTGCTCTTCTGATTCCACAGTGTAGTCTTGTTTAGTGGCCCCCCAAAAAATTTGGACAGTAAGGCCTTATTTTAACGTATTAATGCCATTGCATTAGATATAACCATATGTAATCTGAAAACACATTATTTCTGACCTTTCGTCAGATCTAACTTAACTATCTGTGCATTGGTTCAAACATCTGGTATTTCTTATTTTTATTTTACATATAAAGTCAGTTACCCTTAGGTGTAAATTCATAGCATGAATTATGTGCAAGATAAAACTAATGTATAACAACCCAAAATAAGAAAAGAAATTATAAATATACAAATACATAATATAATATAAAGTGTGTATATATTTAATTAAATATGATGTAAATGATATAAAATGTACAAAATATGCATATATATATATATATATATATATATATATATATGCATATATGTATGTAAATGAGAGTTTTGTCTGTAAAAGAGCATTTTTTAGAGTAAAAGCACAATCTTCGTTGTATTTCGCTGTATGCTGTTCTGCTTGAGTGACAGAAAATGAAAGCAGAGAAAGACCAGTTTCTCCTCCATCTAGCAGTGACCTATACTATCAGAATGTGTTTCTATGACGATTACACCCCCAGAATTGCATTTGCATGAGGATCAACACGGCAGAAAAACGAAAGGGAGGGAGAGAAAGCAGTGAAAAATGAGAGAGAAGAAAGGAAGAATGCTAGAGAGTGAGAGATGGTTTTGGTTCAACAAGAACTTGAGACAGAAGCGCCTGGGGACATAACTGTGCCCTTTTTCAGTGTCAGAGACTGAGAACCACCTCAGGGCACTAAGGATTTTTATTTTTAGTGTGTAGCACATGTTGTGATCTCTCCCTTGTTTTTGATACTTGTGTATATGCCGTTGTCATGGCAGCAGGTGGGAATTAGATTAGGAAAAAGGCTGTAATACGCAGAACTGCAACTGACTCAGATTTGGCCAAAACTAAGCAAAGTGCTCTCGAGCCCTGAAGTAGAAACAAGTTTCACATACTGAGCTTCACAGACAATGCAACCACAGACTCACGTGATTATGAAGGTCTGTATGTTCCCAGATCTGATTTCATAGGCATCTGTGGTGCACTGAAAAGGCACTTATGTCGCTCTGTGTGTATGAGAGGATGAAGTGCTCCCTATTATTCATTATAATACAGATTCACACAAAGAGCCCAACCAGAGGCCCTTGATGTACTGAAAACACGCGGTTGAAAAAGAGAAAAAATAAAATAAAATACTTTATTATATTAAAAACAAATAAAAAGAATGGCTGATTTGCACTGCTAAATGATAAAATTGTCTCAGTGGTGTGTCTGCTCCCTATTTGCTGGCGGTCTCAAGTGAACTTGTTCTCTATTAGTGCGGTTGGGGGAAGGAGTCTTTGCTCTGGGGCTGAAACAAACCTCATCATCAAAAACTCATAAAAGGAAACCACAAGAAAGAACCTGTGATTCATTTATAAGAGAGAGGAATCTTGGAGTGTCAGTTTGACAGCTGCACTGACTGCAGAGAGACTCTTATGAGGGATATCGTTCCGTATGTGAACAGGCCCATAGCCCATTCATCAAAATAGACCATTTTTTTCAAATCTCAGATTTTGGCTTTTTAAATTAGGAAACAGGGCGGGACAGATATTTAAAGTGTCCCTATTATTTTTACCTTTCACACAGTGTGTTACACAGCTCTAAGTGATTGAAAACATCCTACAAAGATTTGATTTTGAAAGTGCACCGTATATGATGTTATTGTCTCTCAAAAGAAAGAGTCGACTCAAAATCATTTGAAACTAATTGTTTTTAAAACGACCCCTAAGCACTGATCTATAATAGATCAGTGGGCCTAAAGGGTGATTTATATGTCTGCGCTGGACCTCGTCAGATAGGCGTATAACCGTGATCGCGGCAAATAAATATTAAGTCATTAAACCGTTTTTTAAAACTAAAAAAAGAGGAAAACAACAAAACATGAGAAGCTGACATTCTTTCAGTCTCCACAAGGACTTGTACCACGGCAGATCAACATTTGTCGCGGACAACTACTTAGGTATAATGCTATGAAGTATAATAAATGATAAGCAGTGTTGGGGAAATTTACTTTTAAAAGTAATGCATTACAATATTGCGTTACTCCCTAAAAAAAGTAACTAATTATGTAACTCAGTTACTTTTTATGGAAAGTAATGTATACGTTACTTTTGCGTTACTTTTTAAATATGGGCAGAGCTTGAGTGTTTGTTTTTAATAAAAGAAGTTCTATTTTCTAGCAAATGTAAAAGCACACCAAAAAGTTTCACGAATAAACCTTAGGCTGAAGAAAAAGGAGAATAAGTGCAGCATTTCATTTTAAATTCATATTTATCAGAAAGATGCACAGTATTTTTGTTCACCCACCTTATGACAGGCTTGCCAGTTTCTGTAAAACATTGTCATTGTGCAGGTCTAAAGTGATGCAGACCTTTATGGGACAGGTATCAAAAGCCATGCGCAACTCCAAGCAAAGCAGGAGAAAGCAAGCGCAAGAAGGCATCTGGTCAGGGAAAACAACGCAGGCTAGGAACACACAGGGACAAGGACTTTAGTGTTAAAAAGGTTTATTTCAACAACTGTCAGATTTTTTTCTCTTCGTAGTTTATATTCCCAAAAAAGTACAAAATAAAACAAGTACATCAAAGGATTAGAAATCACATCAAAACAAAGACACATTGTGTTTTTTTCTTTATATCAATCCAAGCATTTTTTCCATATATTTATACATACTCACTGAATTAGTCAGACAAACATCAAAACCTCTCAGTAGCCTTTTCTTTTATGACAACGTTTTATATTTTAAACCCCGAATACGTTTTACTTTTTTCTTCTTTTTTTACAATATACACCAACGCATGCCATAATTCAGTTAGGCAGGGGTAGGTGTGTGTGTATATATATATATATATCTATATATATATATAAGGACAGGGTCAGGGACGGGTCGACTACAGGGCAAAAAGACTGCAACAAGGGGTGGGGCAGGAGGCGGAGACTGAGTGGGTATGAGGGGTGGGGTTTTTAAAGTTTTGTAAATGGTGTGGTAGGTGTGGCTGCTCGTAGCGTCTGCTGCTCGATGCTTTAAGTGATCGTGGTGGCGTGGGGTGCTTTTGTTTCTGTTCTACATCATGTTGTTCTGCAGCGAGTTTACCTCCGAAGAGTTCTCCTCGCCCAGCACCTTATGGTTCTCGTGCTTAGGGGTGAGCGAGTTCTGGATGTTCAGCGACTCGTCCTCTTTGGGTGGGGGCGCCTTCACGGGGTCCTCCAGCTTGTTCTGGGTATTAGGATCATCCTGGGAAATGACAGTCTCACGTTAGACCTCTGTATCAACCTCATATTGTTTATTGTGCCTCCCACTTTAATAATATCCTTTTTAAATTAGATAATGGGCAATTGCAAATTTGTTTAATGATTAGATCAAAACAAATAAATAAAACTAAATAAATTATGTTCATAATGTACTACTTTACAAAACAAATAAAAATAAATACATTGAATTTAAGTAGTATAGATGATATTAGCATTTTTTATTTATAATTTAATTGTTAAATTATCCAATAATTTCTTGTATTAAAAAAAGAAAAAATATATAAAAGTGCTGTCAAATGTTTCATCAAATCCAAATAAAAGTTTTTGTTTACATAATATATTTGTGTACTGTGCATATTTATTTAGTATAAAGACAAACACACACACACACACACACACACACACACACTATTTACATGTATATACATTTATATTTTTATATTTAACATTAAAAATAAATATATTTAATATATAAACAGCCAATTTCTCTTAAATCTATACATGCATGTGTTTGTATATATATTTATATATAAATATACACATCACACACGATTAATTACGATAAATCATTTGACAGCACTAATATATACACACACAATAAAATTTCATAATGTGCAAAGTAGATAAATAATATTGCTCATTGCATCGTCTACTACTTAATTTCATAATGCGCAACTGTAAAGATAAAAAACAACAATAAATAAATAAATAAATGTTTAGCGTAATGTTCCAAACTAATTTTCATCAAACCAAAAATTTAATTTCAGAATTTAGTAAATAAATGTATTTGTTTAAATGAATACAAAACAATTTTAAATGATAATAAATAAGTAGATACTATTTTCAAATCACTTTGGTATCACATCCAAATAGTTGGAGTGTGACGGCACTGCGGGAACAGATCTTGCATCAAATAAATGGATTGATTGCAGTTAATGGCTGAGGCTGTTTTCTCCTCTGGGCAGAGCGGAGGCTGTATGATCCACCCGTCCTGACACACATGCATACATGCAAACCCATCAAAGCTCATACAGCCCCATCCCACACTCCTGTCCCGCCAGTGAACAGGAAAAGCCATGGACTGAAACAAGAGCTCTGGCAAGAGGAGCTCACCTGCCATAGCAACAAAGCCCAGCTCTTTTTTTCTCTGTGGAATAACCATTCGGTGGCCTTTAATTAGTGCAGTAATTGAAACAAATAAATGAGACAGGACGGATATGCATCATCCTAAATACAAAAAAGACTTGTTTTAGGGATAACTGACACCTTTAATGTTTTTTTTTCAGGGGAAGCTGGTTGAGTCAACCTAGTTTATAGCTGATGAAGCGTTCTGGGTCTTTGGTGTGGTTGGGTTAAGGCACGAGTGTGTCACGTTTTGAACTCAATAGAGACAACTAAAGATGATTTACCCATTCATTGATGACTTAGATTGTAACTTCGGGCAGGACGTGGGGATACGCCACCTCCATGGTTACCGGATAGGGGGCGTCCTTTCTTCCGTCGGCATGAAACTAGAAAATGTGCTTTTTATTTGTGGTTGGATGGGGAGGTGGATTACACTTCTCTAGAGACGTTTGAGGGATTTTCTTTGGATATGGGGAGAGCCATAAAGGAGATGACAGATGATTATTTCTTCGCATCTTTCCTGTCGACAGCTATGCTAATAATGAGAAGTGGTGGCTATCATGGTGTCCTGATGTAAAGGTGTTAATGTTTAATGCAGGTTTATATTAAGTGAGTCAGTTAAACTTTTGAGCAATTGCTAATAGCTAATCAATTCTAAAGCTATAATATTCCTATAGTTCTTTGAAAAATCTTTATTTTGTCCCTAACTCTTAAATAATATTGTCTATAAACACTACCATTCACTTAATGTGGGGACACTATGATTAAAAAAAACGACTCTTTTTTTCCACATTGATGGATTAAATTGATCAAAAGTGACAGTAAAGACAGTTAAAATGTTACAAAAGATTCTATTTTAAATAAATTATTAACTTTGGAAACTGTTGTAGTAATATTTAGCAATATTACAGTTTTTACTGTAGTTTTGACCAAATAAGTACAGCCTTTGCTGAGCATAACAGACAAAAAAAAATAATAATAATAATTTTTTGAACAGTAGTATTTCTATTTTTTAGAAGGTAGCATATAAATACATGTATTTTATCAGGGATTTAAAGTTATATGCTTAACATCACTGGTCTGTTCAAAAACCGAGCTTTAAAAATAGAACCTAAATAAGTTTTAGACAATGAGACAGGAACAAGGAAGGGAGACTGTACATTAAAATCAGAGGCTTTACGGGTCAATAGCACAACACATCAGTGGACAGAGGGCAAGTGGGAATAGAGCAGTGGGTGTGCACTCATATTCTCTGAATAAACTAAAATACTTCTTTGTATACATTTTAAATCTGGATAATATTGAGGAAAGAGGTCAAAACTGCAGTGATTAGAGTTTTTTCGGTGCACTGGCATGGTCCATGTGTTGTCTTAAAGAAACAGTTCAGCCAAAAATGAACATTCTGACTTGCTTTAATCTGTGGAATGCAAAAGAAGATTTTTTGGAGAATGCTGGCAACATGGCTCCCATTAAAAAAATATAAAGGAAGTCAATGGAAACTCTTAACTATTTGGTCACCAACAATATCTTCTTTTGTGTTTTTGTTTTGTTCGTAGATGACAGTCAGCCAGGTTGGGAACAAAACGAGGGTGAATAAATTACTTTTTTTTTTAACTGACCTCTTCCTTGAAGAAGATTCAGCTACCACTTCGCTTATCTGACCTTTCCGCTCTAGTTTATATATGGTCTATTTCATTTCAAAACATCTGTCAAGTCACAGACCCTCCCTGAGGGTTTAGGTCTGTGTATGTGGAGCGAGACAGAGAGAGAGAGAGAGAGAGAGAGAGATGGTGTTTTGGCTGCTAGCCAGAGCCGGCTCTTTTACTCAAGCGGATATCGATCCATGGAGCAGCAGCTCTGAGCTGATGATAATAAAGAGGCCTGACTGTCCACATTTTGTCCCCCCCTCCTCTTCTGTCTTGAGAGATTCCTCGCTTCATGGCATGCATTTCATTTTCAGGAGTGTTTTCTCAGCGATGATGAGCTCCAAGCCTCCGGAAGAGACAATCAATTGTGGTGTCCTATATTGTCTGAAGGTCATGGAGTGTTTGAAAGGATTTGGAGAATTTATCTCATTCTTGACCTCATACTGGCATATTGTATTTCTGCAGAGGACTCTAGTTGAAACAAAATACACCCACAGATGTGAATTCCATTAATGGAGAATTATTATATTCTTCAAAGGGATGTTTGACTAAAAATCATTTACTCATCCTTGTGTTGTTCCAAACCTGTATAACGTTCATCCTTAGCTGTTCTCACAAAAGTCTTTTTCTTCATATTTTTTGTCAAAACGAAGTTTGAAGTTTGAACCACTTTTGTGGTGTTTTCATATTTAAAGTTTAAGAGAAGAAAAAGTAATACTGGTTTGGCACTACATAATGGTGAGTAAATGATGACAGAACCTTTTTGGGGTGAACTATTTTTTTAGGACTTTAAATGGACCATAATGTTTGGTTTCACTATGATGATGGTGATAAGAAGGGCCAGGATTGGTCAGTACAGTTTGATTGACAGGAGAACAGCACAATGAAAGGACAGCTGCTGTCCTTTGGGAGCGGGGCTGTGGGGTTGTAAGTCTTACCTCACAGTCGGGCTCCTCTTTGGTCTTACACTCCCAGGTGTATCTGCTCATGGTTTTCTGAGGGGTGGGGCATTGAGAGGATTATATATACCTCATAAATATAATTTTCATTCAGAACGAGACAGATATAGAAACTATGACAGAAATAAAGAGACAGGAAAAGACAAACAGAAGGACAGGGAAAGGCCCTTTGTGTAAGATCCTTCAGTGGTGAGACAAGAAGGGACAAGTGTTCAAACCCTACAGCCACTTATGTTGAGTTGTTTCTCCTTTTTTGCCTTGCTCAAACATCAACACTATGGGACTATACTGTATATCTATGGACCTTTAAGGCCAAAAATGTACGTACATACAAAAAATCTAATTTTGCCATTATTTACTCATCTTAATATTGTTTAAAATATCCAATTTTAAATTCAAATTCAGTCTGTTCATCATAAAAACTTCATCATCAAGGCTACATTTATTAGATTAAAAATCCAGAAAAAACTGTAATGCCGTGAAATATTTTTTAACTTTAAAATAACTGTTTTCTGTGTGAATATATTTTAAAATGTAATTTATTCCTGTGATACAAAGCATCATTACTCCAG
>JAUCMU010000030.1:16026223-16052207 GCA_032275025.1 Enteromius treurensis | reverse complement strand
TAATGATGCTTTGTATCACAGGAATAAATTACATTTTAAAATATATTCACACAGAAAACAGTTATTTTAAAGTTAAATAGTATTTCACAATTTTACAGTTTTTTCTGGATTTTTAATCTAATAAATGCCTTGATGAGCAGAAGAAACGGTAGAACGGTAGTGTGCATATACATATATATATATATATATATATGTGTGTGTGTGTGTGTGTGTGTGTGTGTGTGTGTTTATTTATTTATTTTTATGGCATAGAGATACATAAAAAAAAATCTGAAATTTCTTCTCTTGTATTCCAAGAAACAAAATAACATATAGGTTTGTAAAAACATCATGTTGAGTAAATAATTGAGACATGTTGAGACAGAGATTTTGGGGGGTGTACTATCCCTCTAAATATATGACCTTGACTTGCGCTACTATATATAAATTAATCAGGATCCTCTTAAAAAAATCCTGAGCTTATGTCCTGAGGACATTGTATTCATGTCTTTTTTGCTTAAATATTTGAAAAAAAGAAAAAGAAAAAAAGGATTAAAAAGTAGAGATTTTATATGGTTTTACTTTGATCTGACTCATGCATCCAGGCTGAAATTGATGGCAACTGCATGGATGTGTATATGTATTATTCTGTAAATGTTATACTTATATTTCGCTTTTGAGACTGTTTTTAATAAATAATTCACCGTTGGGCTGTAATAAACATAATATGACCGAGGGGCTACAAAAATCCTTTATATTTAAAAAAAAATACCGTTCCATTGTAATAATATATTTTTCAAGACACATCAGATTTGAAAAGAGAAGAAAGCTGTGTTATGGTTATCCCACAGAAGAGAACGACGCCCATGTTAGATCTACATCTACCCATGCGGCAGACATGTTAGCCAAGTGTTACGCCACCTATGGGCAGCAGTGAGAAGTTGCATCTCAGATGTTTATCCTGCATTTTTCGCTCAACACTTCATTGCTTGGTGAGATCTGGCACAGAGAGAGCCCACTCAACCTCTCATCGTTCTGAACCAGGATAAACGAGTGAAACGACAGACAGGTATATTAATGTGATGCAGTGGACAAGCAGCAGCAGATCACAGGAGGCCTGTGTGAGGAATCAGACATGCAGCGGGGCAGAGGAAGAGAGAAGGGGAGCGGGTGAGGAGTGAGGGGGAGGAGGGTGGCGCGGGTGGGCTCTCTCAGCGGAGTCCAAGGTCTGCAATCAGGGCACAATGCTGGAACCAGAGATGCTGCCATTAACTCGCCCTTAAACATCTGTCATTGTGTGATCGCTTGTCATGTTTGCTGTAAACAGCGACAGCACTAAGATGGATTTCCTTCCCTTTCTAGACCTTAAAGACACATTATGCTTTTCCTTCAAGTAAGAAAACATCTAATTTGAAATCTCTTTTTTTTCCAGTTAAGTAAAAACGCTAAATCCTAAAATACCACACGACCACATGCACTGCCATTAATGATACACCTACTGAGAAACCTAAACAATTAAATTAGAATTTACTTTTTAAAAATTGTATCTATTGAAACTAAAAGCAAATAAAGTATGTAGTTTAATTTAAATTAAATATTGAATTATAATGAAACATTTAATAAAACAACAAAATAATGAATAAATTGCCTGCTTTCCTTATTTTGTCTGTAATATTTTTTTTATTTTTTTTTTAACAATTAAACAAAGACTAAAATTGATTTATTAATTGTAATTAAATTATTATTAATTAACATTTAAAACAAATATATCCATTATATATTTTTTTAAATCAATCTATTACAAATTAATAAATGAAAACAGAAAATTGCGTTTCAGCTATAATGTTTATTACAAATTAAATCAACAGATAAAATAAAGGAAAATGAATAAAAAGATTAATTAAAATAAATAAAAGTATTATTATAAATTATTAAAACAAAATTAATGCAAATGTTTATAAATATTTTAAACATACCTGTAATTAATCACATGTAAATAAAGAAAAATTAAATTAGTTTTGTAATAATAAAATATCGCTTCCACACCACTATTACAGATTTACTGAAATAATAAGAATTAATTAATTAATAACTAAATAAAAAAATAATAAAATCATTTAATAGACTCAAACCTCTCACACATAGAAACAAGAAATGATCCTCTGAACCGTAAACATCCCGGATAGGACCTAGAAACCTATAATCACCCCTAGCCAAATTCCAGAAGGAGCAAATGAAATTCCTCAAACCTGTCGCCTGCATCTACTTTTAATACACACGGTCTGGGTATGTATGTATATGTGTGTGTCAGCGGAAGAACTTGTCTTCCAGGTCTGCCTCTGTATTGATTCTTGCGTGGGATCAATAGGGCCGCTTTCCCACGAGTCTCTCAAAGCGCTGTTAAAGAGCGCGTCTATCCGCTCATCTAGAGACACGGCGGGGAGATGGATGGCCTGTCGGTGAGAGGCTGACAGACTCAGGTCAGCCAAAGCACCGAGCCCTACCATTAACAGAGCATCCGAAGAAGCGCTCGAGAAAAAAAAAAAAAGCCAGCTTTTTTTGCCGTTTCCCGGTTACCCTGTTGCTATGGTAACAACTGTTGCTCAGTAACCACACTCCTATCTGAGAGCAGACCTTTTCAGCAGAGAAAACGCTCCCATCTCTCTGATCGCTGTGCACCCCCTCCCTTACCAAAGGTTACGCTCGGGGTCCATGCAGAGAGGGGACGGAGGGGGAGAGGAAAGAGAAAGACGAGAAACACGTTACCTGACAGATAATGTTATCATAGTAAGCCAAAGCACGGGCATGAGGGAGGTTAGGAGGGGTGTCGCAAAGTTTCCTTACATTTGGATGGGAGCCCTCAGCGATGGTGGACAACGAGAAATTATCATTGTGGTGCTCCGAGGAAGGACGGTACTTACTGCTGCGAGGTCAGGAAGACGGGGAGGCGGGGAAAAAAGGAAAAAGAAGGAGAGTGATGGAATGGAGGGAGCATCGTGGGAAAATGAGGTATAGAGAGACAAGGACACAATGGAAAATGCAGGGGTTTATGAATACAGAGGTTATGAAGGACAGAGGAGAGAAAGAGATAAAGAGCAGAGAACATTAGTGCAATTCAGTAGGACAGAAGTTTAGACACACATTCAGTACACAACCTGTGATGCAACATACCACATGACAATATCATGCCTTTTTCTCAAATTCAACAACTCTTTAGAATTATTAGAAGTTCTAGACATTTCATCACCATTAAATGACCTCAGATTAATTCATACATTAAGCTTCCTGCATGGGCTTATGTTCTTCCCATTTATTTCTCGACTCTTCCAACCTGATTTCACGGCAATTCGTACATATTTTACGGGGTGGCTAAATCGTACAAATTTGTTTGACCTCACTCGTACGAATTCATATGATTTATTATAAATCGAACGTACTTTACGAGATGCCAATTCATATGAATTTGTACGCATGACCTAAACTTAACCCCGCCCCTAAACCTACCCATCTCGTGGTTTTAGACAAATCGTACAAAATCGCACAAGTGCGGTCATACGAATTAATACGAATTGGCACAAATTTGGCACCTTGTACGAATATGTACGAATTGGTCGTGAGACGGTGTTGACTCTTTCTGTTCTCAAACTAGACGCTTTCGCACTGCGTAGTTCTAGGTCGCTTCTAGAGAAACATTTCCCCCCTCGAGACGTTTTTCTGGTTGCATTCACACGGGCAGTGGAAACTCTGAAGCGGTCGACAGCGACGTCTTTATTCGCAACATTTAAAAACAATCGGTGAATGGAGGATGCTGTGATCGGAGATGTTTTTGTTGTGTATCATGGGTTTTGTGGAACACACAATTTACGGAAGAACTAAAATTGTTCCTAGTTTCTGTGGAAAAGGTTCCTCTTGTGGGAAAGCCCCAATATATATAATAATATATATATATATATATATATATATATATATATATAATGTACATATAATAATAAAATTTGATTAAAAAAAAACTATTTTATTTGATGTTTTAAAATAAATAGATGAAAATAAATAAATAATGAATAATAAAATAAAATAATTTTAAACAAAATCAAATAAAAGATATTAGTATTTACAATTGAAAAAAAAAACATTTACAATTTTAGCAAACTTGCATTTAGTCATTTTTAGATGCTTTAATCCAAAGCTACTTACAAATAATTACAACAGAAACAACAAAAAATGTTATGATAAAAAATCTGTTGCTAGGTGTTTTAAGGACTTTTGTCGCCAATAAAATCCTTTACTTATTTTTTTTTTTAATTTAAGTATTATTTTCATCTAGCAAGAACAAATTTAATTGATCAAGAGTTTCAAATAGAATTTCTACCAAATCAGCTTATTGGAAAGTTTTCTGAAGGGTCATGAGTTTTGACATCACAGGAATAAATTACATTTTACAATGTATTAAAACAGTAATCAGTGATTTTAAATTTGAATGATCTTTCACAATACAATTATTATTATTTGAATCAAGTGACTGCATCCTTGGTGAGAATTAGTGATATTTAAAACGTGGTATAGTGTAGGTCTCTGGATGGTTTTGGTGTTTTAGTGCTGAGTCGCCACATAATGTAAATTTGGGCGTTCCGTCTCTGTCTTTCTTTACCGTAATAAATCCCATCCCTTCCTATAGGTTCTGAAGATTTGATCTTGTTTAGCGCGGAGTGAATTTGAGCACATTTACTGGTAGCAGATGGAGAGGTGGGCGTCTGATGTATTTACGACTAGTCTCATCTGCCTCTATTTCTCCTCTCCCCTCCATCACTCTCACCTCCAAACATGGCCACCCTCCTCTACAGAGTTATAAAACGGTTTCTCCTCTGGCACTTGCTCTGCTCTTTTCCCTCATCATTTTCCTCCTGTTCTTTGAGGAGGGTGTGCGCTGTTTAATTCCTGGCCGTAGCTTCCACCCCCACACCCCCCTGGGTCTCACAGCTGTATGTAGGTCAGCCGGCCCCTCCTCCCCCATCGCTCTGCCCTACTTTCAGCTGTAGCTTCCGTGACATCATGCAGTCTTCCCGCTGCTAGTGCAGTACGCTAAGCATTAGCGCGCCATGCACTCACTGCATTATTTGGTCTCCACAGCATCCGATTAGCAGCTGTGCTAACATAACACTAACACTTTTCAGGGAATTAAAAATGCTGCAGACATTGTCTGCACTTTTTTTGTTCCTCTCAGATAAACATTTAGCTTTTTTTTATTGTTTGACCCTGCTGGGTTGCTGGTCTCGGCTGGTTTAAAGGTCTGTCATCATTTAAGTTGTTCCAAACCTGTATGAATTTCTTTCCTCTGCTGATATAAAAGATATTTGGAACAGTTGCTGGTAGCTACAATATTTTTCCCAACATTATAGTGGATACCAGCAACCTGTTTAGTTACAAACACTGTTCAAAACAGCTTCTTCAACAAAATAAAGAAATTCATACAAGTTTAGAACAACTGGAGGGTAAGTAAATAAAGACAGAATGTAATTTTTGGGGTCTTTCTAAGCTGGTTTAACTGTTCATAGGTCCATAACATCCCAACACAGTCACACAACAATTTGTAAGTATTTGTACGAGGTGAAAAATTTTTGCTAATTCGTACGACCTCACTCGTATGATTTTGTATGGTTTGTCTAAACCCCAGTTTAGGGAGGGGTTAGGTTTAAGTCATTTGTACAAAAATTGGCAAAGAGTAAAATACGCATGATTTAGCAACAAACCATATGAGTTTGTACGAGTGAGGATTGAATGAATTAGCCACCTCGTAAAATATGTATGAATTGCCGTGAGATTGGGTTGAAAATCCTTCTGAAACCATCTAAATAAACAGGTTTATTATCAAATAATTATGTTTTTAAAATTTCTATTTCATATATTGCAATCTTACGCCGCAGGTATGTATTATATATATATATATATTTTTAATAATGTTAAAAAAAGTCTTGAAAGGTAATATTTACTAAAAGACTATTTAAAAGGTATTTTTCCCCCCAAAAAAGAAAAAAACAAAACCAAAACTTTTATTCAGCAAGGATGCATTAAATTGATTAAAAAATGACAATAATGATGCTTTTGAAGACGGAAACTATATCAAATATAGAATTATTTTTAGTAATTAATTCAGTTTTAAGTCATAATAACTGAGCGTAATAACTGAATAATAAAGCACCAAAACAGCATATTAGAACGATTTCTGAAAGATCAAGTGAAACTAAAGACTGAAGAGTAATGAAGCTGGAAATTCAGCTTTAAAATCAAAGAATAAATTACATTTTGAATGATATGAACACTTATTTTACAATATTACGATTTTTAGACTTGGTGAGCCTAAAAGACCTTAAAAAACAGTTAAATTACCCCAAACCTTTGACGGTGTACAAGTATATGCCTAAGAAAAGTCATGAGATTGAACTGCTCCTATTTAAACAACTACACAAATATTTGGTGAGCTCCACTGTGTGCGCGATTTGTTTGTTCCTAATTCCACCAAACAACACGAGCTTTTAAAGCGTTTAATCCATAAACCCTTTCACTTAGTCCTACTTTCTCTACAAATCAGTACCACACAGGCCAGAGTCTCACCTGCGCTTGCGCAACTTGTTGTTTTCGGTCTTGAGCACGTGCAGCTTCTTGGCAAAGCAAACGACGATCATGAAGAGCAGGAGCACCATGAAAGTGGAGGCCCCGATGGCGATGCACATTACCTGGAACTCGGTGATGACCGACTCGCAGCGGGCACCCTTGTGCCACATGTAGTCTTGGATGTTGCACCTGCAAGACAGAGAAAGGGAAATATATGTAAGGCTTTTCCACCAAATAGACCATTTGCTTGTATTTCCAGAAACAAGCCATGCATTGTGAACAAACAGCAACATCAACATCAACTGAATGCATGCTGAATAGCCAAATTTCCACTGTATACCAAATGCATGATCCTATTCTTTTTGTCTGATATTCATTTGTTTTGCATCAGTCTTGGCAATATAAATGTTCTGTTTAAAAAACATTACTTTATCCCAGCCATTGGCTTCTGATGTTAGCGGTTCCTGGTTCAAGATCAGCAGGTTTTAAGGGCCAGTGCAGAGCCAATTTTTCCGCCTCTTCTCCAATGAAAACAACCTGGAGCAACTTACTGGGATTCGTTTAGCAGACAATATCACGCCAACACACACTCATTTTGGAAATGAGTTACACTTTAAACACACCATATTAAGACACACAGGAGACACGCTATTTTAATCCTTATTGGCTTCCCAAAAACGTGCTTTGATTCTCCATGTAGTCTCTAGTTCCGTATGAATAATTCATGGGGGCTCGGTGGATCTTCTACACCAAGGGCAAGTTAAAATTCACTGCCTTCAGCATTTTTATCATTCATTTTTGCAGACACCTGGGCGGTTGACAAGTTCACTGCCTTTATCTTACCGTAGGTTTCTTCTACACTATATTAGACTGGATTTAACAGCAGTTCTGAACTCATCCCAAAAGGGACGTCAGTGAACTAACTTCAAAGTCTGTGAGGATTTGCCATATTAAAATGCAGTGGCATTTGCCTTACAAAATCCAATAAGGCAATCCAGTGTCACAATATTATGTTTAGGTGTGTATGAAAATGCTGCTACCAAAAAAGGTTGCAGAACGCAAAGGGATTGCATCTGGGTTTTGTCAGGAACAGAAGCACACGGGCATCTGCATCCTGTCCATCAGCTTCCTAAACTATTCCTCCTCCATTTTGTGCACATAACAGTAGGTTTGAGAACAGACCAGCATTGCTACAGACTGAAGGAAGAAATCGTTTTTAACAATAAAAAATACTATATTTTATTAGTTATAAATTATATTAGAATTAGTGCTGTCAAACGATTAATCGCATCCAAATTAAAGGTTTTTATTTTCATAAAATATGCATGTGTGCTGTGAATATTTATATTATACACACACACACACACACATACAGCATATATTTTAAAAATATTTACATTTATTTAAATTCATATAATTTATATCAAACATTAATGCCTTTTCATACATAAACATATTTATTCTTAAGTTCATACATGCATTCTTGTGTATTTATATATACATAATAAATATACACAGTACACACATTTATTATGTAAATAAAACCTTTTATTTTGGATGTGATTAATTGCGATTAATTGTTTGACAGCACTAATAGGTATATAAACATATTATATATTTTCTAATATTACTATGCATTTAAAATTGTAATTTTTTATAGTGTAACTAAATATTGTAACATGCACATATTTTATATTATTGTAATATATATATATATATATATATATACATTTTTTATTTACTTTATCATAATTTAAAATATTTGTTTCTAATCTTTTTAAAACATTTAAATATATATAAATCTGAAGTTTTATTTTGTGTGTATATATATATATATACACACACAATAAATCGTTTCTAGTTATATTATATAACATTTACAATAATTTTGAAATTACAAATTATTTTGTACTATAAATGATAGAATATTTTAATAACATTATTATTTAAAATACTATAACATGTATAAATTATATATAAAAAATCTGACTTGTTCATGCCATTGTTGAAATTACTCCAAGAACATGTCCTACTTGGGCAAATCACGTTAAGCGTGAAATGCACCTTGCGCAAGTAGTAAAGAGCTTTAATGCGGGGTCATCACGCAGATAATCATAGGAAAGACAGCTACAAATAGCTGGAGAAGGCAAGAACCCTACTGAAGAAAAACAGATGCATAATAAACCACAAATCTGATGATAACCGAAACATTTGCAAGCAATCAAACTTAAACGATCCGCAAAGACTGCAACCCTGGGCTCTTCTCTCGCCCTCAACCACATCCACATATGCACACAGTCAAATGTAAATGTCTGTAATGAAAGGAAGTTGTCTTGGTGGTCACGGGAGGGGGGTCTGAGGTTTCACTCCTTTTCACCACAGCATCCTGTATGCCCCTTTGTGCCTGCGCCAACCCCGAGCGAGACGAAGGAGAACAGGGTTGGCACAGCGCCATGGAGGGCATTCAATCCCAGGAGGGAGAGCGAGGTGACAGGCGTGTTGATGTGAGCGTGCATTTAAATGCATCCTTACAGTGGGCTTTATAAAGCAGTCTGTCTATTCAGCCCCTCAGCTGTTTCTCATCCACCCTCCCAGATCTCAACACTCTCTTAATCGTGTTTGTTTCTTCAGCAATACTTTGCATGCTATCTAAATTACATTCTACACCCATTCTCTTGCCCATTTTCCAACCCAACTTTTCAGGGCTTTCAGTCAAGATCTTTCTTTCTTTCTTGCATTCTTTTGTTCCTGTTTCTCTCTTTCTCTCATGTTTATAGCTGCAAAACCTTCTGACTGCGTCAGTAGTCAAAAGTGTAATGCAATCAGTTATATTCATCACATTTAAGATGTCGTCTCAAAACAGAGCCTACAGCAATGAACCCGTTTACCCAAAATTTATATTATTATGTGAAATAAAGTTAAATAAAAGCTCAATTCTACAACGTATAAAGAAGATCTGATATAACTGCAACTGACAGGCTAAGTGAGTTTGTGTGTTTGCTTTCAGAAACACAGACCAGATTACAAAACACAAGGCTACTTAACTAGGTTAAAGGAATAGTTCACCCAAAAATGAAAATTCTGTCAGCATTTACTCACTCTAATGTTGTGACTTTCTTTCTTCTGTGGAGCAAAAAAGATGATGTTTCGAAAAACATCTCTTCTTTTTCATCCATACAGTGAAAGTCAATAGGCTCTAATGTTGCGTGGACAGAAGCAAGTCAGACATGTTTGGAACAACATGAGACAGAGTACAAAAAGATGAGGGAAAAAAACTCGCAATTTTAAGAAAATTGAGAGTTTATATTTCAATATTTATTATAAAAAAGAAGCTAAAATTGTAAGAAAAACAAAACAGGATTGCGAGATGAGTAACTTTTAACAGCGAATCACACAGCTACATACAACCTTAACCGATTGCATAGAGTGCATTAATTATATTGCAAATTGTAATATCCGTATACTATCAAAAAACTCAAACTACATTATTGAGCAAGGGGTATTAAGTAAGGGATAATGTACAGGCCAGCAGGTTGTTACCTCAGAATAAAGCCCGACTTTATTCTGAGATAACAACCTGCTGGATGTACATTATCCCACTTATTGCACGGCTTCTTGCCACAAAAGTAAATAAAAAATGAATAATATAATACAACAATACAAATAATTTTTAACCGGGGAGTCAGTCAAATCATCTTCTACTCACTGCTGAAAACTTTAGTTTTTTACGTACATGTTGAAATTAATGTTGAAGTCCTCAATTTTAGCTCATGGTTAAGCATTTTCCAGCCACAGGATGGCGCTAAACTGTCAGCGACAGCGGAGTGATATGTCAAGATCATTCGTAGTACCCGGATGAGCCAGTGTTATTAGTTTTACCGGTTGTTATCTGGGAATAACAAACCTTGGAATGTGGCGACTGACCAATCAGAATCGAGTATTCCACGAAGCAGTGTAATAAAAATCTGGATATAGGACATCATATTAACCAGTAAATATACAGTACATTAACATAAAATGGAACATATTTGAAAAAACCCTTACATTTTGTATGAAATGGAACTATATCGCGCCGCTCTGTGTCTTAAAAAAAAATATTTTTTATAAGGTATAGGATAAAATAATGTTATATTTAAGTGAAAAATTTATTTTACTCTGAAAGAGCATTGTTTAGCAGCATGACTATGGAAATGGAAATGTTGGCCTGAGCTAGATGAGGTTTGAATTTGTGCCGTTAATCTCTGTGTATAAATATGGGCATTTTATGAAGCTGCCGTGCGGACAGATGGTCAGGCTGAGGCTGTGTTTGTGTGTACATGTGTGTGTGTTGCATGTAGTGCTGAGATGGATGCATGCCAAACAGCCCCACCTGAGCAGCAGCAAGCAGTAGTTGAAACAGATGTAGTGATGACATGTCTTTCCATCACTAATACCTCTCTTAAGACCAAACCTTCCCTCGGTTCACCTTCATTTCGCCACTTCTCTCTCTTTCTCCACTCTCTGCCACATCTTCATCTTTCAAGAACAACATATATATAGATATACTTTGCCTGTATGTTACAATTGAAATGGCAGGAAGACAAAAAAACTGTTGGCAAAAATCCTATATGGATAAAGGTGGTTTCACATATTTCACATGTTGTAACATTAACATCTTGAATTTCTTTAAAGCTGCTTTAAAACGGTGTATTATTAAAAGCGCTGTATTCATAAATTCGACTTGACAGTCTCAAAATGCATCTTAAATGTTCATATTCAGCAAAATTTTCCATCTGAGCTTGTCGTGATTGTATCGCCACTTTGAATATGCAAAGTAGTGAGGAATCAGCAATGTCACTGATAGTGCTACACTGTCATTTTTAGCTGATGGATTCTTATTAAAGCTATTTTACATGGTACACTGATAGTGGTACAATATTTTTGTCACCTCTTTCCCATTAAAAAATGAACTGGAAACTGTGAGCATGTAGAATGGCTTTTAGAGAGATTTTGCAAAGCTTGGCACTGCACAACCTCTTAATTAACTGTCAGTGGAGCTTGTCGTCCTAAACACAGCCACACCAAGAGCAGCACCCCTTCATTAGCTCCAAACATGTGGTTTACCAGCGCTGCCACAATCCTCACAATAAATTACCAGGGCTATGGCACATTATTCCATTTTGGCAAAGGTTTGTAATATTAGAGAGACAGCAGCCCAGTTGATCCCTGGATCCCTGGGGTGGTGTAACGGTGATTCCCAGATGCAGAACGCACTTACTCCGAGACCACCGACGGTAATAACCCAGCGACTGAGAAGGATCAGGGATGGATTAGGACCAATCCTTAATCAGGTCCCGCTGTGTCTGTCACAACATTATTCTGTCTATCTAGAAAACAAACTGTTTGCAAATCTCCAAAATCTAAATGATCAAATGATACACTTAAAAAAACGCACACAATAAACAATAAATGTACACCATTCAATAATGATTGTTACACACACACACATATATATATATCTAAACACACATACATGCATACATATATATGTGTATGTATACATTAATCACATCCAAAATCATGTAATGTGTATTATGTTAATATAAATACACATACATGCAAGTATATAAGAAAATATGATATGTTTACATATTAAATATATATTTATGTATAATGTATATGTATATGTATGTGTGTGTATGTGTGTGTGTGTGTGTGTGTGTGTGTGTGTGTGTATGTTATACATACATACACACACACACACACACACACACACACACACATAAACGTACAATCTAAATAAATAATATATAGTATAAATATATAGTGGCTTTTTTAATTACTGTTGAATGATGAGTCTTATGCAAACAGCATCTTTTTTAACCACTTAATAGAAACGAGTCATCTGAACAAGCCAAAATACTAACAAAATGGCTGAATTCAAAATAACAAGCTACTAATCTTACTATTTCTGCCATATTTTTAAAAGCTAGAAATAGTAAGAGTGCATGCTATTGCCAACTGTCTGAATTAATCACACTGACTATAGAAAAGAAATTGAATCAAACTCAAGACTACTTGATAGGTACTTGATTATATTATATTATATTTTATTATAATATAGTAATAATAAAGTAAATTGACATAAGCAAGTGAACAACATTTTCAAAAATGTCATTTAATGTTTAACATTAAATTTTGAGTAGATTGTAGTAGATTGAGTAGATAATAGGTTGGCTGGCAAGAAGTTTTAAAGTAGCAGTGTAAACAGTATTTTATTGCAATTTATGTTTTCTGAAAAGAATAAAGTCTGCATGTCCTCTGTGCCACAGCATGGGAGGTTTGAACGAGACTGCAACAAATTTTGAGACACAAACAAACAGTCATGACAAAAACTGATGCAAACAGTAAACAGATTTTGCTTGAATATTACATTATCTCAAACTAAAACACACTTTTTGTGAGGCCTGATTTGCCTTAATCTGTTTCCATGCTGGCACACAGAGCAGAAGTCTGACTCACACTCGCTTTTTTTTTTCTCTGTAAACTTCACATCTCTCTGAACTCTCTGAATTTGCTTTCCATGTCCTCCTCTGGATGACTAACACACCACAGGAAGAAAATCACACGTGAAACATCTTCTAGATGGCAAAAAAAAATAAATAAATATATATATATAATAATATATATATATGAATGCTTCCTACTGCTTCACCTTCGTCTTGCAAAACCTTTGTTTTTGGACATTTTATTAGCTTGTCTGTGCACAATCTGGATTTCATACCCATTTCTCACTTTTAATCAATTTAATGCACTCTTGTAGAAAAATATATATTTTTTATATAAATAAAAATCTTACTGGGCCCAAACTTTTGAATGCTAGTGCATCTCCATTAGCTGTGCTGAGCTATGAAAAGCAACCTCCAAGCATGAAAAGCCCTCTGGGACGTCAACAGAAAGTTGCACTGACTGGAATCACATGTTTTGTAACTGAAATGAAAGCCAAGCTGTCATAAGTCAGCACATACTTACAGAAAGCTCTCGACAGATCACTAACAGAGAGGTTTGTGCGCAGGGGAGGGGGAATGACGGAGCGCTCAAAAGATGTCTGAGCCATTAACATTCATCCTCTAATAAGATTGCAGTGGTGAATAAATCAGTGTGTTCAGACGAGCCTCATATAAACAAAGCCAACATGGGACACAGCTGCCCAGAGCCCCACTGACCCACTTTGACTAGGCCTGTTTTGGGGAGCCAGTAAGGGTAACCGGTCCCAAAGGGGGGGGTTACTGGTAGGGCAAGCGTCTGCTTACTATGCAAGTACATGAGCATAGGGAGGAACTCAGAGTGAGGCTCAGAAAAATGACATTTGATGGCATTTAGCAGATGCTCTTATTTAGAGTGAACAGAGAGGTTATAAATTACACTGGTAATTAATGAGAGGAGTATTTGGGAGTCAGTTTTCAGCATGATCATTATGAGCATGGACTGCTCATATTATGTTACAATGGTATGATTTCAGGCGAGAAAGAAAAAAGATTTTTATTCTAGCACAACTGACAGACAATTGTTTCCCCTATACAGAAATAAGATTTAACAAAGGGCAAATGGAGATCTATGTTTCCTGATTTTTAGTATTTAGTTTTTTTTAATTTCTCAAATTGTGCTCAACCATCAGTCAGTCTTTCAATTTGTACTTTCATTTGAAAGTTCATTATTGGCATTGATGATTCCACAAGGAACCTTTCTTTCACAAAAACCCTTCCATTGAACAAAAAGTGGAACAAAATTATGTAGATTATTAAAATGTTCTTCTCACTAACAATAAAAATGCTTCCGCTTACTGAAAGGTTCTTTGGGGAACCAACAATGGAAAGAGTGTACTCAAATTTGTCCAAAATCCACCTATTTATAAATATTTTCTCATGGATATAGCGCTATACTTATTGCATACTTTGTGTAGCAATCTTAAACTTAAAAGGAAAAACATCCGAGACAAATCCTTATATGAAGCATAACTCTCGTGAGCAACCTCGGAGCAATAAAATGTTCCTCTAGGATTTACTCCAACTGCTAACCATGACCTCTGAGCTGATGTTACGGTTGGGGTTGCAGTCAGGGTCACTGCACAAATCCAAAAAGAAGGAGGGGCGAGAGATTTATCACCATAAATAAGTTGTTAATGGTCACTGGCTGGCAAGAGGATGGTCTCAGATCTTAATCACGACATGAATTACAACCTCTGGATGTCAGGAGGACATTGTGGAGAGAGAATTAAACTCTATTTCCCATTTCTGCAATACTGAGAGCAACTGAAACCATGAGATTTTAATTTACCCTAGGAATACACCCCATCAAAACCCCACAAATATCATCAGTATGTGACTTGCTTTTTAGGAAGCAGTGAGTTTAGCTCTCAAGCATCCTACCCCCGTTTGGACCTAATCTACCCTTGAAAAAGCTGAATTTCATATCTCTTCATACTTATTTTCAGCTTAAACATAATCCTCGTGATGACCTCTTTATAGTGGCAGTCACAGGCCCTGTATTCACTTTCATAGTAAATGCATTTGGAGTGATACCAAAATTAATGATGAATGAAACTTGATGTTATTGTCATTTTTCGAAATTGGACTAATATTTTTCTAGTAAAAGAGAGGATTGCATCCATAATGCAAGACACATGAAAACAAACCAGGTTTCATAACATACACTTGTGTGACTAGACTAGTGTGTATTTGGGTCACATGTTTGGGCAAAAACAGTTGTGCTCAAAATAATCTGGCAACAAGAGGGAAGTTTCCTAATAAACTTTCCTCATAAAGAATCTGGAAAAACATTAGGTACTTTTTTGCTCCGCAGCGCTCGGCCTGTCCTTGTGTGAGTCCTTAGTTCCCCTCATGACCAGATGTGCCATGAGGGAGGGATGATCTTCTGAAGAGGTTCCCTCTGTTTCGTTCCAATTTATTACTACATTTTCCAAAGAAAATACCAGTGGTGCTTGCTTATGAAACACTACCATCATCATACTAGGGTGTCAGAATTCAGATTGCCTCCCTTTAATTCATGTGTGTGAACTTGAATGGAACTGGCCACATCACACAGGAAGTTGAATTGGAATGGCATTCTCAATTCAACTTGGAGCAGCACATATCCCTGTTTCTAAGGAGACCTGAATGTTTGATATGCAGTTGCTAGGGTGTTTTGGATGATTGCAAATTGGTCACTTTTTTAGTCTAAATCAGAAAGTCTAAGTTCCTTTTTTAAGGAAAAAAATCATGTAAACTTAACTTGTTTCCTAAATATCTGCAAACATATTAGGATAGTTTTGAACGTTAGGATGGTCAAAAAATTTCATACAGCAACTTAAATAATAATTTGTGCCATGTTGCATGACCTGGTTCTTCAGAACACTTACCTGCAGAACATTTGAGCTCCTTCCATGACGTAGCACTGGCCCCCATTGAAACAGTAGTTGGGCTGCAGGTCACATGGGGACTTGCAGGAGCCATTGATGCGGATAAAACCCTGTCGACATTCTGAGCCGTTAACCGAGTCGACCACACCAGGGGGAGCACGGGGGCCTGCACCCACAGTGGATCCTTTGGGGAGCGTGAAAACAGGGTTGGAGGGCAATCGAGGAGGGAAGCGTTTGGAAGGAGGAGTAGTGGAGATGTCATCATCGTAAGAGTCAGTAGTGCTGCTGTAGGGGTAATCTTCGGTGGTGGGAGACACACTGTCGTCGTAGGGCGTCATGTAGTCATAGTTGTCGGGCATGGACCAGGAGGTGGGGTCACGGCCCTGAAGCTCATGTGGGGAGTGAGACGGTGGGCCAAGGTTCTTACGGCGGGAGCCGGGGTCAAAGAAATCTACGGTGACGTCGGACAAGGAAGGGGGATGAGTTGGGGATGGGGTTTTAGGAGATGTCTCAGAGTCGAGGTCAAACACAGTGGTCTCCGTATCTTCTTTAGCATCCTGCCAGGGTGGTAGTGTAGGCACTTGCTGCCTTTCTTCCTCTTCCTCTTCCTCCATGAAGGGGGTGACGTGCTCCTTCACGGAGGAGGTACTGACAGGTTCATGGAGAAGCAAGTTTTCGGTCTCAGCAGACTCTGAGCTGATCTCTGGGCTTGCCAAAGTGGTTGTGGCACCTTCACTGGAAGTTGGAGCTCCAGGAGTTGGCTGGAAGGTGTCTTCAAGCATGCCACTGCCTGCTTCTTCATCTCTAAACGTACGTCCGGTGCGAGTCAGGTCTGAGGAGCTGGACAAGGTGGTGAACTGTGACACTTCTTCTATCTTCTCTTCCTCATCTCCGGTAGATAAGGAGGTCACGTTAACAGCACTATCAACCTCAGTTTCATTTCCAACCACAGAGTTACCTGTTGAAAGGAGAAGATCACAGTTAGGAGAACTCAACAAAAATCTTTGCATTCATTCAAAAAGACACTGGTGTTTAACTTATTGCTTATTTCCTTCTCAGTGGTAGGTTTCCCAACAGCTTTAAAAACTCCTTTAGCAAACCTTGAGATTAGGTGCAATTATTTAACTAATGCACATGGTTGTCAAAGACAGGATTAGGGATTAGGGGTCGCGACTAGATTCATATGGGCTCCTGGTGCAGGAACAATTAGCTAAAAAGACACAGGCCATTCTCTGACCACCAGAAAAGCCTATAGATACTAATCAAGCCTTATCAAACAACACTGTAGTTTAATAAGAGTAGTGTTCATAATATATTTTACAGCCACAATGTGAACAGGATATTCAATGATGAAAAAAATTAGGAGTAACTTGACTTTTTTCATCAAGTTGATAGTGAAATACGCCACTATCTGAGATGTGGTTGAAAAATAACAGGGCTTGCTTGGTGACTATGAAATAAACGCCTTTTTAGAGACATGAATAAATGACATTTTGATCAATGTGCTATATATTGAAACATGTGCTCAAAATACCTATGAAAACAAGTCTAAATATGCCTCTAAAGCAAAAGTATTTCTCTTTATAGATCTGTATTTATTTTACTGGAAACACATCAAAAACATTTCACTAATATTTTATATAAATAAAATCATTTTTGAGGTAACAATAGTTTCCAAAGACATTTTCCCCCTTTGGAATCATTTTAACAAATGAATCATTCACAATAGGTCCAAGACTATGACTAAACACACAGATACTCCCAATGAAGTAATGGTTAGCTAAAATCATAATCTCTAGCCAAAATAATACAGTTAGGAAGCAGGACTCTTCCTCAACGACTAACAGTCATCAACACTTTAACACAGCTTTAAGTACAGTTCATTATCATGATGTTCTTTTTCATGAATTCAGACATTTAGGAAAAATTTCAAAGAACAAAGATTTGGTAGTTGTGGACTAATGTGTCGGATATGTTGCCACATTCACTACACAGGAAATTGTTCGAATTTTTGGAATGACAATAGGACATTTTTTAAAGCATACGGGCTCAGCTAAAACCGTGGATCTGTGATGCTGCAGTAAAAGTCTAAGCAAACTTGACATGACAGCCTCTCCCTTTTTTTAAGAGATTTGTTTCCAAAGATGGCTGATTTGCATTGATTCTCCTGTGCCATAATCTGAATGCTCTGGTGAAAAAAAGTTTATTAACTTCTGTATTGCCAGGACATTTCTGTTCTAAAAACATCTGCGTATTTTCACTTTAAAACCAGTGACTAATAAAAACATAAATTGAGTATCGTCTGAGACATAACATGTGACAGTGGAGACTAAGATCTTTGGCACAAGAGACGCTCCCTAGAAGAAAAAAAAAAGGTTCCCAAAAATGGCCAGATGTGCTTGGTCTGGATTTTATTAGCAAGCGTAAATCACTAATGTAGTATTTATGTGATTAATCTGAATCTCATACTGCTCTTTGTGGTAACGTTACAGTCTGCATTCATTCAAGATTAACATGCCTTTCAAACACAGATGTCAAATCAATATCGAGGCATAAACACCAAACACAATACAACAAATAAGGGAAACATATTCAAGTTTTGAACGTTTGGTTTTTTCACTTGCAGAATAGAAAGCACCTGAAATAGTATATTAATTAACCTTAGGTTGTAGTTATTTTCGACTATATTATATTTCAAAACATAATTTACTCCCGTGATGGCAAAGCTGAATTTTTAGCACTCAGTACTCCAGTCCTCAGGGTCACATGATCCTTCAGAAATTTGAATTGGAAAATGAATTTGAAAAATGAAAATGAAAAGTTTTAATGCACAGAGCAAAAATATATTGTATGTTTATTATAACACAAAATATGATGACTAATACAGGAAGACATGATCAATCTGACTTAATAGAAACCAAATGTGTTAAAAAAAAAAAAGTATGATCTCTACTGTGTGAACAAAGAAAGTGCTTTGCACCATTAAACCCAGCCAATGCTAAATAATAAAGCTCTCATTTGGGTAGCATGATCATATTTCCAGTTTAGCGTATCTGCTAAATTGTATAATGTTGTTTTAGTGTGACTCATGTATAGAGCACCCAGTGATTAAATTCTAGATAAAAACCAAGCGAGAACACTTAACGCACAGCGTCCTTCAATCATGTGCAAATGTATGTCATGGATACCTGACGTTAACCTTATTAAGAGCAGAATTTTCACATACGCTGTTTTCCTCATACAAAATGGGCCAAGCCGGGCAGACAGTCAAGACTGTTTGTTTTGTAAGAAACAGAACATTTGACACCAGCTGGAATGCTGGTTTTGCAGATTTTGTGGGTTAAACTGTCAGATCTGGGTCAGATCTTTACAGCCAAGGCACTATCAAAGATCTCCAGTCATAGTATTTGATGTGCCTCCCAGACGGGACGCGGTACAGAAGCAAGGAATCGGGGGCCCCAGGCGAAGCGGACACAAAAAGGTCCTTGTGTTTCCCCTTTTCTCTCACATGGTCAAATCTCGTTACATAATACTCCGTTACCCCTTTTCTCTCAGGCACCCCAATGCAGCCCAGAGGGGAGGAGGTAATTTGGGGTTTGCCGCTTGTTGTTTGGTGGCCAGGATGGGAGGGATGATGGCCACTGGATCTTAGTTGCATGACTTTCGGGAGACGCCAGACTCTTTGTTTGTGCAGCTCTGCAGGCAGCAAAGGGAGGACAGCGAAGAGCACTGAAAACTCGTCTGTACCTCTGAGGGTTTACTGATGGCAGGTTGCCCAAGCAAAAACTGTGGGAGGTACAACTCAGCTCCATTTAACATTATTATGTCATCTTCTGTCTTATAATAGGTGTAGTTCAACTTACTATTTAAAATTTACATCCAATTCTTCTTAGAAATGTACTTTTTTTGTAATAAAATAAAAAGTTAATAATAAAATGTGTTCATTAAAATTTTATTAAAAACGATTGTAGTAGCATAAATATATGCTACTGTTTAAAATTTTGAGGTGGTAGGATTTCTTTATTGTTCTTTATTCTTTATTTGATTAAAAAATACAGTAAAAATTGTAATATTAGATATTTACATTAAAATATTACTAATTTAGTGTCACATGATCCATCATAAATCATTCTAATATTTTGATTTTATGAACCTTAAAACCTTCTGAAATATGAACCTTTCATTACCCATAACATGGACACTTTAATAGTTCTGTGAAAACAACATTCTTTTATCAATAGACAGTACAAATGAACAGCATTTATTTGAAGTAGAATTCTTTTGGAATGTTATAAAAAAAAAAAAAAAAAAAAATGTAACAGCGCTCCAATTTAACAGGCTTTTATGAAACGCCTTAGTTTTTTCTGTGCAAAAACACAGGATTCCATCCTTCCACTGAATATTTAACCTTGACTAATTATGCAGGTATTAACAGTCAGATCTTTCGACCTTGAGACATAATCAGACAGCTGCCACTGGACTTCTCTTGTTGCATAAATCTTTTCATTTCTGTACTCAACAGGTGGTTGGATGGAGGAGGGATGTGTTGCCATGGGAACCAGTTTGCTCTCAATGTGCAGAGTGAATCCAACGGTGGAGCTCGAATGAACGGTGCGAAAAACCTTCATCAAATGAATATGTCCACATCCTACATTTGAGTAAAAAGCATGCATAAAAATGTAAACTTCGACAAAAATAAATAAATGAGAACTGCTTAATTGTCTACAATCCACACAACCACTTTTTTTCATTTTACATCCTTCTCTGTCATCTTTCTACTTTGAAGGGCTAATTAAATAAGCTAATGATGTCTTTTCATTACACGTGTGAATTCACATGACAGACACATTAGGGGTGGGGTGATCAGTTTCTGATGAAACACAAAATGGCAGCAGCCCACATTAACACAGCACTTTATAATTCACCTCCCCTTTCTTCTGCTTGATTTGAATCCATTAAAAGACAAAAAGCCGACGAAGTCTCATTAAACTCAGAATATTTCAAAAACAAATGAATCTGATCACCAATAATAGCACTTTTCCTCTGCTTGTTCTTTCTCTGAAAACAGCAAATCTTCGGCATCAAATGATTGTGAATGAATGCAAATCTGATTAAGCCCTCACAAAACCATCTAAAACATGCAAGCTGTTGTTTTCGACTACATTGCAACAGATCCAGCCTTAAATACATAGCCCTTTGCCTACAAATCCATTCAATTCATAATGCACAAATGCATCCACACAACAACCATATTTCATGACACAAATGCACTATTTGTCACAACAAGACTTATAATACTAAACTGCATCCTGCAATTTATGCAGCTGTGTAAATGACATCATATCCCTGGAACAAAGAGCAGCAAGGTTTAATAGCTGCTACTCAGCATTTCATTGAAATTTGAACTGAAACTGCACATCTTGCTGATTTGGGAATAGTAGCCTAGATACTGAACGGTGGAGTCCATTTGTTAGGATGGATGCAAACATTACCTCAATCGAGTGAGAGTTTTAGTGTTAGAGGATAAAGCATCTCAATATCCTCTAAATCTCAAGGGAATTGAGATCAGAATCCAGTGATGAATGCACAGATTGATGCACAGTAACCGGTGTCACTTCTATAGATATTAATAATGCATGTATCAAAAATAATAACAAAATCACAGCTTTACATTTGCTGACATCAGAGCAGTTATTATGCATGATAAAAAAAAACATAATATTTACTGAAAACCCAAGCGTATGGTTTGATCAGGAAGATGTGGTGGGCAACACCTTTTTTTTTCTCTACTGGCAGCTGAATCTTTCTGAACAGAATATGGCAAGCTTGTGGCAATAAAAAGGCAATTCAGCAAATAAGAATCAGAGCAATGAAAGTGAATACATTATAAAATCAGTTACTGGGACAAATCAAATTTTCCTGCCGGTTACACCACGCCAGTAATGACCTAATGGATTGGAGAGGGTGGTCTATGGCAGCCAGTGGCACACCTTATCTACTCAAATGACAGAAATTGCTTTACAAATAGTAAAAATCCTTTTACTAATAGTAAAATAGTAAAAACCGTTTACATTGGAGGGGGAAGTGAACCGACCTAAAATCAAAAGCAGGTACATGAATGAAGCCAACAAAGGGCATGGCCACCGGTGACATCATTTTTACCTGACTGAGACCAAGACCACACTGGCCGCCATCACAGCAGACTTAACAAAGGTGTACAGCTGATGTAGTGCATCTTTGGGAACCATCAAATAAAACCCTTTAATTGTCACCAATTCTCATATTCCTTTATGCAGATACCAAGACACTATATTTTCCCTATACTGTCTTGTTGCTGGGCAAAACGTAGCATCCCACCAGATGGACAATGGACCTTCTAAACACCAGTGAAGAATTATACAACAGATATATATGATTTCGTGCTTATTTACATAAAATAGCAGCGCAGGTCTATGAGAGATCATGTCTAACGCTCAGTGATCCATCGGAATTTTAAACACACCACTGGTCAATGAAAGCGTCGCTCCCACTGGGTTGGTCCTCCATCATTCTCTGGTATTCTCAGGAGGAGGAGAACGACAAGTCTCTCGAATTACCCAAGTGACTGACCGTTACAACAAAGCATTCTTGTTCCGTGCGTAAAATCAGACTACAAGCATAAACAGTGTGATTTGCTGCGCGAGAATGTCCGAGCATAAATTATTTAGCGCTTTAATCCTGCCTTTGTGCGCCTCCATCATTGCCATAGCGACAACAGCTGCTCTGTAGAGTAATCACAGCGCAGTAACTCTACACTACTACTACTACGACCACTACTGCATAAAACAGCCAGGGGAACGAGGAATTTGCCCATTATTTAAGGTCATTAATTGAAAATAATTGTTGCAAATTGACTGCAGATGTTTTCTTTGGTGTCCCTTCCTTTTAATTTGGGTTAATTAATGATGTGAATTTTGGACGAAGCCCCAAATTTCCCAGTTCGACATTTAACCTACATTTCCACGGCGCTGATCCAGGCACATCAGCAGCAGCCGCCGGCGCGCAGTCATGTTTTACGCACAGCAAAACCCAGCAGCGGCTGCACTACTGACCGACATTCTCATTTTGCGATGCCGTTCTGACATGCCACCTCGTGTTTGAAGGCTACCGAGTCTTAACTATCTACTGATTTGATATGCATGTGAAAAAACATCTTACCATCTGCAAACAGCGGTGTCAAGAAGACAAGCAGAAGGACAGAGACCATCGGCACGCTCCAGCATCTCAAACGCGACCTCATCTCCTTTCGGTTCATGCTTGCGTGTTAATAAGATATATAGTAGAAGAAAAAATTCTAGAACCCTTTGGAAACAAAAAGTGTTCAAGTCGAGAAGTAAATCCTAGATGTGGTTTGTCCGATCTGTTATAGTGTATCTCCTCTGCGCGTCTCCATGTCCACTTCTTTTGTGAGGTGTCTTCACTGATCGTTTTTGTTTACTTCTATTTTTATTTCAATGCGATGGAATTTGTTCCTTTATGGTCCCATTGCCACAGACGAAATGCAAGTCGGTGATCTTGCTGAGACGCGTGAGGACGGACGGACGGCGCTGCGCGGACACGGCCGAATCAATCGGGTTGTGAAACCAAACCGACGCGCGTCCACTTGGAGAGATGCGATTCTACGCGTTCTCACAGTATGAGAGGGAAAATGATTTCGGCTCCCACTGTCTCCCCACCCCCTCTTCTCCCCAACCCCTCCCCAAGTTCTTACTCCTTTCAATAATGTTCAACTACTGACAGACACAAAAACAGCCCTCCATTGTACAAGCGCGATTTTGCTTTGCTCACCGGACGGGTTTTATCTTGGATAGTTGGAACCGATGTGGATTTAGCAGATTTTCTTTCATATTCAAGGCTTATTCATAGCTTAGTCTTTTATACTAAAATATTAGCATTTAGTTAAAAAAAAAAAACATATATATTTAATTGTATATCTGGATCGTTTTGAAAATTATAATGACAACAAAAATCATTATTAATTTATTAAATGTACAATCGTAAAATACACAATATACAAAATATACAATAATAATAAATATTTTATGAAAACATAAAATGTTTAAAAAATATAAATAATATATATATATATATTTTAATCAAAATAAGTGGATTTTGCTGCTTATGTATTAGCATGGAAAAAAGATTATATAATTATATATTTTGAAATATACTTTAATGCCACATCATAAAAATAAAAGGATTTTCTGTTTTATGCACAGCAACATGCAGATTTGAATAATGAATTTAAATCAATTTTAAATAGATAAAAGGCCAGATGAGATGCATGTGTAATGTAGGGCTGTGATATGCTCCAGATTGTTTATGGGGTGATGGTTTAAGGCGAGGAGAATGGGACAATAAAGCATAGGAGGGGCGGGAGGCATGAGATACACTCCTCCGGCTGTGGTGATGAATGCATGAGGGCTGGAGGTGTCGGTGGGGGTCGGCAGCATTCTTCCACACAGCACCATTGAGAAAGACAAGAGACCAGCAACAGGCGCTTCACCAGTGCTTTGGGTTTGGGGTCTATGCGTGTGTGTTAATAGAGCTCACTTTGTCCAAGGTCACAATTTCTTTCTTCTGGCTGGAATAACAACTAATGCTATCAGCAAGAAGAAGAACACAAAATTCATTGTATCAAGAAGTGATAAATCACCTGACTGTCCTTCAGTAATATAATGGAACAAATGAACCATAATGCCATAACTTTACACTGAAAGATTTATCCAGATGTAATCAGCTATCACAAGTTTGAAGAAGCTGAGGTAAAAAGAAAAAAAAAGCCTCAATGCGTGCATGACAAAAACACTTCTGTATGTTTCCTTCCACTGTACTGAAAAAAAGTGCTTTAACAGACATGAAAGCAATGCATTTCAGCTTTCAACAATGCCTGATTGCAATTTTTTTGGTTAGTTACATCACTCTTTCTTTAAATAAAAAAAATTCTTTAAATTCAACAAAGTGTCACCAAGTGGCTTTTTTTCCTTTGCACTTCCTGAACCAACAGGGGTCATATGCTGTATTACTGCAAAAATATTTCAAATAAGCTATATGATTCTCCTTTTGTCACTTATCGACAGCATTATTGTTGAGAGTTTTTGCAACAATAAACATTACAAATACACATAAAAAAACAATTACACATACAATAAATTATTCTTAACTGATAAGTCAATTTAAAAGTCTCAAAGATTTGATGTTATTCCATCACAGACTCACTA
Source organism: Enteromius treurensis (assembly GCA_032275025.1). Lineage (NCBI taxonomy): Eukaryota > Metazoa > Chordata > Actinopteri > Cypriniformes > Cyprinidae > Enteromius > Enteromius treurensis. The sequence goes on along the minus strand of JAUCMU010000030.1, from coordinate 16,026,962 downwards.
ACCCTGTCCTCACGCCTCCTTCTACCCCCCTACTGGTTCCCACACTGCTCTCTGAGTGTAAGATTTGGGTTTAGTGCCAACAGGCTCAGCTTCAAAGTGACTGTGGAAGAGAAGAGCTGGTCTACTGCGGCCTCCAACCAGCACTCACACAATAATGCAAATATACAAGTGTATACTTATAGGTGCTGGGAGAGCACCGGTCATAGGTTTAGATGCACTTGACTGAGTTTATGCTTTAGATCTTAAAATCCTTTTGATCTGAAAGGTTTATACTTAAAGGGACGGTTGACTCAAAAATAAAAAAATTTCATCATCACTTTATCATTTACTTACTGTCATGTCGTTCCAGACCCATCTGGCTATCTTCTGTGGAAAAAGAAAAATTCTGATGAATGTACTGGTCACTCTTTTCTACACATTTGAAGTAGACACTGATATATTGACAGATATATCACTTTCAAGCTTCCTTTTGTCTCTGTTGTACTACATGCAATACATTTCTGAAGTAAACCTTATAAATAAATTTTTTTTAGATTACATAAACACATATACAGTACACACACACACACACACACACACACACACACACACACATATATATATATATATATATATATACATAAATAAAGCGTTTTTATAAAAAAAAAAAAAAAAAGGAAAAATTAAATATTTTTAATGTATATTTTTAAAGACGTCTCTTGTACTCGTCAAGTATGCTGCATTTATTTGATTACATAAT
>JAUCMU010000030.1:15998776-16015049 GCA_032275025.1 Enteromius treurensis | reverse complement strand
AATTGATCTTTACCTCACATCTATGCCATATGTACATGTACAAACTACTACTACATATACTGTAAAACATTACTTTGTTGTAAAGCTGCTTTGCAATAATATGTATCATGAAAAGCACTATACAAATAAATTTGAATTGAATTGAATTTACAAGACAGAGCAGGTTACTTTAGATAAGAAACAAAGTCTCCGCTTTCAAACTGTAATTTTTTTTAAAGCAGTAAGTACAGTTTTGGATCCACAAAATGAAATTCAGTCATATCATTCCAAACCTGTAAGACTTTTGTTCATCATCGGAACACAAACGAAGATATTTTTGATGAAATCAGAGAGCTAGCTAACCCTCAATAACGGTTATTATTATTGTTCAAATGACTTTGTCCAACCCCTGTACATGTAACACTGTACAATTTAAACCAACTTGACTTTAGACCAGCTTTAACGCATGAATGAAAATTGTTGGTTCAATTTTGTACAGTTAATACAATAATTGTTATTTCAATAAAAGTTCATCATCAGAAATTATGAGACTTTTCGGTCTAATTCACAGCTCTCTTTTAGATTCCAGGACATAATCAGTTTACTCAGTCCAAAGTTGTCCTTGTGGACAATATTAAGCATTTCTTAAATGAATTCCAATTGTATTTATCTTTTCATACTGAAACACAACATGCAAATGAAAATGGTTGTGAACACCATTTCACATTACAAAAAAGTATTCAACTAAAACACTCTCTTAGCTTAAACCAGAACTAGGCATTAGTTAAATTAAGATGTTTAAGCAATTTTCACAAAAATACCTTTATAAGAAAAAATTACAGGTGTGCATCTTAACACAGAACAATGACACTGACATGTTTTAAGATATGTCAGAGCAAGATATGTTCATCTGAGACAGCTCAAACATGCAATTTAGTCTGAGACTAGCTTAAGCCTTGTCTGTGAAACCGGGGGTCAATTTTATAATATTCACAAAAATATTAAAACATAAAATGGGCAATATTTAGGATAAAAAAAAAAGAAAAAAAGAAATTAACACCTCTATTTAGGACGACACATTATTTATTAAAAGCAACATCATATATATATATATATATATATATGTATACACACACAGATAGATAGATATGTGAGTGTGTGTGAGAATGACCATTTCTCTTTTATCATGCCAGCAGGCATAATTATTAATCAGCCAACCACTAATCTGAACTAACATATTTAAAAAACAAACAAACATTTCCCATACACCCTTTATTATCATGCAGACACCTACAGCAGAATGAAAAAAGGGTTTTAAAGTGATGGTGCCAAACCTTGCCACAACAAATAGGGTCTTGTACTTGTCCATACAAAGGCATAAGGGTCTGTATTTGAGTGAAGGTGTTGTTTAATATCTTCCAAAATCACTGGGTGTTTAGATATGCCTCAAGAGTGCTTTGATGGCCTGGGCCTCATCTGGTATCATTACGACAAACATAAATAACAGCTATAAATGTTTCACATGGAGGCAGTGAGGTGCTCAAACCCCAAAGTGACAATCTAACCTAACCTCAGCCCAAATGTCTCCATTAATCATTTCGTTTTAAATTTTTTTTTAGACTAAGCATGTATTAAAACATCAGAAATAACCATAATCAGATTATCCTGCCGTCCAAACACAAGCTGCTGTCACTTTCTGCATTGTGCTAATTCGCTAAGAATCAAACAAGCTAATTAACAATCAATTACTTAGTAGAATTTTTCAATGCTACTATTAAAGCAGTCTACAGTTTACAAAAGCTACAATGCATTCAATGTTGTGCATTACGTTTTTTTCCTTAAGAAATTCCGAACTCCCCTTTCCTGGAGGAAAAAACTACTAAATGCACAGCCTATAGTGGATCATTTTAAAGTGCCAGTATTTAGGGAAAACAACAACAACATTGTGAAAAACACAATTAACCCCCATTGCTTATCGGGCAGAGTCTAACACATTCCAGCCCTCCACATGCTAGTGAACTCTTCCACATGCTGGATAATCCGGGTTAGAGATTACATTACATGAGGTTATTATAATTCCTGCATGTTGTTTTTCTTCCTAACAGAGTGGGATTTATATTTCCCCAAGTGCATTTGGAGCAAATGATGAGCAATTGAAAAAAACATTACCAAAAAAGGGATAAAAATGTCCTGTTCTTTTGACTGAGAATGTCATAATTATTTTCCCCTCTCCAAACTCAGAATTGTGAGAGATAGCTATATAATAGAAGTCTGGCTACTAGTATGTTCATCAACAAAAAATGGTTTTAAGTGGGTTATTTCTATCTTTTGCAGTAGAGTGTCAGTGGGAAATATCAGTTTACATTCCCAAACATTATTTTTGTCATTAATTGTGATAATGCAGTGAGATTATTGTCTGACAACAGTCAGTGCTCCAGTAGTCTCACTGCATTATTACAATTAATGACAAAAATACTGTTTGAAAATATAGACCGATATTTCCAACTGCCACGCTACCGCAAAAGATAGAAATAACACACTTAAAACCACTTTTTGTTGCGGAAAATACTAGTGTCCTAAGACTTTTGCACAGTACTGTATACATATTAGACATTATTAGAATATATTATTATTATTATTTTAGACACACACAAGCTTCCATATCATTGCATCACTGTACCAAAAAAAAAAAAAAGTTTCCTAAAAAGTCAAACTCATCCGCTCCTAAAATTCACATCATAAACCAGAGGAACCACTTGAACTGAAACAGAAAGCAGTCTTAAAAAAACAAACCCACTTTATTTAGACAGTGTTCAGGTCTCAGTATCAATGTGCCGGGTAAAAATGAAAAGAGAAAGCTACAAACTTCCAAGAACAGCGATAACTGAGTCTACACAAACTTTATTTTCTTAAAAATACATTACCATAAAATAAAAAGCAATAAAAGATATATATGAGCATGGGAAAGGGCAGGGTTTCACCCCCTGTTTTTCGTGATATACAGCCTGGAAAGGAAATGCATGTGTATCTGTGTGTGTGTGTGTGTGTGTGTGTGTGTGTGTAGTGTAGTGGGGTGGGCCGCGTTGAAGTGAGGGCTTGGTTCACCTGAGGAGGAGGAGGACGACAGCCTCCACACAGCAGTAATGCAGCAGTCACATGGGCACACACAAAGAAAAGAAAGAAAGAGAACAGCCATAACAGGAAGAGAGAAGAAGAGAAGAGAGGTAGTAAAGTGAGAGAGGTAGAGCGAGGCGGGGCAGCTACTCTGTCAGCACCTAAGGGAGGAGCACAAAAGGCCAGCTACACCTAAGATAAGCAAAGTTCCTCCATCACTTCAGTGTGATACCATATACACCTCCATTTGCATTCTCAGACAGAACAAAATGGAGGTTTTTAAATGTGTGTTTGTGTGTTCGTACATCTGAAGCAAACAAAGGTTAATGCGTGTGTGGGTACATCTCTAAAAACAGCAGTTTGGTGGGCTCTCGTTCGGCGTTACAGTACTCGGGAGACGTTTAGGACAGCGGAGCACTAACGGTGCGAGTTACGATCTCTCATTGATCTCTGGGTCACAGCGTGGCTGAACAAGCAGAGTACCATAGAGCAAATCTGCTTAACATACCGTGCACAGATTGCGTACAATTGCACCGGCGAGGTAGATTATTAGCTAGATGTGGATGTAAATTTTAAAAAAAGGAAGCTCAAGGAAGTCACCGGGAGCCCTGCTGAAATGGTTCTCTGCACGCCACAGGACTCCAGGAGACGGGATGCTGCCGACCGGCTCATAGCTACAGTGTGATTTCAATCTTAGCATGTTTAGCTTAAAGTTGATTAGCGCAATATACACATATGATTCCATCAGTCACATTACAGGGAAGAGCCGGGCAGCGAAGCTCCGCAGGAGTCTCTCGAAAACAAACTGAGGAGAGAAACAGAACAGAAGCCAGTGCTATTACTAGCCAAGAGATGCAGGAACGGCAGCACTCCTGACTTTGTGCCCCGAGCGTGTGAAGGTTTACGGGTGAGGAGGTGACTGCTCGGCTCGATCAAGAGGATTTAGAGATGACCCACCCATCAGCAAGGCAAAACTAGAGAGGGCAACGACAGCAGGTCTGCGGGGATCCCGGATTAATATGGATTTGTGTGTGTGTGTGTATCTGCATGTGAATGTGTATGTGTGTGTGGGGACGAGGGGATAGTTTAGTTTTCAGCAGCACGAGGAGGGGGCGCAGATACAGGAGGTCCCACTGGGCCAGGGGGCATCCCATCAGGCTGTGCGCTTGGAGGTGGACCTGGGTCTATAAGGAGACAATGATGTTGTTTTTAAAACGCAGCCAAAAAAAAAATTGAGAGCCCAGGACAAATGTGCCATGCACAGGAACAAGAGGACGGGATCTAACCATAGAAGGTATACTCACACATGCCGTTGGGTGGCCCGGGGTGTCGAGGGCCCATAATGGGCTGCATGCCACCCTGTGGGGGCCCAACTGGGGGAGGTCCAGGCATCATTCGGCCTGGGATAGGCTGACCTGGCATGGGCTGGCCTGGTCCAACCATTGGTCCTGAACAAAGCAACAAAAGACACTTGAAGAGAAATGCTAAAGCATATTCACTTTTGGAAAGGAATTAGCAGGGTTTCTGCAGCTTTAGAGATTCAAGACCAAGAAAAGAAAATTCAAGGAATAATTGGAAGGGGACAGAAAAAAAAAATATCTGACAATAGAGGGAACAAACAAATGTATTGTTCTGATACTATTGAGATGGATAGATATTTGTTTTATCACAAGGTTGTTTGCATCTTCAGTAGACATGTTTTATTGTAAAAACACGGACTACAGCTGGACAAGCTTGATATTTTAAAAAGTTGCGTTACGCTCCATAAAAAGAGCTCAAGCTGTTGCTTTCTGTGTGTGCTCTTAGAACGCAGACTAGAACAGACTCTGTACAAAAAGGATCAACCCAAAAGAAGACCTCAAACAAAACCAGATCAGGGTGCTTGCTGACCTGTCTGAGGGGCATGGTGGGGACCCATGGGATGGTGCATGGGAGGATATCCGGGGCCTGAGTGCCCAGGATGTCCTGGGTGTCCAGGGTGCATGCCTGGAGGTGGGCCGTGTGGAGGTGGCCCATGTGGAGGTGGGCCGTGATGTCCTCCTGCATTCTGCTGCGCAGCTGCCTGCTGCTCCATCTGCTGACGAGCCTTCATCTCTGCGTACTTCAACTGCTCCATGTGGAACGCCTGTCGCTCTGTCAAAAGCTGCTGCCTCTGGAGCTCCAGCTTTAAAGGGAAAAACTCCTGTTAAACCAACTCAGCTTGACGGGGCAAAGGGAAAGTTTAAAATTGATTACCAAGGCTTTACTAAAAGTTTCGATTTGTTTTTCAAATCCAATCATTAGAACGCATTTTGCAAGCACTCTAATCGAATCTACCCATCTGGGGAGTGCAGTCAACATCTGGTGTATTTACAGTTGGTTCTTTAATATATATTTGTGCGAATAATACAATAAAATGTGAAAAAATAGGAAGCTATGTATGTAGAAAACAACCTACATTACTAAATTTAGTTCACCAATAAATAAATACAAAAACACTACAACAACAATAGATTTTATATTAAAAACTACTGTGGATCAGTTACTCATGCCGATACTGGTAATAAATGACATCTTAATGCTGTAGCTCCCACCAGAAGAAAGCGTCACAAATATGACATAAACCTACATCATGCCACAAAAATGTTCCTGTGAGCAAAAATCACTATTATGCTTAAGTTTTCTAAAGAAAGAGCGGGTGGTGCTAGCCTGCGCAGAAGTCACCAACATGCTTAACTAAAATCAAAGCTGTATTCAGTAAATTTATGAACACCAGAAGGAAATAAAGTACCACTGGGCTGAGCTATATAAAGACACATCCTTCATGCACTATTTACAGTAGCTAAATTGGGCTACCATCTTCAGCTAGATTTGCTAAAGCGTTTTGTAAAGCTCTCCAAGTCTCTTGTGGACAGCGCCTCTGGCGTGCAGACATAAGACTACAGAATACACAAGAACAAGGAACAGCACTGGCAAAGCAGGTGTAAATTACAACCTCATACTTCAACTAGTTAGTAGCTACTGCAATACTATATTACACTGAGAAGAAAAAAACCTCAATCAATCTAATTCATTGACTTTTCTGAGCAGAGAAATACATTTTTGTTTCCTTCAAAAACTGTATATGATTATATATACTTTTATCGATAAATAATTCAATAATAGCAAAAGAAAACCCACCATGCTAAAAACCCCCAAACAAATAAATATAAAATCCATTATTTTGGATTTTAGGCTGTCCCGTTCTTGAGAGCCAGATTTAATACTTACTGCTTCTTTCTCACGGTCCATGATGGTCTCCAGCTCCTCAAAGTGTCTGAGTTTGAGCTCCAGCTTCTTCATCTGAGTCTCTACCAGCAGAGCCACAAGAGATTTGATCTTCCTCTCTTCCACTGCAGCCAGGTGCTGAGAGACAGAAAAACAACAGCACATGAAATCAAGTTAGCCGCCAGGGTGATAAAAACACTATGATTGGAGACGGCTGCACAAAGCACAGAGCTACTATAGGTGCCAACAAGGGAAGTTAAAGAATTGATAAACATTGAACCCAGTCCCTGTGGAAGTCTGAGCACTGCATTACCTTCGCCTTGGTGGCAGCAGAGGCCAGAGCAGCAGCGGCAGCGGTGGCGATGTTGCCCTCTCCGATATCCAACTCAAGCTTTTTCTTTCCATCCTCTTTTTCTTCCTCACCCTCCTTCCCTTCCTCTGTGGTCTCCATGTCCTCCTCTTTGTCTTTCTCTGGAACATGAGAAAAGTAGTATAGACTACTAGTATAGATAATTTCACATTATATGGAGCCTTTATTGTCATGGCACTTGCAGGCAGGAGAATTAAAGTATAATGCATTACTTTGTTTATAGAACGTCTGCAAAACAGGCAGAAAACAATTCTATCTTCTACCGGTTTAAATGGACTTGAATGTAATGTTAAGGTTAACAAATGCACTTTACAATGAAATGTAGCAGTTCTTGTTTGTTTTACTAGCACATCATCTAAATAGCAGCTCATCTGATTTTATGTATTTGGATCTACTGAGAAGATGATTTGTTACCACTGTTTCATTTTATTTAATTTATCTTTGCTAACATTTTTATTAAAAGGAATTCTGTCATAATTTCAAACCTGAAGAACGTTGGCAACCAGGCAGCTGACAGTTCCCATTGACTTCCATAATACCTTTTTTCCTACACTACCAGTTACATTATTCCAAGTGTTACAAGAAACTCTGACGTTTGCACATTTCTCACGAGTGAAAATTTAAAATGTGAGAAATTTAAAATTTGTGAGTGACAGCTTTTTAATTTTTTTAACAAAAAAGTAACTTTTTGATAATGTGCAAAGCCAAGTCCAATGTTTTGATAAAGAAAGGGCTGTAGCAACTTAAACATGCATTACAAATACAAGCATCACTGCTCAATTTAACAAGCATTAAACAGATTTCAGCCAGCCTGTGTCAGACTTCAGGAAAGTCATGAGCACTCGTTGTCGCTGTGGCTGCCAGTGTCTGTACCTGCTGTCTTGGATTCTCCTCCCTCACTCTCTTCCTCTGGCTCAGATTTCTCTGTAGTCTCATTCTTTTCCTTCTCTGTCTCTGTCGGCTTTTCCGCAGACTCGCTGGGCTTCTCTGCTTCATCCTTTGACTCCGCCTGAAACAAATGAGATGGGAAATGGTATGGTACGGATGACTGTATAAAAAGTGAACTTAATAAAACTAGACTCAATGTGGAGAGGTGCATTGCAAGAAATCCCAATAATGATGGAAAATAATAAATCACTTCTGATCTGATTTTCTAAGCTATCCATAAACACGACATAGTAGCAAACACAAATGACTACTGGTGGTAGGGCCATATCTGACCTTATCAGGCTGGGAATCCGAGTCAGTGTCCATCTTCTCAGTCTCTGTTGGTTCTGCGAGTAAAGGAAAAAAATACATTAAAACATCAAATGCAATGTGGTAGAATGCATTGGACAAAAAGGAACCTTAAAGACACAAAATATCTTCAGCTGCAGAAAAACACTATTTTTGGTTAAAATTTATTTTTATGAGACAAAGCGCCTCTTGACGCGGCCCATAACTTCCTAAAATTTATGTTTTTAAAAGTAACCTCTCACCAAGGCTGCATTTACCCAGTCAAAAACAGTAAGAAATGATCTTTAAAAATCAATTTGCGGCATGGTATTTTTGTAAAAACAATAATTTGAAAAAAACACTTTTCATGCAATTAATCAAAATAGTTTTCTAAATCTCAGTCTTTACGGTCACTTTTTGATTAATTTAATGCAGCCTTGTTACATCAAGATATTTCTCAAACAATCTGATTGATCCCAAACTTTTTAACAGCAGTGCACATGTTGTGAGAAAAATGTGGATGAAATGTAGCCACAGTGTGAAATCAAAGCTGGGAAGTATTGAATATGTAATGCACCGAAAAGTCAAGCTACAGGGCAGACACGGCGGGAAAAAAAACACTTAACAAAATGAAAAAGCCATTAAGAAAGAGTACAGCATGACCAAGTGAGTGAATGACCTTATGGACAGGCATTAGATCTCAACAAAGAGTTGTGGCGTTGGAGCCTTTAATAAGGTATGTGTGGCAAAGCCTGCACTGGCACACCATGTCACACTAGGTCACTCCACTGACCCAGTTTCAACCCCTCCCATGTTTGTGCCCCATCTGCCAGTGCTGCATAAAGCCATCGGCTACAATTGTATGCAGTGACACACTGCCTCTGGTGTATTAATGTATTATTACACAAGGTCTATAAAATCCAGAAAAGTGTGTAGATGAGATTTATGTCATATATTTTTTTTTATTGGAGTCCAATCATTATTAAATCACCACAAGCCCATGCTCAGCTGATCAGGTTCATTGGGTTTGTCTGCAAGTCCACAAGTACTGATCTGATGCCACCTGGAGGAAGAAGATAGAACTACACAGAAGCAATAGCAAGATGGAAAACCCACCCATCACATTTTCCTAATCTCACTACATGAAAAATTACCTGTCTTCTCAGGTTCTTCAGGAGCCGTGCCGGCAATGCCACTGCTCTCCAGGCCGAACGCAGGGTCTACTTTTCCTGTGCTGCGTGCGGCTTCCTGTACCTTTTTCACATGAGCCTCCACCAGCTCTGTGGGAACCTCCTCACGCACACGCGAGAACTCCTCTACAATCGCAATGGACAGAAAAACATGAAAATACACACAAGAATAACTGGTTTTGTGCTACACTCACGTTTATGATTACACTAAATTTAAGTTGTATAAAACTAGAGCTATTGATTCCACAGGCTGATTCTTCCAAATATCGGCACTATTACAAATGTGAAACTGATTTCACAGAACAGTTAAACAAATTAACACGGTTACATTTAAGACAGCTTTGTTAGTATAGTCATTTTCTCAATTTCAGCAATGGAAACATTTCCGAACAAAGTTACAGCGGTGTTACATGACTGAATTAATAACCTTTAAGTGTTAAGTGAGCCAATGATTTTAATCCAGTCACTTGCTAAGTTTCTGAATGAATCAGTTTGTGTAATAAATTCTGTTGAATCAAAATAAGCCTATAGCTCCGTTTTGTAATGTCTTTTCATTGCCTTTCTCATCTAACACAACGATGACTTCATTTTTTGGGGGGGCATTTCTCACCCCAAACTGATGTGAAAGTAATGAGACCAGAAGCGCAGCACATTGAAATTACAAATGGCTACATTCTCTCTCAGGTTAAAAATAAGTCAAATACACCAAAACTTGACAACATACCCAAAGCTGCTTTGGCAGCAGCCGCCGCCACACGCGGGTCGACAACAGAGGCAAGGAATGCAACAGTGCTCATGACAGGATTGCCTGATTGGCTGAAGGGGATGGGCTGGTAAGCCAAAGGGCCTAGTGAAGCTTCAGAGCTCTCCAGGTATTGATCCTCTATGGGAAGCCGCAGGAAGTGCAAGATGCACTCATCTTGTGTACGGCTGCCCACATGCTCCGAAACCTTATTCCAGTCATCCTTATACATCTCCAGAGCCTGGAATGATTCATTTAAAATATATTTTTAAAACAAACTGAACTATGAAAAGAGAATCCTGAGATTATTATGCCCACTAATTCAGATCTCACCTCCAACAGAAGCAATGTTTCTTGCTCAGTCCACTCTCTCCCACTTGCAGCCCCTTTACCCTGTAAGGCAAATGATTACATCGAGAAACTATAAAAGAAAAGCTAATTTGACTACTAGGTCTAGTATTAGGTGACTTGCTTTGGGATTCTTCTTTGAGTAAATATCTGTACGGAGGCCAAAGTTCTGCAGGTCAGTTGGCTTGTCTTTGCCCTTCTCTGGGAAGTTCAGCATCTGCTGAGCAGGGGGAACCTGGGATGAAAAGCAAAGATTTTATTGCAACTGTTTCACAAGAGAGCTTGGGCCTTCATGACATAAAGTGTCCCAAGTCTCACCTGTGGGGGGCGGTGGTGCAGCGGCACCAGGCCAGAGGGAGTATCAGCCAGAACGTTGAAATGTGGGGTTGGTGGAGGGCCCATGGGGAGAGGTCTGCTCTCAGCGTCAACCTGGTAGTTCACCAGACCCCACTGCTCCAAAAAGGCATGCACTCTGAAGGGGAAAAAAATAAATAAAACAATTGAATATATAACAACAACAAAAAAAGAAATCCTGCAAGGCTCTTATTTCTATAATGTATTAAATGATTTGGTGGATAGTGACCGACTACTATTTGGAAAGCATGTGAGGAAGATTTAGGTTTCACGATTGAGGATGAGCAGTGGGAGGGACGTCTGCAAAATATACATCATTTTTCAATTAACACCAGACACAACTTAATTCAATTCAAATCACTACATAGGGCATACACAGGTAAATCTAAATTGCATGATATCTTCCCTGAAGTGTCACCGATATGCAATAAATGCAAGGTGGCACACGGTACACTTTTGCATTCATTTTGGACATGTGTAAAAAAAAAAAGATATAGTTTCAGACCCAATGATTTCCATTTTTGGGATAATTTCTCTACCCTCTTTTAATACATATGAAAGACAAAGTATTTCTTTATTTATGGTTCTTGCAAAAAGATTGATTCTTCAGAGGTGGAAGCATTGTTAACATTGTTCCAACATTTAACGTGTTGCTGAATGAACTGGTAGCCATTATTCATATTGAGAAGTTACGATTTCTAAGCTGTGATAAGATGGATATATTTCAGAAAAAAAATAGAAGCCTGTATGTGATCACTTAGGAATATGACAACCTTATAACACTGTTAATGTACATGGAATTACATCTCTGTAATTCTTAAAGGTATGTACTTAAATAAAATAAACCTTCAGGTTACAGATATTTATTTATTCCCCCCCAGCATCAGCTAAAGTACCATTACCAGGAATATGTCAGAGGAAAATATTAGAAAGATATTTAACTTATTTAGTGTTTTCTGAGTCCCTGTCACAAAGATACATTTCCTGACTCGCCATCTCCTCTGACGCACCTTAAGTCATCGTTATTGATTAAAATTATAATGAAACAAGTTTTGTTTTTGATTTCTTTTTTATTTCGTTAAGTGGTCATTTAAAGCTTTTTTAATTCATGTCTTTTTTCGCTGAGTTTTGGTTTTAGTGATTTTGTTTTGGTTTTTGCGTGGACACACACACACACACAAATAAAAGTAGACCCTTAACAGGCTAAAGGTAAGAGTAATACCTCATTCAGAACCAAAGAAAAAAAAAAATTACGCCGTCTGCCTTTTTGTTTCCACTGGAAAAAAACGCAAGTGGTTGCACTGGTTCCTCCGTGTGCTGCAAGAGCCTGCTTTAGATTCTGCTCACAAAGTGAATATACCATCATACCATCGCACATGTGTTATTACAGTGCAGGTTTAACGTTTAAACAGTGTTATATGCTTGAAATGTTTTATTTTATTGTAAGCAAGCTGTGATGATTTGAAAAGGTTAAATTGATAAAAAACGAACATTAAAAAAACAAAAACTTATATTTAATGAACAAACGCTCAAAGCGTTTTTCTAAATTAAGTTAATAAAAAAAAAAACTAAACTAAATATTATTATTTTGCCATTATACAAAAATCCGAACTATTTTAATAGCTGAAACAGTATGAGCTGTTTTGATAGAAGGACCGCTGTCCAGTGTGAGCCAGGCGGAGCTATTAGCCTTGGACACAGAGGCTGAAATAATTTCCACTGTTGGGCCAGTAGCCTAGCGACACTTCTGTAAAACCTGCCCTAAATACGCCTTCACTTGACAGCGTCACACATACAAGGTTACACCAGCGAGATCAATAATAACTGACCACGAACAGAAAATAGAACTGACTTGCGGCATTTTTTATACATTAATGTGGTGTCTAGCTGTTTTTTGAACAATTAAAATTTTGGCAAAGAGTGTGTTGTAACGCAAGCATTATTGATAATGTACCGGGTAAAAAATTATTAAAACTTAAATAGTAATGCCTTACACTACTGCGTTACAGCAAAAAGTTATGTTACTGTAATATATTACTTTTGTAACGCGTTACTCCCAACACTGCAAACAGCTGATTTTATCACTGTGATATTGTGATTTGGAACTCCTTGGCTCCTTTGTACATCAGAGACATTTGATTGTAACCAATACTATTATTTTCTTTTTGAACTTAGGTTATATTCTTAAAAATAATAAATAATTTCAAAAAACAAAGTTAAATTAGGGTTTACTTTAAGAGAAAGCTTTTTTCCATAGGAATTTCTGTTTGCTTTATAAATGTATTTTTGTTTTGCATTAATGAGTTCATTCATATCGAAATTATAAACAATTCTTTGTGATGTTTTTTTTCACAAAATTGTAAATTGATTAAAAAAAAACTAAACTTTATGCAAGGCTCTCTGCATAATATTCTAGTAAATTACAAAGGCAAATTCTGACCTCATAACTGCACACACATCTCCAGTAAGGTTTCTCCTGCAGGAGGTGGAGGTCAGGTACTCCTGAGGATTCAGCCGGTATGTGTCAATCATGAAGTTACGATAAGCCAGATAGCTGAGGAAGAGGTAATAAACAGAGAATGAAAGATGAGCCAAAGTATGAATTAAATGAATCAAATGTTAATGTGAATGAAATGTGCAAACTTACATCTCTGGCGTCTTAGATTTGTTTTTGCCATTGAAGAACTCGGGCAAGGCACGCCTCTCAATTTCATGTATACTGGGAAGAAAAGAAAAGAAAATGTGAGTAAAAATGTTAAATAAATACATAAAAAATATAGACACCCGAGATTTACCAAAAATCTCTCTCCAAACCTTACTTTGTCTAATACGGTTTCTCAATCAAAATGCCAGGGGTCCACTAGGGGGCCTTAGCAAACTTTCAAGAAGATGACTTCAGTTTTATAAGTTAAATAATTCTAATTAAAATTCATACTATTTTTGTTCAATTATATGCATTTCATTATAAAATGTTAATTCTAAAATGCGTTGTTTTATCAAAGAAAGCAAGTCATGAAACAATTGCAGTTATTCTAAAATTGACATTTCCTAGATTAAAAAAATAAATAAATAAAATAAAATAAAAATAAAAAAAGACTGTCAAAAGCAGCTTTATCATAACTACATCAGAACATACCAGAGGAAATATCACAGCATATATGAGGGAGAATCTTCAAATATTGTGTTCGACAAGTCAAAAATGTTAAAAACCACTGGACTATAACACTACTTCCATCCAAACTCTTAGGACACTGAAAAAGCATGTAGTGGAAGGGATTTTATACCTGTTGTAGTCGAACCAGGCAGCATAGCTTGGAATAATGATGTGATGGGTTTGTTCAGTCACGTTGTCCTCCGAGTCAATCAGACGATTGATCTCTGCTTTGCCCTGTTCATCTTCCTCCTGTCAATTACAATTCAAAAACACTTCCAGAACCATCTGACTAGGTGTATAAATGGCTTGGCACGTAAGTGACATATTGATAAATAAAAAAAGAACTATAAGAAGTAAAAGTGCTATTATCAAGCAAATACTGTGCATTTGATGTAATAATAATAGAGAGAAACTTTTCAATGACATAACTGGATTACAAAATGAGAAGACTTTACCTTGCCACCAGATGCTAGTGAATCATCTTCCTGGTCATCTACGAGGGTAAACAAAGTTAATGCGATCATTTACATTTCCTCTGATGAAATATCACACTTATACCCACAACAGATGAGCAAAATATTCACCCAAATCAGCAACTGTTCCGCCTTTCACTGGGGTATTCTCACTGTCCTTTTTCTGATTGACTATAAGCAGAAAGGCAGTGAACATTAAGCAAAGCAGATGATGTATCAGACAATTCAGACACAATAAAATTTAAAAGCTTTCAGTGTAAAGCAGGACAATGAAAGTAGGGCGCAGCATGTAATATCAGAGTGTCTATTTTAGCCATTCACTGAATTTCCATGCATCCAGAGGGGCTTAAGAAAAGTTTCTATGAACATTTAAAGTCAAGTAAGTTGTTGTCAACCAGGCTTTTCCCCCCAAACGTAAGTCACTAAGCATACTACTACTAATAGATGAAAGCTACACTAAGTAACCCAGGGTTAAGATCAAGTGAACAATGGCAGTAGCTCTTTATCCCTTGCACTGTTTAAAAAAACACCATCTGTTCAAATAAGAAACTACTCATCAAGATAACGGACCATTCTTTGGCAATGCAACTTCCTCCATTCCTGGTACAGGGGAGGGATCTTCAAGGTCTTTTGTGAGGTCTTCATCCTGCTCATCATCATTCTGATGTCCACGGCGTCTCCCCTGTGATCCAGGATTCCTGTTTGAGGTAAATGAATGAATGAATGAGACCATTACATTTAAAATGATAATGACCATCTATTTTATATACCAAAAATTTTTTATTTTATTAAAAGTAGTAAACTAAAGGTGCCATAGAATGCAAAACAGTATTTACCTTCATACAGTTAAATAAGAACAGTTCTGTACATACAAATAACGTACCCTGATTCTCAAACACCAATGTTTCCTCCTTGTGTAAATCTTGTGTATAAAAAAGCAAAAAAAGACCCCTGAAAAACAGGCGAATCTGAATCTGACATCACAGTTGGGAACAGTACACCCCCAACGTTACGTCTACCCGACCATGTTCTAGACCAGTCGCCAGCCGAACCTACACAGCCAAACTATCAGAAGTTCTCAAAAGGACAATAGCAAAAATGGCAGATCGTGGATAAAAAGATTATGTTCCAGGATGTGCAGGGGATGTGAAGTGCAGGGATGGGTTGATGTATGGATTCGGAAAGGCACAGAAAAAAAGTAACCCGTTATAATAAAATAACACGAGCCACTAAAGAGACATGGTTAGCTTGCTAGTAGTAACCTGTTACATTACTGTACATAAGATTTCATTTACCACATCAACAAAGTAAGGAGAGATGACGGCGAATGATTTACATATCCTGAGCACCACTGACAAGCATCTGATCTTTTAAAATGTGTGGTAAGTAGCGACGCTCAAACAGAGAGTGCAAAAGTGAAACTTAAATGTGATCGCGCTTATTAATAGCAGCTCTCTAATTCTTACAATTACCAAAGGATATAACTGCAAGAGAACTGAAATATACATATTTCCCTCCCTATGTTTCTCCTGCTATGTGAGCTATTCAAATTAGCTGCAGTGTGAAACAGCTAATCAGAACAGAGCTCAACATTATTATTCATAACCCCTCCAAAACAGATTCTGAAGCCAAATCCTAGGGTTGTAAAACATTTTTTGCCCTAAGCCAGATATCTTCTAAATAGACATCAGAGGACAATTAAAACTACTATATCCATCCATTCTATGGCACCTTTAAGCAGTAAAAACAGTGGTTTTCTCTGTAATGCCAAACCAAAAGCCGCTTTATCAGACATTACATGCAGGATGAAATTAAATTGAGACTAACCAGACCAATCACCTCAGATTAGCATCATGCAAAGGAGGGATTTGGGAAAATTAATTGTTAAACAAATCATTTAGGACTCGCTGAGCAACTAAGGTAAAAAATAAATGCATATTGTAAGACAGTGAAAGTGTTTTTTGACCTTGCATGAATGTCAATCTGTAGATTAGGGCTTGCACGATTTGTGAAAATGTGCGATTGCGATACGATATATAAGTGGTTTGACTCAACTTGCTTGTTATCAAGGAAAATGCACACACAGAT
>JAUCMU010000030.1:15954023-15979544 GCA_032275025.1 Enteromius treurensis | reverse complement strand
TTGAATCACCTGTAAATAAATCCACCCTCCGGGGCTTCACTTCATTCAGTTGTCGAGTGATTCTTCCGCCTGCGACATTATATATATATTTATATCTAAACCTCAAAATTTATTTTTATATGGCATAGGCCTACTATTTATATGCACATTCATGTAATCGGGTAGCTATAATAATAACAACAAATTTTAAAGTATAACATCAATTGACAGCACTAAAATAAACAATTAATTGATGACACATAAATTGCTTACACCGTACGAAATAATTTAACTGTAAAATATTGTAAAAATGCTACCGTAAAACCTGTTAAAGGTATAGTTCACCCAAATTAAACTTCTGTCCTTAATTACTGACCCTCTGAAACCAAAAGGAACACAAATGATGGTATTTTTGATGAAATCCTACAGCTTTCTGACCCGTCATAGACAGCAATCCAAATACAATGTACAATGTTCAAGGCCCAGGAAGGTAGGTCATTGTTAAAATAGACCATGTGATATTATGATTTTTTATGAACTTGAGGAATTAATGACAGAATTTTAATTTTTTTAATAGGTTAACAGTGAGTTACTTCATTTTGTGGAGGTTAGGCTATTTGTGATGAACCTTTCACGTTATAACATCGGTGTTAGTATAATTTTCATACATGTACAAAACAGAAGTAGCATTACCTATATATAATTCAACAGAAAGGATATGGATTAACATTTTTTTGTGTGAATTGCAGGTTTTTTTTCCCCTGTGAAACCACAACTGCATTATTGTAGCGTTTTCTTCACGTTCACGTTTTCAGTGTTGTTAGGGATTGCACCCCTAGGTGTCACTTTTTCCACATAAAATCATTCACTCAGCCTGAAAGCTCCAGATCATTCCTTTAAACTACCAAACAGTCACAATTAAATTTAATTTTACAGCTGAAAAAACAGCTCCGAGAGACAGATAAACCAGTTTAAGTCAAACCAATGCCTGACTGTGAC
This sequence comes from Enteromius treurensis, assembly GCA_032275025.1. Lineage (NCBI taxonomy): Eukaryota > Metazoa > Chordata > Actinopteri > Cypriniformes > Cyprinidae > Enteromius > Enteromius treurensis. The sequence continues at coordinate 15,978,566 of JAUCMU010000030.1, read as the reverse complement.
CAGTATAGCCTATATAATTACACTATAAAATAATTAAATTCTCAGTCAAAAGGTTATCTTTTCTTGTTATTTAGGCCGACTTGAAAAAATATTACGTTTAATCGTAATGTAAAATGCCTAACGTTATGTGTTTTTATTTAGGTAGGCCTACATAGTAACAGCGCTCTTTGGACTTGACATTAGTTTACTGTTCACGGGATAGTTGTTTTAAACTACTTTATATTGACGCAGCTAGCCTACCGATATTGTCATTACAAAATCTGAGACAAACAGACAAAGATGTAAAAGTTATCTGACAGATGTTTGAACGCGATGTGTCAAAAATGAGTTCTACAGTAATGTCAGCAGTCGACGTGAATATGCATCGACTGGATGAATATTCATGAGCTGGACAGGTGGAGGACATGGAACCGCTGCTGTTTGGAGGTGTGTGCTCGGTTCCTCGTGTGGAAGGCTTCAGCTGACAACACGACTCGTAATTCGTTTTGCTGGTCTGATCTGAGGAAGTAGGATGCGTTTCAAAGGGTTTTTTGTTTTTTTTCCTACTCATCCAGACGTCGCGGTGGAAAAGATAGCTAGTTCTTGAGGATTTTTTCTTCTTCTCAATAGTATACGAATAGCCTAGTATTCTGGTGTCTCAGTTGACTGAGATGAGATGAGGTCCTGGCATGGCAAAGTTCTCTTCTTCGCGGGTTGTCTATGTGTGTTGATGTTAACCTCGTGGCACACAAAGTCAGGTGAGTGTGATCAACCTGTGGGGATATTCTGATTGGTTATTCGCAATTTGTATTTATTAACTTTTTTTTTTTTTTTTTTTTGACCATTTATTGACTGATGTTTTAGACTTAAAGTAGTTTCTGAGAGATTTATTTTTTGAGAGATTCTAAACTAGTTATTTAGTTAATTCTTTAGTTTGTATTTAATCAGCTGTCAACCTGTCAGACAAGCAAGGTCAACTTCCCGTGCATCAAACAAACTGGTAATGCCGGAATTCGTTCTATTTGTGTGACCCCGGATCACAAAACCAGTTTTAAGTAACACAGGGGCATACTTGTAGAAACGGACAAAAAATAAATAAAAAAATTGTATGGGCCAAATTTTTCTTCCATGCCAAAAATCATTAAGATAGTGTAAATCATTTTCAAGGAAGATATTTTGTACATTTCAGCTTATTCTTTTATTTTTGATAAGTAATATCAAATACTAAGGACTACACACACTATTTTTCTGCACCCTCAGATTCCATATTTCCTAATAGTTTTTTCGCCAAATATTGTCCTATCCCAACAAATCATCTTTTTATTGAGATTAATACATAATTTATAAGCTGAATAAATAAGCTTTCCATTTATGTTTTCCTTTTCGTTTTAAAGAATGAGACAATATATGGCTGAGATAGAACTATTTGGAATTTGATGGTGCAAATAATCCAAATATTGGTTCAGAAAATTAAATGACATCATATGCCAACAACAATGAAAAAGACAAAGAGGAACTTTTGCAGCTCATCAACAGAGAACACTAGTACGAGCATTACACTACACTAAAACACTACTAGCCTCCAGGAAAATTTTCTGGCATGGCTTGTGTTTGGAGGAAGTGTTGTTTGCAGAAGCAGCTTTGAGTTTCTGTAGGCTGAAATTAAACATGGTGATTTATATAAATTGCACCATATTCATTTTCATCGTACGTTCCTCTCAGAACAATGACTTTCCCTTTTTTCAAAAATTTAATTTCAATAAGTATTTTTCGAACTAATTATGGGATCCATAGTTGCTGTTGCAAGGCTTGGCTTAACTTGTTTTCAGCCCTGAAACATCCCATCAAATGATGACTGGCGCTCTGTGTTTCAGATAACTTGCCATCACAGCTGCACTTGGTCTATGAGAGGTTACTGCGGGCAGAACAACGAGGGGAGGTCTTATCGCAAGAGCTGCTTAAAGTGCTTGGACAACTTCAAAACCACAGCATTGCTCCATCGAATCTCACAATTAGCAACTCCTCAGGTGAGTCCAAGCACATTTAGTGCCGTAATATTCATGTCTGTGCAGTTATTCATTATTTTATCTGCCATTTTAGCTATACTAGAAGAGAGGGTCATTCGGCGCTTGTTGCCTTCTCAGCCTAATGCCCACATCTACTTGCCTCACCTGAAGGAGCATAAGGACAGTCTGAAACCCATCGTTCATCTGGGGCAGCGACGCACTGGAGGTCTGTCTCCCATTCTATATTTTCTTGCGATTGTGTTGTTATAATGCTTGTCATATAAAATCTATGTCTTACTGAGTAAAAGTGTATCTTTGCATAAGAAGCTGAGATCTAAATCTCTGATCCACAAAATATAACCACAAGCAAAGATATCATTTTAATATTTGCATGCTGAATTCCGATTGGCTTTCTCTCTATACCTCTTTGCATACTAAATTTTGCCCGTTTCTTTTCGTTTGTCTCTTAAATCAAGCCGCTGTTACAATGCAAATATTGTTTAACATCACAGTTGCAGCATTTTATTTGAAAGCCTACTTAACCCTTAAAAACACCTTCTCTGAAACAATAGCACTGTTCTTTTTCCAGCAAATCTAACATGATGTATTGTATTATAATGTTTTATTTAATTATTGATCATAGGTTATCATAATGTTTTTCTTGCTCTATCAGTTTTATATTTTTTATTACATACACAATCTTAATAATCCAGTCACCATGGGAAGACACGCTAACACACAGTTTTAACTGTTTACCCAGTGTCTCTGGTGTTAGGAGTACCAACCGTGTACAGGCAGAAGCAGAGTTATCTAGTGAACACACTCCAGTCTCTACTATTTGACCTTTCGACCGCCGAGAGGAAAGATATTGTCATTGTAGTCTTTGTTGCCGAGGTAACCATTTACTTGTGCTCTTTGTTCTCATATATCTCTCCTGGCTTTATCTGTTTTATTGCTCTTGTACGGTTGGATCAAACTTTGTAGTTCTGTATCAGTTCATTCCTTAACAAATTGTTAAGTCTGATTTTGTAACAGGGTTGTAAACACAGAAAGGTTCCTTATTTCTAATGCTTTGTAGACATCTTTTCTTTGGCTGATCTGAAATAATGTGAATCTGTAAGCTCATTTAATACAATTAGTTGTAGCAAAATGTCACAACATGCATGAATGCTCTACTGATCTTGAACTAATCGCCTTAAGGTGATTCCTATTTTTCAGATCTTAAACTTTAATCAATGTAAAAAAAAAGTTTGGAATCAGTTTGATTTATGTTTTCCTGTGATGGCAAAGCTGACTTTTGTTTCAGCTTGTTTACATGAAATGTTCCATTTAATTATGCATAATAGTAATTACAATAGTAAGTACATGTAACGTGTAACAAGGACGCTTTAAAATAAAATTTAACCCAAAAATCTGAATGATCCCAAACCTTTGAACCACAGTGTTCCTTATTATTTTCATTGATACGTACAGTATATTGATTCTCTTTTTATTCACAGACAAATGCAACATTTGTGAATGCTGTTGTACAGAGTGTACAAACCAAGTGAGTGTTTCATTATTTGCTCATCTGCTTCAAGAGAGATGCTTCCATGTTTCTTTAAGCTCGGTGTGCAAGTAACTGTGCATTGGACTCTGTGTAGTCTCCCAGATGCTGTCAGTTCTGGAGTGATAGAGGTGATCTCTCCGTCTCCTTACTATTACCCAGACTTTAATAACCTGAAAGAAACATTTGGAGACCCCAAGGAGCGAGTCAGGTTAGAGATTCACCTCTTGTGCACCTGTAACTTGAAATAGATGGTGTCTTACTTGTGAAGCATGTTGTACTGTTCACAGATGGAGGACCAAGCAGAACCTTGACTACAGTTTCCTCATGCTGTATGCACAGTCTAAAGGCACATATTACATCCAGGTAATGAAGACGCTGACATACAACTCATTGTTAGCCCTAAGTTATACCGCCTTTGTGAGTCTGAGTCTGTGCATATGTGTTTCAGCTTGAGGATGATATTGTAGCAAAGCAAGGATTCTTTGAGTCCATCAAAAAACAATTAGAGCAGGTGCTTTCCGAGGAGTGGCTTTTCCTGGAGTTTTCCCAGCTGGGATTCATTGGTCAGTGTCTCATCCTCTCCATTCGTTGTTGCCCTGTCTTTTTCTAACCTCTTTCTTCCTGGTCTCTCCCACCATATCTGCAGTTCATTCTTTTTATTGCTGTTTTGTTATTTGTACACCTGCACCAGCTGTTCATTGTTAATCGTGTAGTCTTACGTGTGAAAGGCCTTTTACCGATAAAATGGTGTGCGTGATGACGTCATCCTTAAAAAAATGAACGCGGACGCTGCCAATAGGCTAATTCTGTCATGTGACACTATATTTATTTGCTGTAAAGCCCATTTTCTTGACAAAAGGTGTTTCCAAACTATTTTTTGCGACAAATTGAAGTAGCGATATAGAATTTATGCGCTAAAGTTAAGCAGAAAAATACTGTGTCGACATTTACAAAATTTTTATCGATAATTAGCATTTTTGTCAGCTATATCGGTAAAGAATTTGAAGCGCTAAATATTTATCCGCAAAACACCTTGGATGGAAACTTAGTCTCGCGTAACCAGACCTTCAGACTGACGGCTGAAGGTCTGGAATTCATTGCCGCTTTCTTTGGCAAGGCCAGCCCATATTGCCGTTTGACTGACATGTCAAACAACCAATCACAGTTTGTTTCATTCAGCGTCACGTTTCGTGGTGTGGAAATGTCCCCACAACAACAGAGCGGCGTGCAACAAGTCAGTCAGCATAGAAATCCCGATGAGACGCTCGTGGTAAACATCTGTTTGAAGCAAAGCTCTCCACTTTTTAACACCCACAAGCAATTCTGGCGAACCGAACACAATATTGAATCGGCCAGCTGCGATGTTAGCGTCTGTTGTTTCATGTTTGCCAGCAAACGCGGATGATCCCCTTCTCAGTTAGGTACTTCACTTGGTCTTCCATAATAGATAGGAGGGGACGCACAACTAGTAAAATTGGATTGCATACTTTTGAGAATCCAACGTTTAACTGATCTTAATAAATGCTTATTGTCACTCATGTAAACATGACAGGGTTTTTTTTCCGCAATTACACGTCTGCGCTTTGTTTCTCGGCGGACCGAAAATAAACGTGACACTCGCGACCCCCGGAAATCTACTCAAATGCAACCAATCAGATGACGACTTTGACACTGCTTAAGTGTTTCCAGAAAAGTGTACCATATGCATCAGACGTTCAGCCAACGCTCCGTGGGCGTGACGCCTGAGGCTGAGACTACTCCTCCCCTAACATCCCGCTGCCCTGAATGGGGCTCTCTGATAGGCTGTAGGTAATCGCCGATGTTATTCGGTCAGAACACATTTCACACGGCATGATTTTAAATCGCCGACAGGTCCAGATATTTAGCATGCCAAATATCTCATGGGTGTCGGGTGACACTTCGGCGATTCTTTCAGATCGCGTCTTTGATAGTTCACACTGTGTGATTGTCAACCGCGTGAACGAGCACCGATTTGCCTGTGATTTCGGGCAATTTGTTGGAGATTTCTCAAAACCTTTCGGCGAGTCAAAATCGGGGCTAAAATTCGTGCGGTCTGAAACAGGGGTAACACACTGATCCAACAAACTCCCACAGACTAGTTTGTTGGTGTTTGTCTGTGCAGTGTGAGTTGGCCTTTACATGCAGGATGAAATGTTCTTAACAATCTTTCTATGGAAATAAAGTGATATAAAAACACTCACGCCTTTATTAAGTGCATTAGCTATGTGCTCATGTTTATTCAACGTATCCTTTTGGAAAATCGGTCAGTTTTGATATTGTGTCAGGTCGCCACAAATAAATAAATAATTTTTTTTAATAACGGAGATGCGACCGTGTTCGGAAAATAGTAGTGTGTAGCTAGTTCGTTTGTTTTCAAAACAATGCATAGTACTACGCTGGTTAATCGTTGTTTGGGAAACGCACCCCAGACCGATAAACAAACAAAAAAACTGGAAGTTAACTTTGGGCCACGATGAAACTGGTTATTGTGCTGTGGGATGTGTTTTTTTATTTATTTGTGGCGACCCGCCACGATATCAAAACGGACCAAAAGGCCTTTCCAAAAGGCTTTGTTGAATTGCACGTAACGTACACGTAGACGCTTTGCTACAGCCGTTACCGAAGGGACCACCCTTTCTCTGCTTAAAGCACCTCCTGCTGGCAGAGAGTGAATTTGCATCTAAAATGGGACTGGTTGTTGTTATTGATTCTATTGGGATGTCTACGGATGGGTAAGTCACAAGAACGAGTCATCTCGGGGAGTGGTTCGTTCAATCGTGCATGCGCATTGTGCAAAATTCTTACGGGAATTAGTTCACCTGTTTCGAGTCTTTGGGTTTGAGTCGTTCGTTCATCACTTGATAAGCCAAAAAAATGAACTACTCGATAGATGACGTAATCAATTCTCTTTCTGGCTTATGATAGGCTTATGGGTCTGTCACGTCACGTTATGAACGAACAACCCAAAAAGACTTTTCAGATCATAGACTGAAGACCCAGGTTAACAATAAATCAAACTTTTTTAATTTCTTTCAGCATTACAGTATTGTATTGTTTGTAGTGTGATCAGCGTGTGCGTACGTAGTAGATGTGTTAGGGGGAAACAAAACATTTTGTTTATACTTTTTTTAAAATAAAGGAAATAAACTAGATGACTCGAAAAACGATTCGTTCATTTTGCTGAACGAGACTCAAATAAACGTGTCAGTAAGATGATCCGAACTTTCCATCACTACTGCCCAAAAATCACGCATGCTCAGTAACGTTTGTTTATATTGTCGTTGAAACCGTCTACACAGAAAAAATAAGTTAATTAACGAACTTGAACGACAGTAAGCGTAACAAAATTTTAACCCAGCAGGAGGATAATATAGCTTTTAAAAATACTAGGTTAATCCAGCAGTATTATCGTTATTGATATTCTTCTTTTTTTGCTGTAAAGTTTAATTTTAACATGGGGAGTGTGAGACCGACTCCCTCTTGAACTCGATGTCAGTCACTTCCGTGTTGGTTTCACGAGGTTGCCTCATGGTGGCAATAGTGCTCAATTTGTGATTGCGATCCACCAATAAAACAAGGAAGAAGACGTTTCGCGGGAATAATAAAGTGCATCTGGTTTTACCTCATTTTAGTATTAAATATAATCCCTATCAGGAGAAAATGTCCAGCGCCGCGGTGAAGCTGACAAACGGGCATTGCTCTGAAAAGACGGAAGATGCCGGGAGTGCAGGAAAAAATGACTTTTCTCTGTTTTGCGACGAGCGCGGTTATTTGAGTCTGGTCGAGTTTATTCTGCAAAACGGCGCGAGGAAAGGCGACCGAACCGGAACCGGAGTGATCTCTGTGTTCGGGACCCAGGCCAGATACAGTCTCAGAGGTCAGTCAAGTATTAACCGCTTAGCCTTTTGTTTTTGAGATACACTCGGTTAGTAGCTTGTACCTGTGATTGCTGATCATTTACAGTAGAAGAGAAATCTAGAAAAAATTGACATACCCGCGATCCGTTGATATCCTGTGACTTTAAACTCTTGTGAAAGATCAATAAAGAAAATGATTCATAATAACAGAAGATCGTGCCCTATTTTTAAAGATGTTTCTCAAAATAAAGCACACTAACTATTAATACAATGCTTTACTCTGTAATTGTACAGAAATGTAGTTTTATTATGTAATAAAGTAGCTAAAATGTAAACTTATATATATATATATTTCTTTTTTTTTATATTATATATGTGTGTCTCATTTGTATTTTTTTTAAATAGATTGTAATATATATATATATATATATATATATATGAAGAGAGAGTGAACTGAGATATAATGCAGGTCTGCAGACCTAACCTAACCCTGATTATGTTTATGTAGTGACGTCATCACGCAATGACGTCACAACGTCTTTTAGCAACTTTTAGCCACAAATCGACCTTCCTTTAGCAGCTGCATGCCACTGATTTCACAAAAAAAAACGATTATAAGTCAAATTTAAGCTTCGCAGGAAACGGATAACGCTGTAAACATGAAGAAACTTCGCTTCCGTTTGGTAAAAATGCCAAAAATTGCAAGATGAGTCCGTAATCCATAATAACACTTCCTCCAGTAAAATAGTCCATCAATGTTGTCCTTTCACATTGACATCCACACACATATTTGATTAGGGTTAGGGTTCCATAAACCAAGATTACAGTATAAGCCAGGCTTATTTCAGTAAGTCTGACTTATTGCCTGTTAATTTGTGTTAAAATAAGTCAGACTATCTGCCATAAGCCTGCCTAATTTGGTAAACTTGTTTTATGGAACAGTTTTGACTTGTAAACACTGCTTGATCTGTGCATATTTCCCTCCCGATTACTAATTTTACTGTGTGCAGAAAAAGACACGAAAAGAACGCCGTTAATTATAATTCTGATTCAGACAAGATGACCTTTTCACAACGTAACGGATAAAGGACTCATACTTTAGCCAAAAGCAACAGTTTAAAGTTAAAAATCAACGGCCTCTAATGTTACTAAACTGTAAAATCGCATTCACAGATCAGTTTCCTCTGCTGACGACCAAAAGAGTGTTCTGGAAAGGCATATTGGAGGAGCTGCTGTGGTTTGTCAAGGTACCATCCCATACTATTTGTAATATATTTTTGTTTGTTTATTGGCTGTTTTGTATTGTTATATTTGTGTTTTTTAATTGTTTTTTTGCTATGATAGTCAAACAAAAATACACTACTATTGCTACTATGTTATTTTTAGTCTGTCCGCAGCCTACCCCATTTTTATTGAATGACTTGCATTCTTCTTTTGAGTTTAGGGCTCAACCAATGCCAAAGAGCTGTCAGAGAAGGGTGTGAGAATCTGGGATGCGAACGGCTCCAGGAACTTCCTGGATAAGAGCGGCTTCAGCGATCGGGAGGAAGGAGATCTGGGTCCAGTGTATGGCTTTCAGTGGAGGCACTTTGGAGCTGAATACAAAGACATGCACACTGGTACCTGGGCTTCTTCATGTGCAGCCAGTGGACATGGCATTTTATCATAGCAGAGATTTACTTGATATTGTTTCACGTGATGCAATCTTCAAGATCTTGTCAATTGAAAGACCACTTGGTGTGTACCTAAAATTTGGCGTAAGCTCATGTATGCTTTCTTCTCTCCCTGAAGATTACTCTGGGCAAGGTGTTGACCAGTTACAGAAAGTGATTGACACCATCAAGTCAAACCCAGAAGACCGGAGGATCATCATGTGCGCTTGGAATCCCAAAGGTATCCTGTTCATAAGCCTCCAGCACTGCTGCTTTAGTAGTATTTATATATTTTGATCATGTTATGATATGATAATTTTTTTTTGTTTTCTTTTTCATGTAAATTTAACTTGTTTTGATTAGTTGAAATATCAAATGAAGAGTTCATATGCAAAAGTGCCATTTTTCTTCTAAAATGAATTTGTGCAGGTAATTTCACTTTAATGGGAATGAATAGGTTCTTTATTGTGCAATTCAAGGGAAAAAAATGGAACATAAACAGGAAAACGCTCCTTATTAGAAGAAGATTTGCTTCTTTTGAACCCTTGAAATATTTCTATTTAGATTTATTTTTATTTCAATTTAGGATTCAGCCATTTTTCTATTTGAACGTATTTGATTCAGTTTCCAAAAACATTTTTATAGTTCCAAAGTTAACTTAAAAAAAAAAATAGATGAAAAATAACAATTTAAACATTTAATTTATTGTTAATTAATAGCCAAGGTTTTTAAAAAATATCTGTTTCTTTTAAACTTAAGGTTATAATCTAATATTTATGTTTTATGTCATGTTTATTTCAATTTTCAAATACAGTTGTTTTTTTTATTATTATTATTTTTTACACTAGCAATTTATAAAAAAAGGATTAAAGTTTTTCATGTAATATTTTTGCTGTTTTTCCAATTAGTGAAAACTATTTTTTTTAAGTATATAATATTAAAAGTGCAAAAATATATGAATGTATTTTAACATAGTTCTTGTTAATAATAAAACACTTGCATTTCTGCATGATGATAAACGCCCTGTGTTGGCAGACCTCCCTCTGATGGCGCTGCCCCCGTGTCATGCGTTGTGTCAGTTTTACGTGTCAGACGGCGAGCTGTCGTGTCAGCTGTACCAGCGCTCTGGTGATATTGGTCTGGGTGTGCCATTCAACATCGCCAGCTACGCACTCCTGACCTACATGATCGCCCACATCACTGGACTCCAGGTGAACACTTTCACAAACACACGGTGTGCTGTAATTATAATTAACTGCAGAATGCAATAAAAACAAGTCGTCTAGAAGTGCTATGAGTGGATGATTAGATTTTAAGAAGGAAATTTGAATGTAAAAGAAAACATTATTGTGAAATCTACAATCATACAATTACATTTTTTTTAAGCACCAAACTAGAACTTTGAATTTATTTTGTATTCATCTTTTATGTATCTTTTGTGTAGCCTGGGGATTTTGTGCACACATTAGGTGACGCCCACATCTACACCAATCACATTGAGCCCTTGAAAGAGCAGGTAGGTTGCATAAATTCAAGAACAATAAACTATATGTATAATTCTACAGCTATTTCTGTAAGTGTTAAAGTCCTTTCGCATGTGTGCTTTTTTTTTTTTTTTTTTTCATATTCATCATCCTTTCCTTTAAAAATGCTACAAATACAAAATTCTTTACGATGGATGAAACTTTCCAAGGCTGGCACAGCATGAGGTTGTATTTTTGGTAATGCTCAAAAATTTCAGATGAACCTTTCAGACACTGTGTGCGAAGACCTTAAGACTTGCAGGTAAAAAACAAACAAAAAAAGAACAAATGGAAAACGGTAGGTGTGCCACTTTAAAAAAAAAAAAATATCAAAGCGCTTGGGCACTTGCTGTGGCATCTGCCGTTGCTAAGCAACCATGATCTGCCTTCTCCATGAAGATGCAGTGGTTTCAGCAAAGGACACATGTAGTGCTGCACGATTAATCATATCGAAGTCCCAATGTCAGCCTATGCGATTACATTACAGCAAATGTTGCGATTTATATTAAATAAACAAATACATTCGTGGACGTAACAAGACATTCATTGTTGCGTTCACACCAGATGCGAATGAAGCGGTAAGTGCGAGTAATTTTAAATGTTAAGTCAATGCAAAGACGCATATAGACACCCTGCAGCGCGATTCGCACGAATTAAGCTGCGCGTTAAACACGCCGGCTTTACACTGCACGCGTAAGCAGAGCGTATGCAGAACAGAAGCAGTGTGCGCCAATTGTGCTCTCATACTGACAGCTTGTACTGCAGCAGGCTGTAGACAAGCATCTTTCTGTCGTATTTTCCAGCGTTTTTCTCCGAACACTGTGTGCCATGTGCTTTGATTTATGTCATTTCTCTGCACCTGTTGCGCCGCTTCTGTGTGCTCTCATCCGTTAACATGGGCATAACATTTAGTTTTAATTAGTTGTTGCTAGATTGCGCTGTATACTGTATCTCAGTTGAGAAATACAGATTTCAGCATTATTAGTAATCTGTGTGTGCATTTTCCTTGATAACAAGCAAGTTGAGTCAAACCACTTATACATCGTATCGCAATTTTGACCTTAATAATCGCAATGTGACATTTGTCCCAAATCGTGCAGCCCTAGTTTGTACATTGATCGACTTTAACAAATGACACAAACTTGGTGCAAGAACTTGTATAGTGAGCACTTTTTTTATAACACTGAAAGTGTATATAACGTATTCTTTAAAGGTATTTGACCAGAGCTCAGGTTTTTTTTTGTAATAATTCTAATCACTGGATTTCTTCAACCCCAACAGCAAGATGAATACCACATGGTCCACCTGGTGTGTGCATCACAAAGCCCCCCGTCATCCCCCATGTCCAGCAGCACTGTTAGAACCAATGATTCCAGCTCTACAGTGAGTGCATAAAAAATATGATTCCTATTTTCCGTTCATCATGTTGGTAACACTTTACAATAAGCTTTCATTTGTTCACATGGTTTACTACACTAGTTAACATAAACTCTAAACCAGTGGTTTCCAATCTTTTTTAACTCCCGACCCACACAGCCAAACACATATGTTTCCGCGACCCACTGCAAAAGAATTTAAACGATCCCGCTTTTTGTGTTTAGTTACTCAGTACTAAGTACTCAGAAGCAAGGCTGTTAATTGTCTTTATTGAATAAACTGGTAAAGTATTGAATAAACAGAAAACATACATAACGGATCAGCAAACTAACAATTTTTTATTATATTAACAATATTACAATTTTTCTATTAATAATAATTGGCTGTCCCCCTGCAATACCGTCCCACAGGTTGAAAACCACTGCTCTAAACAATACCTCTATGGCGTTTTTGAATCAAATTAATAATTAATCCGAAAATAAAGATTTTGTCATTTACTCCCCATCAAGTTGTTTAAAAACTGTATGAGATTTTCTTCTGTTCAACACAAAAGAACAATGTTGGTAGCCAAACAGTTACTAGGCAGCCTAACAAAGGTTAATAAATGAAAAAATACAATGCTCATGGTTGGGTCATGTTAGTTATTGCTTTAACTAATGGTAACAAATAAGACCTAATTGTAAATTTTTAACCTCATGTCCATTATTCTTTTTACTTCCTAGACGTCAGACAGTACCAGTCCATCCTCCTCATCTTTGACCCCTAGTCAGGAAATTCCAGCCAGCTCTGATGGTCTGCGGCACCGAGGCAACCCAACACAAACACATGGCCTCAATCCGGCCCCTACTGGTGTGATGCAGAGGTAAACGCACAAATCAACCTCTCAAATAACCTACTCAAGTTAAAACATACAGAGTTGAGTTTTAAGGCCTTTGATTATAATTTTGGATATGTTCTGACTCCCACTTAGGCCTGAAGGAATGCCTCTACCCATGCAAGGTGGTCCCGCTGCTGGCTTCCCTGCTCACCCCATGTACATGCCGATGCAAATGTTTTGGTGGCAGCAGATGTATGCCCGCCATTATTACATGCAATAGTAAGTTACTACAGGCCAGTTGTTGTTAAATATGAGGTTAGGACCCTAAATAATGTATTTGAGCCCGAAAATTTCACAAAATAACTGTGCAAATGAGAATAAATATATACTACAGGTAAAAAATTTTTTTTATATTTAATAAATAGTGATCAAAAATGTATGATGTTTATAATTTTATAAAGTCATCATATATTTCACAAAAACATAAAGCAGCAAGAACTGTTTTAAACATTGAAAGTAATAATAGGTTAGCATATTAGAAGAATTTCAATAGGATAATTTTTACTTCCTTCATTACTTACTGTAAGTCACCAATGTGCAGTATTTTGATCATAGTTTCTTTTACTCACAATCTTTCAGTCATGCAGCTATGGCAGCCTCTCGGGCGTCCAGCGCGGACCCGTTTTCCGCTCCCAGTGCTGGTCCCACCTCTCCGCCAGCTCGACCCAACGAACCTGCAGCCCCTATGGGGCCCAACCCCGCCCCCGAGGACCGCCCTGCCAACCCCAACATCCAGATGAACGCTCAGGGAGGAGCCATGTTGAACGACGACGAGCTCAACCGAGACTGGCTGGACTGGATGTACACAGTGTCACGTGCTGCCATTCTGCTCAGCATCGTCTATTTCTATTCCTCTTTTGGCCGCTTTGTCGTAGTGATTGGTGCCATGCTGCTGGTTTATCTGTAGGTTGTATGCTAAATAGAAGCTTTCTGATAAGCAGAAGTTGACTGGTAGGTCGTTGAACGTTCATTGTCTCTGTTTGTGTACTTCAGGCACCAGGCTGGCTGGTTTCCCTTCAGAGCAGAACTGCAGAATCCAAGAGATGGAGAAGGCCCACAAGATGAGGCAGAGCAAAATCAGGATATGCAAGAGATGGTTAGTAATAGAGGTCAACTTTTGCAGAAATTGTTGTGGATATCTCAATGCAAGATATACTGACAAAAACAGAAAAGTTTGGACACACTTGGTTGAAATTGTTTTTCATGATAAAAAAATTTTCCCCTCGGCTTAGAAGATAAAATGTAAATTGTGCCCATGCGTGGGGAAAAATATATATTTTATTTTATTATTAATTTAGGTCTTAATCTATCATTTTTATTATTTAAAAATGTGGAAAATAGAGATGATAATGTGTTTAGTCTGTCTAAATGTTTTAAAGATGCATATGTAGATATAATGCACTAATGTAATTTTCAGTGGAAAATTAGCATTTATTTTACATCATTTATGGTTTAATGTTTTTGAATGAAGTCCATTTATTTGCGCAAAAACAGTAATATTATGAAATTTTGCAATTTCAAATAACTTTTCAATTTTAAAATATTTTACTTAAAATACAACTTATCATAAAACTTACTTAATATAAACTTTGTCCTTTGGTGCAAAGCTGAAACTTCAGCGGCAGCTATATATATATTTATATATACTTATTATTTATTTATTTATTTGGAAAGTTAATGTCATTATAACACCATTTATTTGAAATAGAAATCTATTTATTTGATATTAGAAACATTCTAAAAATATCTTTGCTATCAATTTGTTCCATCCTTGCTCAAATAAAATATTCATATCTAAAATAAATGTATAATAAATATAGTATAATAAGTAAACTTGCCTTTCTCTCTCTCTCTCTCTCTAGGAGCGTATGATGGATGAGGGAATGGAGGATGATGAGGGAGACAGCGGGGAGGAAGGTCCTGAAGATCCCATGAACGCAGACCCGCAACAAACGGGCTTCTTGTCAGCCGCTTGGTCATTCATCAGCACTTTCTTCACCTCCCTCATTCCTGAGGGACCTCCACAAGCTGCCAACTGAATTCGGTTGTCTCTGCATTGTCTGTGGATATTGGAGAGAAGAAATCTCTATAATAATAATAAAACACAAAACAAGTACAACATGGTCTGCCATGTCCTGGCAAGTCTGTAATGCTGCTTCAATGGTGTTCAGTTTTACCCCTATACCATTGCCTAATGCTTTTCTTCCCGTGTTTTTCAACAAGTCGGGGTGAGGTTTCATGGATGTACTATCCATGTTGTTACGAAATACTTTTTTTCTTAAGACTGGTTGATAAACACATAAGACCTAGTGAATCATGCAGTTACTTTAGTGCATAACTATTTTTCTCTTCCTTGTGTGTAAATAAATAGTAAATATTACCAGATATGAATATATGCATCTCATTGAAATAAGGTGTGTTTTTGAATAAAATCAGGTTTTGGTTTCTTATTGTAATAAGTGGTTTTGATTTCAGCTGATCAACTGATACACCACTAGTGGGCGCCATTATAAAAAAACAATACATCTACATGGTAGATTTCAAAGGTGCTTCTTTCCTACAATAAATACCTTTTCCTACTCAATTAAAAAACTTAAATCCACATACATTTAAGTGTTCATTTGCAAAAAGCAGAATCTGTTTTTTAATTTTTTTGGATTGTAATCCATCTCAGTCAAAAGGCAGTTAACATAGTTGGGTTAACATAAAAAATATTTGTTAAAAATAAAAAATAAAAGAGTTATCTGTTTTTGCAAACTATGTTTATACACTGTATATTCATATATATATAGACACACACATACTGTATGCATGCATATAGGAGCAGGAATTACTCAGAAATTTTTTTTATATATATATATATATAAATACACAGAAGGAGAGGTTATATATAGCCTATATATATATACATATATTTATTTATTTTTTCAGTATTTGTAAAAAAAAATACAGACCTATTTTCTAATAACATATATTGCACAAACTAGTTTGTACAATTCATGTAACTTCGGGAAGAATTTTTTTTACGATTTATGTTCATGTCCATACTTGCAGGGCTTTGGAAGAGTCAGCACTTGTGTATACAACCTGAACGCCACCTGAAAATCCCTTTTTACATTTTGAAATAAAAGCTGTCATCCACATTCCAGAGTTACATCCCTCCGTCCGCTCATATACAGACACTGAGGTGAGATGGAGACAAAGTAGACCATCATGCACTTCAGTGGCTTCAGAAAACCTCTAATCAAATGAAGATGGATTTTGTTCGGTTCATTGTAACAACGCAATTAATTATGCATGACACAGACATTTATTGGGCTCATTTCACCCGGACTCCTCTGAGTAACTGGACAAATCGGGTTATGGTCCCTCTTCCCAAGGTAGGACAACTCTTATCAGGAGAACAGATCTCTGTCAGATAGACCGTGATTTCATCATGACTCCATCCTTTCTTGGATAGACCTAGACAAATGTAGTTGCTGAAATTATTTCGCTTGCATTAAGTGGATTTCTGCAGGAATTCAAGACCGGGATAAAAACAATGTGATTGATAACTGTACAAATTAGAGGAGACCGGGGCTAGTTGTCACAAAGGCTGATTCTGAGTAAGAAGGTTTAGTTCAGCAGTGGTTTTAAATGTGGTTTTCAAACAACAATAAAACCAAATGATAATATATACATGTAACAAACATAAACAAAAATCTGTCTATCTATCTGTGTGTGTGTATATATAATCTTTTAACTTTTAAAATTTACTCTAATGCTCGCCATAGCTGAATTTACTTATATGATGATATAAGTTGATGATTAAGTGGTATATATACATATATGTGTGTGTGTGTGTGTGTGTGTGTGTGTGTGTGTGTGTGTGTGTGTGTGTTTGAGACAAGAGACTTTCAAAAACGTAAAAATATCTTCATTGTGTGTACTATGCAAAGTAAATAAAAAATTTTTAATTATTTTTTCATCTGACATTAAAAAAAAAAAAAAAAAATATATATATATATATATATATATATATAAACCAGTTGACTGAGTGTAAGTGTGATTTGTTTGTCTAATCAATAATATATATTACATGCACTGCTCAAAAAAATAAAAGGAACACTAAAATAACACATCAAAGATCTGAATGAATGAAATATTCTTATTAAATACTTTGTTCTTTACATAGCTGAATGTGCTGGCAACAAAATCACACAAAAATAATCAATGGAAATCAAATTTATTAACCCATTGGGGTCTGGATTTGGAGTCACACTCAAAATTGAGGTGGAAAAACACACTACAGACTAATCCAACTTTGATGTGATGTCCTTAAAACAAGTCAAAATGAGGCTCAGTGGTATGTGTGGCCTCCACGTGCCTGTATGACCTCCCTACAACGCCTGGGCATGCTCCTGATGAGGTGGCGGATGGTCTCTTGAGGGATCTCCTCCCAGACCTGGACTATAGCATCTGCTAACTCCTGGACAGTCTGTGGTGGATGGAGCGAGACATGATGTCCCAGATGTGCTCAATTCGATTCAGGTCTGGGGAATGGGCGGGCCAGTCCATTGCATCAATGCCTTCGTCTTGCAGGAACTGCTGACAAACTCCAGCCACATGAGCAAATGCCAAACATCCTGCACGGTGTTGGACTGTATCACCACCTGCAGAAAGCACTCCTTTATTGGGGGTGTCTTTCTAATTGCCCATAATTTCCACCTGTTGTCTATTCCATTTACACAACAGTATGTCAAATTAAATGTCAATCAGTGCTGCTTCCTAAGTGTTTGATTTCACAGAAGTGTGATTGACTTGAAGTTTTGTGTTTGAGCAGTCTATTATATATGTATTGTTTATTGGATAATAAAGGTGTAAATTAAAGTTGGCTTATAAAACAAATCCAGACTATGGAATACAGAGTAAAAAGGTGACAAAATAGCCCGGTCTGCCCAATTTCAGCAATTTTATACAAATTCTATTCTTTATTATATGAGGTAGTGTAAGACGCCGTTCCAAGTATTCAAGAAAAAAATGTTTTGTTTGACTAAGAAATTGAATCTACAATCTAAATGAATAAATTATGTATGTATTTTTCAAATAAAAGTAAGTGAGGCATCTATAAAACTACGGTTGAGCAGTGTTTAATAGAGGCAATAAAGAACATGAACTCTATTGACAGGGATGTGGGTTAACCTTAATTCACTGGCAAAGACAGCAGACAGTTTTCCATTCCTGCCCATACCACTGAAATGTGCTCCTTTTGTCTTACGGACAAATTAAAGAATCATGGCAGGAAGAAAAAAAAAAAAACATGCAAACTGAATAAAATTACATTAGATTTAGCTGGCAGTCCTTGTTGTGTAAATGACACTCTTATTCCTTAAAATGGACTCCCTGGTGAACTGTTCCTTTCAATTTATTTCTCAATAGCTCACGGCCTCAGACCGCCCTTCTGCTATCTCTTTAATCCAATCACCCTCTCACTGGATGTTATTTATTTGCTTATTTATTTATTTTCAAAGGATGTAACTGATTTTTATCAGAGGGTAGAAGTGCCTTTTCTTCCTGGTGAAACGGTGACTAACGACCTGCTATCGATTTGTTGGTTTGTCCATGATAGTGATGGCGGTGTGATAGAGAGGCCATCTTGATATTTAGAATTATGCTACAGATACCTCAGACATTTCCTGCCCCGCAGTGTTCTGCCACACAAATAATGCATGCGGAATAATAAATGATAATTGCTGTCACCTCTGTGTATGATTAGTCAGAAACAGGCAGATAATTGTTGGGGATTTAGCTCACAAATCCATTTATTTGAGCTAATCAATAAATGCACTGTAAAAAAAAAAAAAAAAGAGCGAGAAGAAGAGAAGAAAAACATGGACCAGATAAAGATTCTGAAGTGATAGAACATTGGTTGGAATTAATTAATTAAAATGACACTTAAAAAAAGGTTTTAAAGTGTAATGTTCAACTAAAAGTTTGTTTTTTATTCATTTTGTTTTTCATAATATTTACTGGTTGTTGCTTCAAATATATTTCAGTGTGAACTCTCTATTAAAATTTTTTTTATGTTAAGATTATTGGAATATATTTTACACAAAATTTGTTTCTTTAAATGTGTGTGCGTGTGTTTTTTTAATTCAAAATGCTAATCTATGAAATTCTTTAAATGCTTGCCCTTTTTTGTAAATAGTCAAAGTAAAAAACTTAAAATAAACGAAAATAAACGTAAAAATTAAAGTATTTTTTTTTTCTTTTTCAATATATATTCATAGAATTTAATGCTAAATTAATGTTCCTCACATAGACTGCAAGAGTCAAACTGTTTTTTTGTTTTGTTATTATTATTATTTTCTCCATGAGTTCAGGGCAACTTTTATACTGCAAAAAAAAAACTATTCTCTCAAATAAATGTTGCAAAAATAGGTGTTTACACAAAGATATCATTGAAAAACCTTTCAGTGAACTGTTCCATTGTTCTTTTTTTTTTTTTGCACAAAGAACACTTTAATAATCTACTAAATGTTTTGTGAAAAGGAAAGGTTTTATAGATGTTACAGGTCCTTCACAGAACAATAGACCCCAATTAGGAACCTTTATTGTTTAAGAGTGTGTTCGCAGCATTTAAGAACAACGCAAACATAAAAATCAAACTCTCACAACATACGTTTGGGGTGATATAGATTTCATTTTGTTTACAAATAACATCTATCATTGCTTCAAATATTACATTAGCCATATCTTTTTTTATAGCTGAAATAAATATATTGCACTTAAAAAAAGGCATCAAAACAAAAATGGTCCGACGTTTCCTTATGAGTAGGATACATCTGACACAGAAATGCACACAAACAAAGGAATAAAGAGAAAACATTTGCTAATATATTGCAACTACATAACTGCTTGTACAGTCTGTTCATAACAAATCAAAGGCTTGAAATGGAGGGCACATTTTTTTATCTGTTTTCCTTTAGACGACAGATTCATTCTGAACCATGAAAAGCATTGTGTGGCTCTGTTTGTGTGTTTACGCTTGTCTGCTCTGTTCAGATTTGAAGGATAAATTAAAAACGCAGCATCATGAAGTTCCTCAAACACACACACACCCTTCATCTGGCTATTACAGCAAGCGCTGTTTCTCTGTGATTTGGTTACAGGATGTTGATGAATAGTTGTCGATGTGACTGTACAAATAGAAACGCTTCAGCCACAAATCACCCAATTTCCCTCGTCCCCCTGAGGAAGACGAGACTATTATTTAAAAGTTAGCCCATTATTTACAGGTGTAGACTTCCTGCTAGCTGGCTGTCGACAAGCAGTCTTGAGTGGCTAAAGCTTGGTTTAGGGCCCTGGAAAGAAATATTAGCCAGATACAAAGCAGAAACCGGTCCATTTTCATAACAGCTGCAGTTCAACCTCATTGTGTCTTTTTGAAGAAATTATGCAAATTTGTAGTATTTATCACTGAGGACAGATTAGCAACTTCCATTCTGAAATTAATATTTTTTCTTTGTTTACTCGTTACCTAAGTATTTAAAAATAATAACCAAACAGTTACAGCTCCAAAAAATATAATGGAACTCAATGGAAACTGATACTGTTTGGTTACTAACATTCTTCGAAAAATAATGAACTTTAAATATGAAATACAATAAAATGAAAACTTTTCAGACCAGAAAATAAAACCAGGCTGTCCAGAGTGTACACATGTATACCCTTTCCATCCAGTATTGCAGTTTTAAAATAACACAGCGCCCTCTAGTGTCCACAATTTGAGCAGGAGGGCTGAGTGCTTGGCAGCTCCACAGATACTGTATCATTAAGAGGTGACGGATCACAGGGAATGAGAAACAGCAGTAGTCCAGTGTTATGTTCAGTGAGTTACGTTCTCCCTCTTCTGGCTCTGGGTGGTGATAAAGGCATGAGATGAATCTGTAAAGCAACAGTTTAACTAAAAATTACATTCTGTCATCATTTTACACACACTCATGTTGTACCAAACCTGTACGAATTTAAGGTGTCCTTATTACAGTACAATTATACATCTGAGTACTGAGTAATATTAATATACTTACTATATGTTTAGGGCTAGGCTTAGGGTTACTTGAATGTAATTATGCATCATTTATTGTTATTATACTAATAAACACATGTAACACATGCAACAAGGACATCTTAAAATAAAGTGTTACCATGAGTTAGTGAAACGCAAAAGACATCTTTAAGAAAGCTGGTTCTATTGTCTTCCAGAACACAAATTCCCATTGATTTTCATTATATGGACCAGAAATACAATGTAAGTCAATGGGAATCAAAACTGTTTGGTTATCAACATTTATGAAAAGGCCTTCTTCGATGTTCATTGTGAAGAAAGTCAGTCATACAGGTTCGGAACAGCATGATTAAATAATGACAGAAATTTCATTTTTGGATAAACTATCCCTTTAAAGGTAGCATTGACACATTTGCAGATGAAGACGGATCTCTGAGTCTCTAAAAAAACACTAAAAACTCATGCTTGAAGTTCTACAAGAATCCGTGTCCGTTGGGCTTTTCGTTCACTTTTTTCTCCAGCACAACTGCGAGAAGCAGCACGTCCGGGTCGTCAGTCAATATTATTTACATGTGGTTCTTTCTTTTTGTGTAAGCATGTGTGAATGGGTGCAGTTTGTCTTCCTTCGCATGCCGGTGACTGGAAAATCTTATCAGGCTGAAGTGGCAGGAATCATACGAACGGGGTCATGACTGTAGAGGAATGGCGCAGTCCCTGGATGGCGGCGTAGGGCCCCTGCTGGAAATAGTGGTGGTAGCGTGGCATGTGGAAGGAGGGGAAGGTCGGCCCGCTGCCCTGCATGGAGCCGGCCAGGGCGGACGGGGTGAGAGGCATGCCCAGTCGACTGTAAGGGGGTAGAG
Organism: Enteromius treurensis; assembly: GCA_032275025.1. Classification (NCBI taxonomy): domain Eukaryota; kingdom Metazoa; phylum Chordata; class Actinopteri; order Cypriniformes; family Cyprinidae; genus Enteromius; species Enteromius treurensis. The sequence goes on along the minus strand of JAUCMU010000030.1, from coordinate 15,956,818 downwards.
AGCCCTGGATGGGGTGAGGAAGAGGACTGGCCAGGGACGCTGTGCTGGTTCCGATGGCAGACAGAGACGGAGGGTGCTGAAAGCCCGAGAAGCCAGACGTGGTGGTGACCCAGGAGCTGAGGGAGAGGTTGTCCGATGCGGTGAATGCTGAACCTACAGGGAAAGTATTGAATGCGTTATTTGTACCATAAAACGAGCATATTTTCAACATAACGCAACTAACTTTACAATTAATACATGTTAGCTGGTAGCTAACACGCTTAATAACAACGAAGGTTGAAAAGGCAGTGTTTCAACAGAACAATGTTTTTTTGGTTATTCAAAGAACATTGGAGGACAATTCTTAAAACAAGTAACCCGTAGCCAAATTCAAATCATAACCATATAGTGAGTAAATGTAGCTAATTAATATTACTCAGTGCTTCCTCACTGTAACAGGGAAACCTTAAAATAAAGTGTAACCTGAAAACTGTCTTGGAAAGTTAGCTATTAGCAAAGTAGCCTACAGTAGGGTGATTTGTGTTGTATTTTCTGTTATTTAGTTAATGTTTATTGCATTATTATATTCATGTGTGTTACCCTGATAATTCTTCATCTTTTTGTGGACCGATTTCTATTTCACCAGCTGCATTATTATGGTGGTTATCAGTATTCTTGATATTGGAAGTTCAGGTCAGTTTGTATGTTAATATTATATAACTTCATTTAATATATGGTTATATGTACTGTAGTAAAAACTACATTCATCCTATGTTATCCTGGAAACATTTTTAAAGGTGAAATTCATTTACAGCTGCTGTTTTTAAAAGTATACTTAACAGAAGATTTTTATCATTACAGGAGAATTGTCTTACCTCTACTGTGTGCCGAGTGCCCATCTTCACCCAGGGTTTCCTCATCACCAGCATAAGTCCGAATGGGCGACCGGGCGTAAGAGTGCTTGTGGATCAAACTCTCAACACTTTCCCTACAGCAAAATCAAAAGACAACAGCCCAAAATATATCTCTATGTCCAGAATATATCACTTATACAAAATCATTTGATCTGGTTATGTATCCTAACTAAGCTTCATTTTAATAAACTAAACAAATATTTTCAAACCAAAACATAATATCACCAAAAATAAACCCAAAATAATATTTGAACAGTTATTGCCCGTGAAAGTAATGCCAGAGGGGTTCAAAACAACACTGAGCCCAAATGACTATCATTGTATCTTCCTTGTTTTAAATGACGTGAGGGAGAGAAATTGACCCCACAATTTAGATTTTCTTGTATAAAACATTCAGTAAAGGTTGTCATTTTAATTTAAGTTTTTAACTTTTTAATTTATTGAATGTATTGAATGCAATTTTTAGTAGGGTCTTTTTTTATATAATTTCAGTTTTATCTTTAGTTATTTTAGTACATCAAGGTAAATTAAATGTAAATGTAAATGTAAATGAGAAATGAATTGGAAACTACCTAGCTGAAAAAGATTTGTGTTTTATTTTATTATTTTAGGTAACAATGCGAGGAATTTTATAACTTTTATTTACTATTAAAACATTTTAAACCATACATTATGGTGTGAATATATCCTAATTAATTAACACATCCAAAGTGTCCCTCTGCAGCTTTGTGTGTTCAATGAATCAGACAGTTCATGCTAGCTTTAACAACAAGCGCATAAAAATATGTTAACACACAGCAAGTGCGTAGAGAAGTGTGTCTGCTGGCCTTGCAGTAAGTGCATTAGCTCCTGTTAGATTAGACTCCTCAGACAGGCTGAGATGGTCTGCATCACAAGAGCCATGCGTCCACATTAGCCTCCCAATTAGGTTAGGAAAGTGCAATATCTGTCAGCAGCGCAATACAAATATGTGTGTTTTTATCTGCGATGCGCTCCCGAGGAGAGGGGCCTCGCAGCCCTACAACTTGGGTGGCTGTTTTCAATCAGTCACGGGGCCCAATTGAATTACGCTGTGTTTTAGTGCAGTGCCCGACTCCAGACTAATGCGATTTCTGCAGCTCCCTGAAGATCAATTGATCAGATCTAATTCACAGCCCTTCCAAAGAGAAAAAGAAATAGAGAGATGGAGAAAGAGAGAGAGCAGGGTGCATTTTTGTGTGGTATTTTTGGCAGTCATTGACTTTCGGTTGTTCTTTCGTTTGGGTATGAAATGGAACTTGCTGGAAAATGTTTAATTGGAATAACTTCGTCTTTAAAAATCATGTTTTCATTGTATATTGATAACATGATAACATAAAATACAATTTTAAAAAAATAGTAAAATAAATGTATATGTGTGTGTTTGTGTGCTAATAAAACGCACATTCATCAGTGGGCAAAAATAGTGCATTATTCATAAATAACACATGCATATTCATTTAATTTACATTATATAATAATATATTTAATATATAAACATACCATTTTTTATAAATATATACATGCATGTGTGTGTATTTATATATATACATAATAAATAACATAGTAAATATACACAGTGTGTAAACATATATTAAGTTAAAAAAATATTTTGCTTGTAATTATTATTACTTTGTTATATTAGAAAAGCAGTAAATATAATATAAAAAGTAATAAATTACAAATGTTACCTTTAGAAGCTATTTGTACCTGATCTAAACAAATCTTAAATCTAGTTTTCTTGGGGGAAAGATATATAAAGATATACACTGCTCAAAAAAATACAGGGAACACTTAAACAACACAGTGTAACTCCAAGTCAATCACACTTCTGTGAAATCAAACACTTAGGAAGCAGCACTGATTGACAATCAATCTCACATG
>JAUCMU010000030.1:15912932-15953923 GCA_032275025.1 Enteromius treurensis | reverse complement strand
TCAATGCGAGCTGTGGCAAGAAGGTTTGCTGTGTCTGTCAGTGTAGTGTCCAGAGCATGGAGGCGCTACCAGGAGACAGGCCAGTACATCAGGAGACGTGGAGGAGGCCATAGGAGGGCAACAACCCAGCAGCAGGACCGCCACCTCTGCCTTTGTATTAGGAGGAACAGGAGGCCTGCAAAATGACCTCCAGCAGGACACAAATGTGCGTGTGTCTGCTCAAACGGTCAGAAACAGACTCCATGAGGGTGGTATAAAGGCCCGATGTCCACAGGTGGGACATTTGGCATTCGCCAGAGAACATTCGCCACTGGCGCTCTGTGCTCTTCACAGATGAAAGCAGGTTCACATTGAGCACAAGTGACAGATGTGACAGAGTCTGGAGACGCGTGGAGAATGTTCTGCTGGCTGAAACATCTTCCAGCATGACGGGTTTGGCAGTGGGTCAGTAATGGTGTGGGGTGGCATTGCTTTGGAGGGCCGCACAGCCCTCCTTGTGCTCGCCAGAGGTAGCCTGACTGCCATTAGGTACCGAGATGAGATCCTCAGACCCCTTGTGAGACCAAATGCCGGTGCGGTTTGCTATGGACTGGCCCGCCCGTTCCCCAGACCTGAATCCAATTGAGCACATCTGGGACACCATGTATCGCTCCATCCACCAACGCCACATTGCACCACAGACTGTCCAGGAGAGGGCGGATGCTTTAGTCCAAGTCTGGGAGGAGATCCCTCAGGAGACCATCCGCCACCTCATCAGGAGCATGCCCAGGCATTGTATGGAGGTCATACAAGCACGTAGAGGCCACACACACTACTGAGCCTCAGTTTGACTTGTTTTAAGGACATCACATCAAAGTTGGATCAGTCTCTAGTGAGTTTTTCCACTTCAATTTTTAAGTGTGACTCCAAATCCAGACCTCCGTGGGTTAATAAATAAATACATTTCCATTGATTATTTTTGTGTGATTTGTTGTCAGCACATTCGACTATGTAAAGAACAAAGTATTTCATAAGAATATTTCATTCATTTAGATCTAGGATGAGTTTATTTTAGTGTTCCCTTTATGTTTTTGAGCAGTATATATATATATATATATATATATATATATTACCTTTTTTAAATTAGGTTGTTATTGTTAAAAATACTAATTATTATTATAATTAATTAACCACATGAACCACACTTGTAAAGTAAATTTTTTTCCAGCTTTCACTCAACCAACCCGCCCCCACACACGTCTAGGTCTAATGAGGCTCTAATGAAAAGCCACTTGTGCACTTGTTAATGAGTTTGGCTAAACGTTCTCCACCACACACACGCTCCTCACTCCCCAGAGCTGCTTCTCCTCCCTCTGCAATCACTCACTGCACTGAACACAGCTCAGAAATCAACATCACTGCTAGCAACAGAATTCCTCATACCTCTCAAGATCCGTGAGTCTGGAGGAGTCTCTGAAGCCTTTGGCAAAAGGGTTGCTGTCAATCTTCAGTTTGGTTATCTGCAGCAAAAATAGGAAACGACTAAATAAATCCAGCAGCTCTTTTCTTCTCTCACACGAGGTCACGAGCATTAAATTAAACTTAAATCCAAATGGAATGACAGATGTCTTCCGGTAAACTGATATGCTAAAATCAAATCAATTTTAAACTGTTGCCAAAATATACTCCGTTATTTATTCCTTTTTTTATTCAAAAGAGTACTACAATTTACAGCGGAACAAATACATGAAAATAGCCAGTGAAGGAAATATATACTCAAAACATGCATTTTGACCAAAATATACCGGCTTTCCAGCTGCCTTACAAAGGAATCAGGAAACTAGTTGATTTGTACTAACCAGCTGGTTCTGGTAAGCAGTGACCGCAGTGAAAACTGTCTCAGTGAAGACAAAAGTACGAAACTCCTCAGACTTTAGATTGAGAAGGGATGCTGTGTGATCTTTCTTCTTGATGATATGAACTCGCGGTTGGTACTTGTGCATGGAGTTCAGGATGATCTGTTGAAGAAGTTAATCAGGAATATAAGAAATATTTTGTCTGTGTGATGCAGGAAACCCTAAATAGCCTAAATATAAAAACCCAGTCCTTTGCATAGTGAATTATGCATTATGCATTTCATTAATTATCATTACCTCTTATTGATCTCGACGATAGGTAAACACTATTATGATATATCATCAGTCTACTTTTTTAATAATAATAAAAAAAGGATTGGTCTTAACAGGCAAATTATGTTATGTTTACAAATAGCCTACAGATACATCTTTACAGATAGCCTAGGCTATTTTTTTTTTTTCATTTAACAATTAGCTATAATTAGTACACACTGCAAATACAGAATAAAAAGTAAACCTGCTATGTAGCAGAGATTACAAATAAAGCTCTGTGCTTACGTGTCCGTGCTGATCCAGTTCGTTGTTTGTAAGCTTGACTTTTTCGAAAGAAACCATTTGTTTCAACAGCTGTTCTCCAGTAAACGGCGAATCTGGATGCACGTACAACCTGTAAAATAATAACAGAAAACAAACGTAAGCTATGCTGTATATTTGTTTGAATATATAGTCTACGTGAATTATTCGATTTTTTATTTACATTTTATCCTTATAATTACCATACATTTCACAAAATGGTATTTGGATTTGAATCTAAAAATGACTAAAAAAAAATGTAAATAATAGGCTAATAAAAAAATTACATGTCAATTCCTTAAAAAAACACATTATTATTTAAACAAAAACGCGCGGAATTGAAATATGTTAGAATTACACGTGCACATTCAAAGCGAATTGCCGCTTCAGATGGTTGTCTATTCTACGTTTGCATTTTAGTAATTTAGCAGACGCTTTTATCCAAAGCGACTTGCAAAATAAAATAAAATAAAAATAATAAAAAAAACAATATTAAAATATAATGTAAAATATTGATTTTTAATTACATTGGCTGTTCACATTTTATCCATGATTTAACGTTTTATGTAATCAATTGCAAAAAGAAATTGCATAGCCTACTACAGCTTCTTACCTCGCAGGTAAAGGTGGATCTGCCTTTCCCGCCACAAGCCACGAGGATCTATGATATGCATATCGATATCTCTTATTGTCCACCGGAACGATGTCCATTAGTACAATATATTTGGCGTCCGGGTCCACTCCGGAAAATGAAACACGAATTGTCGGAAACATTCGTCTGTTGAAACAACATAATGCTTATAAATGGCAATTACGTGAGTAAACACGATTTTTGAAAATATGTTGTGTAAAACAAATGAGCTAAAAAAGACTGCAGCATTTTTAAAAACCATGTCAAATGCCTGTCCTGCTAAATGCGTCTACTGCTGGTCTCAAAAGACGAAAAGTAAAATAAGTCAACGTTTTTTTTTTTACCGTCCAGATTTTGTGATAATCATTTCCGTGCCGAGTTCGTGAAACTTGTCCCACAGCTCTTTCGTCTCGAGGCTGCAGGAGATCTTGGCCATCTCCTCGCTGGGCACGCCGGGGCTCGTGGGAATGAGCGGCTCGGTACATAACGGAGCTCCGCCGCCGCCGCTGCTACTGAAGTCACCGTGGCTTTCCAGCGAGGGCAGGTCTGCGAGGTTTGGATGGCACGAAGACTTCTCCACGAATTGTTCTAGAATTTAAAAAAATTAAGGTATTATAAAACCTGCACAAATTTATTGCAGCGAGTGTTACAAAACATTTTAAAGTCTGGGACAAGCATGCAGTTTTCTTCTTGGTTTTAATAAAATATCACAATCATATTCCAAAACAGCACAACTTACATCATTTGCTTTAATTGTATATTTAGTTGTATTATTATTACTGTTAATAATAATAAAAAATAATAATTAGCTTATATGAAATGTAAACAAAAAATATGTATAAACCATTAACATTGCTATATTTAATAATGGCCTAAATATTTATAACGAATTGTTCGTCTTTTAATTTTTTACAATTTAATTAATTTAGCCAGATTTGTAATGTACAAACTACATAAAAGCACCAGAAATATGCAGTGGCAAACCCAGTTATTATTATTGTTATTATATATTGTTTAATTCAATAGTTACTACTAGTCAAATAAGACTTTACTTTTATTTTTATATTGTAAATTGTGGGAGATGATTTAATTTAATTTGATTTAAGCCAACCACAAAATTAAATCTATTAAATCTAAATCTAATTAAAACGAACAAATTTTAACAAAACAACACAAATTGACCAAAAACAAGATCTCACTTTAAAATTTGATATTTTCATTCTATTTATCTATTTTTACTAAAAGCTTAATAGAATTAGGCTACTCCTCATATTGACAGGTCACATTTCTACAACAGAAGCACATGCAACAGTATAACCCACGCAAAAACTGTGAAATTATTTCAATACTCGGTTACTTTAAGCTATTTATTTTCTATAACACTGCTGTAGATTGACGCTGATATCACCGTGCGCCTCGCATCCAAACTCATGTCACTGTTGCAAAACACAAAAAAACTGCGTCAGGTCAGCTCTTACCAAGCGGCTTGATGGTGTTCTCCTCCGACTCCTTCTCCTTCGATTTCCCGCTGGACATGAGTGCGGCTATGGAGAAAGCATTCGCCCTAGAAGAGAGCTGAGGCTTTGGGGAAGAGGTGTACTCCATGATGCGAAGGCTCAAAACTATTCTCAAGAGCACAAATGTCCGGATAAAGTCCCGAGACGACTTTAAATAGCAGGATGATATTTAAGTCAGGACCAAGAAGATTGCAGGCTACAGACTGATGCGTATACTACTTCCAGATCGGTTGGTACATTGTGTGTCTCGCTCCAGTCACCCTTTAGTTCTCTCGCACAAGCAAGTTTTTCATTGTAAGTGTTGGACACTTGCAGTCTGCTTAATTTCACTAGCCCCTCCGTCGTGCACAGCCACGACCAATCGTTGTGTTGCTTTTAGACCATTGGCTCTTCAACACACTCCACTCAGTTTATTTACAAATCCTACTACGGCGACGGCATGGCTCATGAATATTAATTTAGGCGCGTGACGTTAACCTTTCTGTTTTGTCGAAAGTGTGACGCTGGTGAGCGGGCGTCCGTGCGCTGGCGAATCGCAATAAAGATATTTAAATAGGGGCGTGGCTTATCAATATTTACTAGCATTTGTGACTGGCTACTTCAAGCCACGTCACAGCGAATATTCATGAGTTCATCCAATAGTGCGCAGACCTGAGAGAGCCGTCAAAATGCTAAATAAACTTCATCAGTGTTTAACACGTCACATCTGTCTACACTAAAACGCTGGTTATGTATATAATCATGCATGAAAGCTTAAATGTGCACATCTAGGAAAGGAATGCCGACTTCCTTAACGTGACATATTGTATTTATTTATATAGCTTATATTTTATGCCATGATAGGTTAATCCATTATTCAGAACATTTATCTCCGATGAAACAAACGTCCATCCAAACGTTTATTTTAAACTCGAATCTAATTTTTACTTTAAGTAAAATTGTGTTCTAAGAATTTTTTTAGTAAAATATGTTTTATTAAAAGACAAAGATTATAAAAAATGTATATGCAATCTTACATTTTTGTCCCTTTTTTACAAGTGCAATGAATACAATTTAAAAAAAAAAAAAAAATAAATAATAATAATAAATATAAACACAAACCCTCCCTTGCAAGACCTGTTTACATTCAGTTGTAAAGCACGATGAAAAAATATTCAAACATAATATTAACAAATAATGCATTGATCTATAGTATTTCCATCAAGGTAACAGAGCAAAGGATTCCAGATTTCGTGTTCTAATAATTTTAATCTAAACTAGTTATATTGCTTTACACTTACAACTTCGGCTATTTACCAATTTCCACATTTTGTCGACATATTCCTGTGTAGAACTGTCTCTTACCAACAAAGCAAAGAAAATCAGGAAGTTGATATATTTACTACTTTTACTGATTAGTAATTTATAAATAAGACCAGAAATTCAGAACAAAAGTAAAGAAAAATATAATTATAAATAGGCCTAATGCAATTCTAGAAGTATTTTATAATGAAATAGTCACCTAATAATAATAATAATATACATTTTAAATAACTATTATTATTATTATATCATCATCTTTTATGTTTTGTATTTTCGTAGACTCGGTAACTTTTCTTATCTGATTCGTAATAGTTACGTTTCTGGTTTTTTTTTTTTTTTCTGCGTTATCCTTTTGAACTTCTGATAAGAACAAATCCTGTCTAGACGCCACCTCTAGCCACCGCTCTCCCTTGATGCCAAAATTGAGACACAGGCCCTTTGTCAAGTCAAACACTTAGTAAGCTTATGCCGATCAAGCTTGGTGAAATCATTACTGCAGATTTTAACTAACACGCTTCCCACAAATAAGCACTGGTCTGTCGCGTTATGCCTAACCTTGGTTAACTTGGTCAGCTGTGGCGGGATGAGACTTAGACTAAAAGTATCACTCTTACATTTTGGTTTATATTTTATTTATATAAATACACACAATAAAGATATGTTTTTGACTATTCCCTGAATGACTATTAATCAGTCTGTAAAATTCCTGCGCGTGCTCGTTCCGCGTGAGAGTCTGTTTATAAATATATATCCTAAAAGCGCAGACTCTTGTGTATTTTCCGCTTGAGGAATCACCTCATCCTCAATGTCACTCTCTCTGGAGAGACGCAAGAGCCCCAGATCTACAGCGTTTAAACCCATTAAGGCGACACTCAAATGCAAATCCAATGCTGCAGATATATTATAAGGGACCTTGGCTGGGAAAAAATTAGATTACTGTGCAATTGCCAGCGGATAATGTGCTAAAAGCTTTCCCACTTAGCGTAACTCCTTACTGAATATTATTCACACTTTCGGGGCCGATGTGCCAGCCGGCCCATGTCGACTTTTAAAGATACAGCAAACCACCGAAACGTGCCCGTCAGGTGCAGTGTTGCCATGTCCGCTTCTTATAAGCGACTTTGGACTACATGGTCACGACTTTGCTAGTGCTTTGCCAAAATGTGACCAACCACTCAACGCAATATTATGCCTTTATTAATTTCCCCGTCATTTCTGTGCATTTATTAACTTATAATAAAATACCACTGTGTGTAATTATTTATTATTTTTTTTGTTTGGAGAATATGATTATTGAAATAAAAATTGTAATGCATTTAGCAATTTAGCATTGTTTAATTTATATTTTGTGCAATCCATGCTTTTTAATTTTTGTTTTTTCAATAGGCCTAATCATAATGATGATCCTATTTGCTTTTAAAACCAGTTTGGTTGCTTTCTTGCACCATCTGGCAACACTGAGCGCCTATTTAATTTAGGCACAAATAGTAGGAACCAACAAACAGGAGCTGTGTTTGAAACACACATCTGACGGAAGCATGTCGGGGACTGCTGAATTATGTCAGAAAACAAAACAAGGGTGACATTCAGATTCATCAGATCAGATGTGAAATATAACGTTGGTAAGACAAACTAAGACACAGTCTAATGGCTAACGTGTTGCCCATAATTGTTTATCGCGTAAACAGCTTTTTTATGAATATGTTAATAATCATAATGAAAGCAGTCAATCTAAATATGCGTTAATTCCATCCCATTTATGCCATATGTAGGCCAATTCATACTACCCAATTTGTTGGGTTTTGTGGAGCAGTATGACAGTTAGGGTTAGGGTCAACTATTTGATTCCAGTAGTTTATATAGCAAGGCCTATCTCAGTGCCCTTCAACGTAAATAATATTTTGAAGGGAAAAAATATTGTTTATTAGCATGATGATCATCAGACATAGGAAATGCATATTCTTCATTGTTAAAATACTAATATATAATTATTTTAATTCAATGTTATTTCTATGCAATAATGCATAAATATATATATATATATATATATATAGGCTAAAAATATACCATGTAAATTACTAAAAAACTAAAATTTACCCACTTGACCTTTTATGCTGTCAGATTATTTCAGATTTTGTATTTATTTTGTTGGTGTTTAAAAATGTATTTTTAAAAATTGTCCATAAAGAAGCAAAACACAAAAGAAATGTTTCAATTTATGCAAATGCACATTATCATTATTCTTTTTACCATCTCATGAAGTGTGAATTATATTGTCAGTATTCCTGTTGGGCCAAAATTAAGTGGATTAATTATATTCGGGATTGATCCAGAGGCGTGAAATACAACAATCATCCTCCATTCAGAGGCCTCAACAGCAAAAGTAAAACATTCGCTCAGCTGTGCTAAGTTGCCATGGTTAGTAATGACCTTAAAATTCTAGGGCAGCAAACTAAGTCCCGTTGCATCAGGCTGGTTCAAAGAAAGCAGAGAAGCTTTTCCAGTTTTCACCCGTGAGAAGTGCCCCTATATTCCCTCTTGGCTTTCAGGCAGAGGCAAGCCCTTTCCAAGCCAGCCCGGGCTGACAGGCATGCAGTGGCCGAGCCAGTGCCTCCGTTCATATGACTAATTAGACAAGCTTCACGCTGCGCTGTTCTTTTTGATGCTGAGCCCTGGTGCTAATTGCCACGTCCGTCTTGGGGTACATGGAGGTTAAGTTCAAATGCAGCACCGGCTCGCTGCACTTCTCCACCCCGCCGTCTAAACGGCCCCTTTTCAACCTTTTTTTGCCCTGACCTGGGCCGTGACCGGAGCCTGTTGGGGACAGGCTTGGGATCAGGCGGTGTGTGCAGGGAACACAGACTGTAGAGGATAAGTGATCGGACGAGAAGGAGGAGGGGTAATAGACATATCTCAGATTAGGCTCATTAAGGACTAAAAAACGAATGAGGTGTCTTGGCTCAAGCAGGGCTAAATCAACCCAGGAAGTCCGATTCTGACCTCTTGCCTTTTCATCACCTCAAACCCTTCTGTTCTTCCAGCTAGTGGCAGTCATTTTTACAGGGCCCATCATAGGGGGAAGGCGGCCCCATGCAAGAACGAAAGTGGCTTAAAGTCATTAGTGTTGTGTGAGTGAGTGAGAACTGGTCAGAGAGATGCTCATAGTTTGGTTAACGCTGCCATGTCACAACTAACCAGGCAGCCGATAGTTCTGATGGATGTGCTTTCCACTTTTTGGGTGTGACCTTTAACACTAATTAGTTTACACCGCTAGTACTTTCAATCATCAATCAAATGCCTCCTTAGAAAAAAAAATATATATTTTGATGGATTAAAATTTTTTTAAAACATTGCAAATTTTAGATGGTGATTGGCAAGGTAATTGCCTGATTTCTAAAATTAAATATATTAAATATATTAAAATACACATTAAATTGTTCAGAAGTTATGGTAAAGGCATTTTTTTATTTCGATTTCAAGTAAGGTTCAAATGCTGTAATGTTTTTTTTAATAATTCTAGAAACCAAGACAGTATCCACAAAAATATTAAGCAGCAACTTAGATAATAATAATAATAATAATAATAATAATAATAAGATGATATGTTTCTTGAGTAGCAAATCAGCATCTTATTTTGGTTTTGGCATTACAGAAATAAATTACATTTTAACATTTGTTCGCTTATAAAACAATATCTAAATTATATTAATTAATACATTCATTAAAAATTATGTTATTATTATAAAATATAATATTTCATAATATTACTGTTTCCGTTTTAAATGCAGCCTTGGTGAGCATAAGAGACGTTTGAATGGTAGTGCATACAATTTTACTAATTCTAATCTTGCTGGATATTTTATTTAATTAACTAGATGGCTTTTTATACTGTTCTCCTTTTTAAAATATGAAATAGCTTTTACATTGTTTTTTGAAGAAAGTTTTAGAACCACTGGCATAACATTAACTTAATGTAGTTAACATTATTATGTTAATCTCTCCTGAGAGGACCGGCCTGTATCTGCCCACGTCAGTGTCCTTCCAGAGAGTGTTTGTTTGATGTGGGACAGAGTGAGTGTGTGATAAAAGCGTTGGCATGGGCAGCCCAGTCTCTCCATGGTCACACCGGTCAGCATGTGCTGCCCACACCAAGTGGCAACCTTCAAAGGTCCCCGTCAGAGATGTGATTGGATCTCTCCCGCCATCACTGTCTTTCAGCTCTCTTTATCTCTTTTCCTCCCTCTGTCGCATTGGCAATAGCAAGCTGCAGAAAAAGGAGGCCGCGTCTGTCCTTCCCCTCCCCTCGCCTCATATTCTCTGAGATGCTCTCCTGTCTGTACATGACTATCGGACATTCTCCTGGTCAAACAAGTGTAAAATCTTTAAATGGGAATGTTTGACTTTGCCACAGCCATGAATAATAGAGAAGCCTGGTGGTTAAAAACGGTTCTAATATGGTTTAACACACTTGTGAAGGAAGAATATGAGCGGCCTGTCCCATGGGGAGATAGGGTGTGACACAAAATGGTGCGGAGAGAGGATGTCTGTGATGCTGAAAGCCTTTTTGCAGCATCACACCGATGTTGTTGGGGTTTTAGCGGCGTGCGTGCAGTGATAAAAGCCACCAAGAGTCCTGGGTCTCCAGTAATACAACACTGTGAGCTGCACAGGGACCGAAGCCCACAAACATCTCTTTAAGGAGCACTTTAATTGTGTTTCTACTCGGCCGCTTTTGTCCCTTCCCTCTTGTGCCTCTCCAGCGGTGATCACATTTTCAGACAGGACTGAATTGGTAAACTGTGGGCTTGGTGTCCTTTCTTTACTTTGACCTCCGCTTTATATCTTCTCCCTTAACTTCCACAGATTTTCACTATAGTGCAAATCGAGGAACCTTTCAACATTGCTTACTGGATAAGTCTACAAACTGTCTTTCAATTTTGTTTTGTTAATATGTTCATTTAATTTCCTATGAAACGCAAAGGTAACAAGAGTGTTCTCTATTTATGTTGTATTATACATTTTTGCTATCTACAGTCTGAAACTCATCAACAGACAAAAATCTTTCCTCCCAAAATAGTTCTGAAATGTCATTTGCATATTCCACTACGCAACATAAATATGATATTTCATTTTGATGATGTGAACACCATTGGTTCCTGCATGTTATCAGGGTTACTTAAGTATTATTTATATACTAATGTGATTTTTTTCTTAATATTTAACATTTTGTTTTGAAATTTTCACTAACAATTTAGCTGCAATTTTCTGTGCTTTTGTAATTTTTGTTGTTATTATTTTTATATTACAAAGGTTTCATTTATTTTATTACAGTATTTATAGTTACATTTTAGATTTATTTATTTCCAGTTTGCAATTTTAGTGATTCATCACTATAAATTAGTAATAAATAAATTAGTGATTTATTTCAATTAGTTGCCAAGACAACATGAAACTGTTTAGTTACGTTTTTTTATTTAATCATTAAATTTTTCATTTAACATGTATATTTGTTGCAATAGTTTTAGTTACTAAATATCATATAAACAAGTTTAACACCGCAGGTTTTCATATGCAAATGTGATATTAAATGTTATGGCAGGAAATTTGTTTCTCCTTATATATAAAAAAAGCTATTGTAGAGCTTCAGAAGTGATAAAATAACAAACACAATTCATATAGACTACTTATATTGTGCTTTTGGAGCTAAACAGGCCATAGTCACTATATGTTACAGCCAAAGTTTAAAATGTTTATTCCTTTCTATAGAAATCATTCAGTTGTGCGGTTTTGGGGGAAAAAAGAGAGAATAAATCCACTGCATGGTGCAGAGAAAAGGCAGTTGTCCCAAAGTATTTACACCACATTAGGTTATGAAAGAAACATGCTCTGTTTAACATTATGAGGGACATTTATTAGAATACAGAACAGATTAGAAGCAGAATTAATCAAAACAATATTTTTCTCAAATGCACCCTGCAAGAAATGTTACAGTAACTAATTCTCAAGATGGAGAGGAAAGAGAAGTGTGTTTGAGGTGCTTGTGATCCCGGGACGGATCAGGCTAGATCAGGCCACAAGGTCTACATGTGCAAAGAGCTTCTGTTAGTTTTCTGACTTTAACCTTTGCTCTGTTTCAGCACTCCTGCAGTGTCTCTCCTGGGCCTTCTGCTGCGGCACAGGAACTGTCTCCAGGCAGCACTGCTCCCAGATTTCAAATGTGGTCACTTTTGATGTCAAGGTCTGTGACTTTCATCTTTGACTGTCTTAAACATAGTTTGAGTTTTAAAAAAAGAAAATCATGGAGGTTTGGAACCACATGAATGATGATCAAAGTTTCATTTTTGTGTGGACTGTCCTCTTAGAACAATGGTGTACCCAAAAAAAGGTTATTCTGTCGTCATGTACACACCCAGGTCATTTTAAACCCATCTGACTTTATTGTCTAAAGCACACTGGAGATGGCTGACCCCACTTTTTCCTTGTAATAATAGCATGCAGTGACCACTGGTTGTCCCAAAAGCAACACATAAGTAGTCCATTTGTCTGAAAACATCTAGTTTCTTAACAAAGAAGGAATTAATGATGACAGAAAAGTTTTATTAATTAAAATGAACGTTTTTAACAAAAATGGATGAGAATTGTTTGAAAGTACAAAAAACTAAACGTTTCACAAAGAGAGAGTTGTTTTCAGAGATTTGCCTCTGGCTCTGTTTATGTGTGCTGATCTCAAGCACTCTTGCACATGAACTGTATTAATTTAAGCTGTGAAGTTTAATCGAGCTCAGTCAGGATTTATGTAGGGTTTTGCAGACTGTCGGATTGAGCCTCTACATAGAATATTCACTTTAGGGGTAACACGAGTGGAATTAATCATGACACTGGCATAACAATAAAAAATAAAAAAAATGTAGCAAAATGCTAATTAAGTCCCTGTGGTTTTAACCCTTGAATCTAACCAACGTCAGTTTTATGCTGAAGCCCTTTCTGAAGTATTTAGCTGAGATTTTCTCAGAGATTTGCTGTTGCCCTAATACACCTTACAGGGTCAAATACAGCACTGTATGAGTGTTGAAGGACAAAAACTATTTCAGGCTTTTGAAGGTATTAGCATAGCTTGTGAACTCCTGTTGCTCTTTGCAGGGTATTCGCTGGCTGATGTTATGATGCAAATAATTTTTCATCATGTTTTATTTTTATCTGTTTAATGTGACATTTATATCAGAAGAACAAGCGATGTGTTTTTAATGAAACATCCCATTTTCAATTCACAATTAAAAAAAGGTGAAGTTTGGAAATTTTTCTATCTGAACATTTCAAGGAGAATGACAAAACATCAGATTTTTGACACAAAGCCTTTTTAAATTTGCTTTCAATATTTGTACATTTTTGAGCAAGCTCTTTAGATTTTGGTACAGTGTTAGTTAGTGCAACCTTAGTTCCTTTTGTAGTCTGTCAAAAAGAATTTCAAATTTGTTTTTAAAAATTTTAAAAATGTTTCGTCAGCATTCAGTTAGAGTAACCTAAATTTTAGAAAAATTTAAATATAGGCATAACAATTTTAGTATTAGCATAACTTCATGTTTTGGCAGTCAGTCAAAATTACAGAAAACGTTTTAAATTACTTCAAATTCAAAAAGGGAAAATGTTTTTTAAATTTTTAGACAATTTCAGTTAACCTCGGTTCAAAGCATTTTAAAATTTTAATGCCTTTTTTGTGGTAAAATTTGTGGTTGTAATGCTTTTTTTTAATTTTTTTTTTATATAGTTTGAGTTTTTGTTACCTCGGGTCCTTTATAGTCTGTCAAGTGTAAGAGTGAGACCAAGAGTGAAGGTGTGAAACAATGCCCTGGTCTTTATCACCCATGACTGACATCTGAGGTCAAGCCTGTGTTACCACGATGAAATGTTGTCTTAAGTTTAAATATTCGCTCAATTAAAATGCTGCTGGATGGAAGAGGGGTGCAGCACTGTGCCCATTTCCCCTGAAATACCCCTGCTGGGCGCTCTCTCAGGAGAGGAAATCTTGCTGATTAGTCAATGATTGAGTTTTTGTGAGGTGGGACAGAACCAAAAATTTAGAGGATAAGACAAGTGGTGGGAGAGAGAGGGTGGCAAGGGGGATGTGAAGACCAGGAAGGAGGGGAGGTGAGGCAGAGGTACAGGAGGGCTTCCTCGTGCCTCCGCTGGAGCAGAAAATCTCTCTGAAATTGGTTACTGCACCGACGGCCTTCATCTGTTGTGGCAGGGGGTCATCGCAAAATCTCCACCCCCGCCCTCCTGCTCAGCGTCCATTACCGCCGCTGTTTGTCAGGCACACGGGACTGTGAGCGTCACTGCTTCCCTAATGTCCCGAGTGAGGCTCATTTAGCTGTCAGATGCTCTGGTTGCATTAGCACTCTGTGAAAGGTGCGAAGTAAACTCAGACAGAGACAGTCACACCATTACAAACTGCTAGATGTCTCCTTTGTTCGTCCTGTTGCTTGAGTAGAGTAAGAGTAGAATAAGTATTTCTACAACTTGTGCGCATATCTTATGTCTCTAAATAGCAGGATGTCTAGTGAATGGGATTAGGAACTCACATGATAAGGATAGAGAAGAACAAAGAATCATTAGACACAGTGAACTGTACCTGTTCTTATGTTATTGTGTGGTTCATCCTAAATGTCATCCTTTACTTCCATTGCAAACCAGGGCTATTTTAGTATTTGTTTGCTAATATTTTGAATTATGTTCAGTTTTTATTTTTCATTTTTAAATTTTAATAGTGTATGTAATTTAGTTTATTGATGTTTTGTTTATCTTGAATTTTTTTTTTTTTTGAGTTGTCCTTTTTAGTTTCTACTTATTATTATTTTGGTTAGATTAGATGTTTTATGTTGTTTTCTATTCAGTATTTACATTTTACAAATTTAGTTAACAAAAATAAGCTTTATTTTTAGTTCCAAATATGAAAACAATCATTAACCAAGGCTACATGTAAAATGTAAAACAAACAAACAAAAAAACTTAATTAAAATAAAGTTGACATAAATAAAATGTAAATATTCAATGGAAAAACTTACATTTAAAAAAACAAGCCGAAAAGAAAAAGAAATATTGTCTTGGTAACTAACTAAAAATAAAACAAGTTTAGTGAATGTTTTGATAATAACATAGTTTCGGGAGGATCGCTGGATGAATTAATCACAGACATTAATCAATCGCATCATCTAATCAATCTCTTTGTCACGATCGCCAATTAAATCCTTTCTTTCCCACTATAAATAAACCCGTTTTCCCCTACTTCCACATCTCGCTTTTGTGCACCCCTCCTCCTCCCCATCTCCTCCTTAGCTCCACGACTTCCTCCAGGGGGGCAGACGGAGATCGAGCCGGACACCGAACCTCTAAACCTCGCCTAGGGTTTGAAGTCTGCCGATTCTCCCGGTTCGCTCCCCGGAAAGCACGCCAGTTTGCTTTATTCATTTCATTAATGAGGAAGCGTGAACTCGTGAAATACAAGTCAGTACTAAAACTCACATTGGACCCACTGGACTAAATTATTAAATAGAAATACATTTATATATATATTTTGCACTGGGATGGTGAAGATCACCCCAATGATTTTCACAGTATGGATAAAAATCACACACAAAAAAAATAAAAAAGTAAGTTTTATTTCAACCCTGAATAAATCCATTCAGAACACATTAAGAACTGCATAGCTATACCTTAGCAACTACCCATTTAGTTTTTATAGTGAAATCAGTTTGTATAATTATAGTTATGTTTGTGATGAGGTTTAATGTCCTGGGATCTGAAGGTTATTCCAGCCCTCACCTGCTTCCCAGCAGACCTCCTTGCAGCTATTCTGTGAGGTTCTCCTTATCTCTCCAGGTCTGATGATGAATGCACAGATGAATGTCTCTGGGATCTTAACCTTTGGGTTATTGTGTACCGCAGGCTTGCTGTCTCTGGACTGGAAGTGTTATCTGACTGTGGATTTGAACTCTTTTTCTCAGAACATTGAACTTTAGACCTAGTATGCATGTGTCGGGGTCAGGCCGGGGGAGGAAAGAAGCTTGCAGTCGAACTTGGTTTGTCTAGGGGTTAATCCTGCTCGCCTTTACGCCGTCAGCGAAACTCCAATTACCATCGAACAACTAACCACACGAAAATGGCTAAAACACAAATTACCACAAGTTCTGTATATCCCCCACCTCTTGTTTGTTTGCTAGGAAATATTGTGGCTTGTACTCTCATCTTCATTTCACACATTTTACCCAGTTAAAAATCAGATTTCAGATATCGCTTTGAAATTAGAATAGAAAAGAAGGAATTTTATTTCAAAATGTTTGCATTGAAATGTTACATGCTTTATGATTTAGTTTTTCATTGTCTGCACATTCATACATTTGTTTTAGGAAATTAATATTTTTATTCAGCAAGAACAATTTAACCATAAGTGACAAATACATTTATAATGTCACAAAAGATTTTAAATAAATGCTTTCAAACTTTCTATCCTCAGTGTGTCCTCACACAGTCTATGTTTGACATTTAATAGTAAGAAATGTTTCTTGAGCGCCAAATCAACATATTAGAATGATTTCTGAAGGATCATGTGACACTCACCAGCCATTGAATAAATTATATTTAAAATATAGTAACATAGAAAACTGTTTTCTAGGTATTATGTAATTTAATAATAATATTTCACAATATCACTGTTTTACTGTATATTTGTCTCAAATAAATTCCATCCTAGTGATTATAAATGCTTCTTTTTGGCTTGCTATCTGTTATATAGCATCATAAAATAGCATCATAAAATGTTACAAAATATCCTTTCTATATTTTTCTTTTTTGAGAAACATTGTTATTATTGTTAATATCTTGCATTATTTTTTCAATCACATTTTCTAAACAGCACATTTGACATATTGTTGACAGAAATCCTAAAACTATTTTTTAATAACTATATTTGTAAAGAAATTTACACTGGTTATATCTTATTCCTATATATCTTGACATGTAACGTTGTTTCTCCTTACGTTGGCATGACCAGTCGAGGTGCAGATAAAACACTGTGCTTCTGAACAGTTCCCAAGTGATATCAGGCCACAGGACTGGTGCTGACAATTCCTGCAATCACTATATTTGTAGACAGTTAACGTCTCAAGATGCCGTCAGGCAGAGGCGATAAGAGATGAGCTTACCGGCTGCGTCTCTGTATGTGTGTGAGATACATGGGGTCACATGTAGCCCATAGACGCCCCAGTAGATGATAGCGGCACAGGATCAGAGACGGCAGACCGGTGGAAGGATGCTCTAACGGCCTGGGTCTCGCAGATTAAGGGAGGAAATGGCCCCCAGGAGCTGTGGAGGCCTTGGCTCTCCTCCCTGCCTGTCAATGCCCTCTGCGAATGATGGACTTTCTCCTCAATATTACAGTGCATTTCTTATCCTGAAAGGTAATGAAATCAGGCCTGACAGCACACAGTGACATTCTGCAGTGCCGCAGCATTATTGGCTAATAAACTCCCTCTTTTCTCTCTAGTCATGAGTCAGACAGGAAATACATTACGCCATGCTAATTTTATGAAAAGCACCACCATAAAGTTAAAGCTTGGTGAATGGCCCGAAGGTAGAGAAATGACAACACTGAAATTGCTTCATCGGCACACAACCAGCGTATTAATAGCAAAATACGGGAATAGGTCATAATGGTTTGGTTAACCCATTTACTCACAATCCCATTTCCTTTAAGTTAATCTCTCCTTTTTCCGAAACTCTGTCTTATATGATGGATTTTGCACTTAAATGGTTCATTGATTTGGCTTCTGAGCGGACATGTATTGTGCGAAAGTGCGCACCGATTTCCGAAACATCCTTAAAGGGATAGTCCACCCAGTTGTCATCGTATGCTCATGTCATTCATGTGTTGAACGCAAAAGAAATCCAGATAGGCAAAGATTTTAAGTTCCCACTGACTTCCATTGAACAAAAAAAGTCAATGGGAACCAAAACTCTTTGGTTGCTTATCAATATATTCTTTTATGTGTAACGGATGAAAAGAAAATCTTGCGGGTTTGAAAAGACATGATGGTGTGCAAATTCTTATGTTCACTGTTTCTTTAGTGTAATGCGAACTATAAGCGGTCGCTACGAAACGGGAACTTCTCTCTCACACTCCCTGCTTTGTGTTATCAGAATGTTTTTGGGATGGTGGGTGGGGGCACTCAGGCCTGGTGTGGAGACGCTGTCGGCCCACTCCCCCTCAAATGGAGCCAGGCTCAGCTGATAAGCCATGTCCCAGGCCTAGCAGGGAGCCAGGCCTATCTGAGTGACTGGGTGACACGCTCTTCCTTGGTCCAGACTGATAGACAGGCCAAAGGTACTCCACAGTGAGGAAGGGGAAGGAGGGGATAAGGATGGAGCCATCATCAATACTGTTGGAAATAATCTGCAGTTTTCTAAATCTATAGAAACTTCTGCAATTAATTAGTTGTGCAGGATGGCAAGTGGAGATAATGTGAAAATAATTAAAGGGGTTATTCACCCACACATGTTATAATTTATGTATCCTAATGTCATTATAAACCCATGTGATTCTTTCCTGGACCAAAAAAGGGTCCAACATCGGACCTTTTGACTTTTGTATAAAATATTTATTTATTTATATTCAATTAAACGCTTATTTTAATTAGTGATCCACAGAAGAATATCAGTCAAAGTGGTTTGGACTGACTTGTGACATTTAAAATCACAAGTTGGGTCAACTAACTGTGTAACCAGACCAAAACACCATTTAAACAATGCCATTTTTTTAATATGCTGATTTTCAACTAAAGTGTATTATATTGTAGATATTGATTGTTCTGTATATGATTCTCTAGGGGTTTTCGTACATTTTGATAACAAGGACCACAAATATGATGATCCCCTTATGAGGGACTCTCTTCCTAACATATAAATCTATATATTTTCATTTATGCGTGTCTAATCATACCATGTAGGAAATGGATATTATAAAGGCAGCATGCTTTTGTCAAATATATTCTGTATAAACCTGAAGAGAAACATTGTCAATTGAATACCTATTTATATGTATAATGCTTTTTACTGCGATTAACTTGCACAGTGTAGGATTGACTTTATTTGATGCTCTTCGTGTTTGAAAGAAAGATTGTATTCTCAAAAATTCCTATGTTTGTAAATCTGAGTTTTCATCATCGGTCTAGTCTTCTGTGTCACATGCTCCTTCAGAAATCAGATAGATAGATATAGATATATATAACAGTAAATAAATGTACGCTAATGTTAAAGCAATTTAACGTAAAGTAAAAAAGCTATATTTTTAAGGAAATTCAGCAGGCATGTGTTAAATTGATCAAATGACAGTAAAAAAGTTTATAAAATATTTTTATTTTAAATGCTTTTATTTTAAATCTATATATATCATATGTGTCAGAGACAAAAAAGAGTTTAACCAAAAGAAAAAAGAAAGTGTAATACTGCTTTAAATTGTTGTTTTCCCTCCAAAATTAAAACGTTTTCTGTTTAAATTCATTGCAATTTAGTTTTTTTTTTTTTTTTTTTTTTGCGCCAAAAATAAATATCACACATTTTTCCCTGATTTACAAAATGTATCCACTACAATGTCATTCAGTGTAACAATCTTGTCAGGCATATTTAAATAGAATATTAAAAAATAATTGTTACGTAAATATTGTGTTTTACTGAATGGCCATGTAAACAAATGTTAACATTTTATTCTCCAAAAACTTTTTTGAAAGCTTAACCCTCCTCTTATCCTTGGGGTCAATTTGGCCGCATTCAATGTTTAACGTATGTTCATATATAATTTACCCTTTTTTTTGCTTCAGATTGAATGACTTTTCCTAATTTAATGGGGAAACTTGGTAAACATAAAATAAGCATGATATTATTTTTTTTTTAATGCCCTGTACACGTTTTGTTACATTGGTGTTCTTTCGGTCTTTTAGCTATAAAACATAAGAAATATAAAAAATGTACACACATTTGTTTTGGGTGATATTGAGGTCACTATAACATGCTATGATTTTATAATATGTACTATAATTTTATTTGTTAAAAATTAAGGGTAACAGGAGTAGACACTTTACTTAGATTTAATAGACATAAAATCACTTTTGTGAATATCTTTTGATGCAGACATCTTAACATCTTTGACCCAAATATACGTGTGTATATATATATATATATATATATATATATATAAGTGCTGTATGGATGGCATGCTACAGCTACTGTGTATGATATGATAGTGTCTCTATCAACTATGATGAGCTACAAATCGTTTTGGGTTTGCTATACGCTCTTGGCAGTATCTGAACAGAAGCAGGGTGGTCTGCAGACATGTACATCAGTTTGTTTCTCACACATTTGAAGTGCAGAGCAGAACAGAGCTCCCACACTCATGATGTGACGTAACACAGGAAGATGACAGCTCAGCGCTGACTGAGCCGATGCATGTCTGTTGGCCGAGTATGTTGAAGGGAGGGAATGTGGGTGGTCAGAGGACGTTGTGTGTCCTTTTGTGTGTTGTGTGTGTAAGCAAAACTAAACCAGACTGGGTGAAATTCAAAAGGATCTCGTCACTCTGAAGGTATCCGAGGTGGAAGACCACACATTTCTGTCAGAGTGACCAAAACAGTTTTGTCTGTTCAGTGACAAGAAGTGAGATTGTTTTGGATTGGTTACAGAATACTGATAAAGCCTCCTGCTAATGTTTATAGGCACAAAACATCTATGTGTTAAATAACGCTACTAGACTAGTTTGTAAATGTATGGATAAGATGATGACTAGTGGTTTTAAAACTAGTTTTATGTTTTTCTTTGTTAGTGCGTGTACTTGTTTCATCAAGTGCATGTGTGACATAAACATTTAAAAATAAGTTGTCTGTAAAAATGTATTCATATATGTTATTCACAAAAAAGTGATTTTGTGAAACATAATCTGTTGTGCAAAGCTGAATTTTCAGCATCTACACTCCAGTCTTCATGAACCCTCAGTAAATATGTATCTCAAGAAACATTTATTATTATGAGCCATGCTTGTATTTTTTTTTTTTTCATGGAAACCAACATTTAAAAAAGCACAAAAACTAAATAATTCATTGAAATAAGTAAATTATTTATATATATATATATATATACATATATATATATACATACATACACAAAACAGTGTAAGTCTTTACTGTTGGATTTGATCAATTTAATGCACCCTTGCTTAATTCTTTCTTCTTTTTTTAACAATTTACAATTTTTAATAATAGAAAGAACAGTATAAATAAAAGTATTACTTAAAAAAACAAACAAAAAAAAACACATACTGACCCCAAACTTTTGAATAAAAATACCACATAACCACATAATTTCTCCGTTTTCATAGACAGAACAGAGAAGGGAAAAGAAAATACATTTTAAGGAAACAATATTAATCATTATGTATTTTAGCATCTTTTCTTTCTATGTAATAAAATAAAAATGGCACCAATTTGTAAAATATACTTTTTTTAAAATTGTATTAATTGAATAGAAGATTTATTTTTAAAGTAGAAATATTTTGTCAATTGTTTGACCTCATTGCTAAATAAAAGTATTAGTTTCTTTCAAAAAAGAAAAGGAAAAATGCACTGACTCCAATCTTTTACCCAGTATTGTATATTTGTATGTGCGCACACTACGAGCTCGGAGACACTGTGCAGAGCCGCAGCGCTCCCTCACTCTCTGATAGTGCACAAAAAACACAAGCCAATCCCAAGAGAGTCTATGAAAAGCCAAAGAGAGGACGAGAGCTTTACCTCAGTGTTATGCTCAACTATAGCGGGGCAGCAGACAAAAGAAAGAGAAATAGTTCCAGAGAGAGAGAGCGAGAATGCGGAGTGGTAGACGGTTAGAGAATGGCTGCAGCAGGGTTTGATAGGAGCCGGCAGGGGGAGGTCTGCTCTGATAAGAGGGAGACAGGCAGGCAGCAGCACTGATACAGCCAAACCTCTCACACCCAGACCAGTGTGGACATTGCTGAGGGCTGATTCAGATATATATATATATATATATATATATATATATATATATATTCATAAAATAAAAAAAAACGGTTAGCTGGTCAGTTAGAGCTACAAACATCCTAAACGATCATTCAGAAGATTGTGAGATCATTCCCAGCCCAAATACTTTCTTCTCCTCTCTGTTCTCTACATAACATAGGGGAGACTTTGGTAAATGTGTTGTATTTTCTTGTTGAAAAACTACAATTTGAATGTTCAGGTCTGTGTGTGTTTCTTTTTTTTTTTCCCAGCAAATCAGCAAGTGTTGCATTGATCAAATTGAAAAATACACATTTTTGCATTGTTAGAAAAAAAAAAATGTATTTAAACAAACAAATGCTGATCTTTAAAAGTTCTATTCATCAAAGAAACTGACAAAAAAGTATCTCATTTTTTCTGCAAAAATGTAACAAGCATGTGTCTGTGGAATTCTCCTGTTTTATGCTAGATGACCTGTCCTGTGATGGTCTTGTTTGGCTTACTATAATTATATTATGTTTTGCCATTTTTCTCAATTCCAGTGTTAGCATATTTATTGCTTTTTGGTGGAACGTATGTAAAAATATATCGCTGTGCGCTGTGCATTTCAAGTAATCTGGGTAACACATGTTGCTTGTGACAGGCTACAGCTAACACTGTATGACTGTGGCTTTTTCAGAAAGCTGGATTTCATGAGGCCGTGTGAAGGTCATTGACTTTGTTTCGTCTCAGCTTCTCACATTCATCATCCTCTGGCATCTGTCAAGTCAGTCAAATTTCTCTTTATCTCTTCACATCATAGTGAAAGAGGCTTCAAGTGCTCCAATTCACCAAATTAGTCTTCAAAGATAAGAAATATGATGTGCGTATATTTGTGCGAGAGCATTTGTGCACCATAATGATCAACATTAAGTCTGCTTTTAGTTTATAGACAGACAGACAGACAGACAGAAAATAGCAGATATAATATTGATCATATATATGATTTTTACATTTTAATATTTACTAATATGCTGATTATCTTTATTTCTGTGGAGTGTTATTAAAGAGCTGTCATAGTCAATGAGGATCCACCAATAAGAAAGCTTAGACTGGGAAGTGAGGGGGAATCAGTAGTGGCAATTAGATTATAATGGAGGACAATGTTATATTAAGTAATTCAGTACTTTTATGTCTAGAGCTGTGAATATTTTTATTTTACCCAAGCTACAGTGAGCATTCTCGAATCAATTCATTGCATTTATTTAAATAAAAAATGAACTTTATGAGTTGGATTAGATTAAAAAGGAAAGGAAAGGAACATATTAATTAAAAAATAAAAAAACATCTTATTTGAAGAATAAGAATCGACTTCTTTTTAAACCTTTATACAATACATAAAAATAAAAATGTATACATGTTTTTTGTTCAGTCTTTGTAAGACTTTTATTGCTTATATAGGCCAGTATGATGTAACCGAATGTAGAACTCATACTTAAGAAGCAAAAACAACTGTTATTCAGAGGCCCAAACTGAGCAAAAATATGCATTTTGGTGCAATTACTGGTAAACATTTGTCTGATGTATTTGACGATCACAGTGTTTTAAATGATGCATTTATAGTCAAGAAAATCAAAAGTGTTTCATCTTAAAATATCACTAACATAAGATTTACTGACAAAGACGTGTACCTAATATATGTCTGGTACAGTATAAAAATTAGTTTTATTTAAATTAATTTACTTGCTAAAAAAAGAAGTATAGGGGGGGGGGGGTTCTCTCCTCAACCACCACCAGTTTTTATTTAAAGTTTTGGCCATTAAAATTAAAGTAGGATTGCTCCACAATCAGCATTATAAAGAAAGTTTTCAAGCAATCACCTTTTTGTCTGCCATTCCTTGGTCAAACAAGTTTTCTCGTTCACATGCTGTTGGCAGACCTAATCTCTGACTTATTTGGGCCAAACTAAAAGTTTGAAATTCTGTTTGGTACCTTTAATGAGCAGAAATGTTTAAAACACACTTTTTGCGCAAACAAAAGTTCTGAAAGATTATGTGCTTTGCTCCAAATCCCCCAAGTTTGTGCTCACAGCCCTGAGTTTTATCATGCTCTGCCACAGCACCTGTCTGATTTCTTGTTTTTCACATTTCCTTTTAATAATACATGACTGTTTCCTTCACAGGCCAAAACTGTTATCTCTTCTCTTTAACTGTTTAGCAATTAGTGAGTGGATAATGGATCCACAGCCACACCAGACACTGCTGGTCCTCATACACACCAAGCCTGGTTCTGTCAGTGACGCACAATCAGTAACCTCATCCTGTGCTTTGCTGAGCAGGTGCAGCTGTCAGGAAGAGAGTTCTGCAAGAACCGGTTCTGTGAGTTTGTTTTGGACACGGCCTTAGGGCTTCCCTGTCCAATATCACAATCAGCTGGGCTTTTGTTTAACCCAGGTCTGTTTTTAATGAAGATGTTGGGGGGGGGACTTTGGGTATTATGGGGTATTTCTCTGCTGAAAAGAGCAGCAAATGCTCAGTATATCACAAGTTGACGTTTCCGTGTTTAAATCAAACCCATGTGCTTGAATAAGCTGGTCTTTTTTTAGGAGGATTGCGCTTTTTGAAAAGTAAAAAGGGTGACAAAATGATCAGATAATTGCTATAAAATACTAGAAATATATATAAAAAATTAAAATAATAAATAAAAAATCATTTGAATTATTCTGCTTTTTAAAGTTTGTTTAGAAATCATGATATTGTGATCATTTTATTATTTGTTTTGGGGCCAGTGAAAAAGTCGTAAAATGCGGAATTAATCAAAATGTTGAGTTTTAAATAATTGTTTCAACATTATTTAATTATTTAAAAGTATAGATGTAAATATAAAATTACAAATCTTTATTTATAAAAATTTGTAAAATAGCATTTTTTGTTTTAAAGTCTTTGTGTTTCAAAATAATATTTGAATAATTTGCTTTAGGTAAATGTTAGCATAAAATACACTTTAACAGTTCTTTTTTTAATTCTGAAAGCAATTATTTAATTTGGTTATTAATTTAGGCTTATTAGAGCAATGTCATATTTCTAATTTTTGTTTTTGTTTTATTGACAGCTCTGGTTTTAACCATTAAAAAGTCTGCGTATCCAACTTTTTCATAATTTTGTTAAAACAAATGAAATTTTCCATATAATATTTTCATTTTTAAGTAAAATGACGATATAAAAGTTTTTGGAAACAAAAACAATTGCTTAATTTAGTTTGATTATTGCACTTCTTTAAAAACATACAACATTTTCATTATTACAGTATTTATCTCAGAGAGAATCAGTGTAATAATATATTTAGGAAGGGGATCGCTTGCAAAGGGGTCGTCATATTTGAGTATCTTTGTTCGAAAGTCTCAAACCCCCTTATGAAGAACATAGAAATGTTGACAAAGGATTGGATCACTGACAGGAGAAGAATGCATCGTCAGCAGTAATGATGGATAAAAGCCATCATGATGATTTTTCTCTGCTCTGTGGTGCTACTGTGGTGAAAAGGCTTTGAGTTTGGAATGTCTTGTTTAGATTTAGGCTGATTTAGGGCTATGGAGATGAGTGCTGAGGATGCTCTTTACTGCTCTGTCATGTGTCAGTAGCAGAGGCGGAGAGAGAGAGAAGACCATGGTACATTACCTCTGCCCAGCTCGACTTTAGAGATCCTGATGAGAGCCAGGGATTAACTTTGGCTCCTGACTCCAGATTCCAGTGGCTGGGGGTTTGGAGGTCTGGGGTCACTGACTGATTGGATGAGACTTGGTGTCTGCTCTTGACCCATCTCTGGCATGGAAACACTAAAGGGTGAATTCACTAAAAAGAGCCTCTTTAAATGCATAGTATTTCACTGCGAAAACCTGTGCCTCATTTACTAACCATTTGCAAGTATTTAATAAGTTGTTTTCTGTTCTGCACAGTCACGTCTGCGTTTGTATGTGAATTAGGCTTGTTACTTGTGCCATCATTTTTGCAGAAAGTGTTTATGGTTGTCTTATGGGAGTTTTATGAATAATGCATAATATATAATAAATTATTTAGAGCTATTTTCGAAAATTGTCAAGAGAAAATTTAACATTGGATGAAAAATTACTTAAAAATTCTACATAATGTAAAAATACTTTTGAAATAATACATGTAAAATTTACAGGCATAAATGTAAATTTACAATTATTATTATTATTATTATGGCCTTGTGAAAATGTTGAAATCTGAACCAAGTAAAAATCTAGCAGATTATTTATTTGTTGGACATCAGTACAAATATATACGTGAACTGTACATATGTTGTGCAGTTCATAGGTCATTTCATATGCAGAGACCAGATTTTCAAAAACCAGCTGATCATGTCAGACAAAGTTGTGCGTTAAAAACATCTCTGTTCTTCTCTGACCTCTCTTTACGGGTCTCTATCATTTGCAGAAGCCCTCCTGACTCTGAACATCTTCCCGTACTATCACTCAGCAGCGAGATCAAAAGAGCGTGCAGTGGCCATGATGAAGAGAGCTCCAGGCTCTAATCCTGTCCGGCCACAAATACCCTACACTGAGGGAGAAAGAAGAGCACAGGAGATGGAGAAAGTGGAAACAGGCCTGCTTTCCCAGACTGTGGCGATAGACTTATCTGCTACGGGATGGTCGGGCAGGCCTGGCCCAGCTTATAGGTTCTCATCAGGAGCAGGCAGCCAATAAAAGATAAGTCTGAAAGCAACCAGCCAATAAAAGATAAGACTGTGAGCGTATCTGTGACTGACTTAGCAGAGAGTACACTAATGTTCTCGCTGCAGATATTAATTAGGCTATGTGACAAATACTCTTGTGCCCCTAGTTTCGCCAAACAGGTCCCATATACCTTCTTCCTTTCAAAAGATAGCAACCACATTATAAACAAATAATGCTAAATAAGTAATCTGTCAGTCAGTCAGTCAGTCAGTCAGTCAATCAGTTTGTTTTACAGTGACTGTGCTAAACAACCGCCCTGCTGGTTTAAGGTGGTTTAACATCTTAAACCAGTTCTAACTGGATTTTAGATCTACTGTATAACCATCTCCTGTAGTTCGGTCCACACACAAATGACTCCTATGAACAGATTCTTTCTGGTGAATAAAACTCTTATTGCTTACAACCTAAAGGGATGGTCCAATCAAAAATAAAATAAAATAAATATCTTTTTTCATAGAAGAAATAAAGCTGTTTATATAGTTACTATACTATTATAAAAAGAATGTTTGAGAAATCTATGATACGTCTTTTTTTATAAACGCACCAGTATAATTTAGTTCCCTATCCATAGCAGAGTTCTGTTCAGTCATTTTTGTGTGTTTCTTTTTAAATTATTATTTTCATTTTCTGTAAATAGTGTCCGTATGATACAGTCTTGTCAGTCACGTCCCCAGGGCAGGACTCCCTCTATTCAACATATGCACTGGGAATAGTTATATCAGGTCGCGGAGAGTCAATCCTGTTACAGATGAAAATGTAGCTCCCATTGATCCCGCAGACTTTTATTGATTCCAGTCTTTTCTTGTTTCGTCTTCCTCTCCTGCATGTTCCTCTCTTACCTTTTCCATTTTTTCTATTCTCCTGTCATTCTCTCTATTGTCTAACTCTTGTCTGCTCATTCGGTCTCTCTTTCTCTTTTTCTCTTTTTATTTTCCTGTATGGATTCCTCAGTCAATTTGTTTACCGACCACTGTAACTACATCCATTAGTCTGACCCTAAGAGCTTGAGGACAGCCCTGTGACAGCCATCAGACTAATGCAGCTCTGACACAATAATTACACAGTGACCTAAAGAAAGGGCCCTGCTGTCCTGTTGTATGTGCGGCAGGCAAACCTGGTTACCACAGCGTCTAAGGTTTTGACCAGTGCCGCCCCCATAACCCAACAGCTCTAACAAAACCACCCGGAGACACATGTGTTCGTGTGACAAAGGAGAAATGAAGCCACATGTTGATCACTTCTTCTCATTTTACTAAAAAGATTGATCAGGTGACCTTATCAGGGTTACTTGAAGTTAGATCCTCTGCCTAAAAATCTTAGTTTCAGTTCAGATTTATCTAGGATCTGTCAAATTCAGTGATGCAAGATGTAAGTCTATTATAATGAATGCTTTGTGTGTCAGTGATTTTCAACATAGTAAAGAGATGTTGTAAAATACAATGAAAAGCAAATTTAAAATATATTGTACTATTGTTTTGTTTTTTATTACCAAAATAGTCCAAAGTTTTCAACCCCAAAAATATGCACAGCAATTTTAATGTAGCCTATATTGTTGTTAATTAAAACTTAGAATACAAATTACTTAAGTTAATAATATAATGTTTTTATAAATTAGGTATTTACAAATATTATTTGTTTATTTTGGTGCTGTAAAATGATTAATCAAATCTAAAATAAAAGTTTTAGTTTATACACAGTACACACAAAAAAGTTTGTATTTTATACACAGTGCACACAATATAAAATATAATATAAATCTAAAATATTATATAAATCTAAAATATTATATATCACAAAAAAGATTAACATGCATGTATATATTTACGGAAAATTTATTTATTAAATATACATATATATATATATATATATATGTATGTATGATATAATATATATGAATATAAATATATACACTTAAATGCATGTAAATATTTTCAAAATATATGCTGTATGTGTGTGCTTTTATAAATGCATAATAAATATGTACATTATAAACAAAAACCTTTATCATGATTAATCGTTTGACAGCACTAGTTTATTCAAACTATTTTATTTTATTATGTATTTTATTATTCTAAATTATTTTGTATTAAATATTGTATAATTCATTTTTAAACCTGGACAAAAGCTGCATTTATTTATTTTATTTTATTGCTTTGATAAAAACAATATAATGAACATGTTTTTATTAATGAGATATTTACAAATGTTGTTCATTTGTAAAAATACAATGTTCTACTATTAATCACACAAATAAACCTTATCATTTTGGACAATTTGTGTTTTAATATGAACAAGATCCCAGCTTTGGTTTTGTTTTAATTAATTTAATTTATTATTATATTTTTTTTACAAGCAGACTGCAAATGTAATAAATGTAAATGTAATAAACATTCCAGTGCCCATAAATCAATTTAATTTATTATCCACAATAATCACAATACAATAAAAATGTTTCTATCGAATATTGTGAATATAGTGTTTATATACTGTTCAGTCAACTGTTTTTACATATTATGTTGGATAAATGTTAATTTGCAGTTGATGTGCTGTCACAGGTGTGTTTATCAGCTATTTTACAGTGCCTCTGCCTGTTCAACTCTGTGAATATATCATATATACATACTTTTAATCCAAAACATGGTTTTAAACCAGCTCTTACCAGCAAACCTTGCATTGTGTTTTAGGGCTCAAAGAAATGTCTTTAAACTTAACGGATAGTGTTCTAGTAGAAAATTACTTGCACCTTTTCTCTTTTTTTTCTGTAAGTGTACAGTTTCCAAACATGTCCTTTGTGGTTGGATTCTCACCTGCGTGTCT
This sequence comes from Enteromius treurensis, assembly GCA_032275025.1. Lineage (NCBI taxonomy): Eukaryota > Metazoa > Chordata > Actinopteri > Cypriniformes > Cyprinidae > Enteromius > Enteromius treurensis. The sequence goes on along the minus strand of JAUCMU010000030.1, from coordinate 15,924,455 downwards.
CCTTGTACTCTGATTTCAGTCTTTACCTCTGCTGTGAGGTATGAGCCCCTCTCAGCACTCGCTAATGACGGACAGCTGAAGGCACACTCTCAGGACTCCAATCAAATTTACAGCCTTCTAATTGGATTAGAGGAAGCCGGGGGGAGGGCTTTTATATCTGTTTTTTCCTTTCTCTTTTTGTCCTCTCGTTTGCGCTGTGGCCTGCGTGCCGGGGTGGCATGCAGCGGTCTGAGTGATGGACAAAAGGAGGAGCTGTCAGCGGAGCTGGGGGTTCGAGCCAAGCCAATGAGCGCTCTGCCGCAGAGGCACGGCTGCTGCAGACAATTGTGATGGGTGACAATGTTTTGTCTGCAGACTGAGGATCTGTCCACAGGCTGGCTGAATGAGAAGATGCTTTCCACGGATGACACCGAGAGCAGAAAGCAAAAAGGCAGGGCAAAGAGTGAAACATCACTTAGCTCATTCCCGCACTGCCAGCACATCCATTCTCCTGCAGCACGGGTTCAATGCCAGACAAAGCATGTCACTCCTTGTGTCTCTAAAGCAAAGAGCTGAACTAAAAATAGAAACCAACATCAGTTGGAGCACAAATTGTACATTAAAGGGATAGTTCACGCAAAAATGAATATTACCCCATAATTTACTCACCCCCAAGCCATCCTAGGTGTATATGACTTTCTTCTTTCAGACAAACATAAAGGGGAATTAAATTAATTTCCTTATTTGTTAATTGCTTTGGATAAAAGTGTCTGCTAAATGACTAAAAGTATAATGTAAACATTCATTTCTAAATTATAAATAGGTTTTAAGTGACTAAAAATAATCATGATTTGATTTTTCAGTATACTGTGTTAATATGAATATTTCTTTGAACCATAAAACACAGTTTAATGCATAATTCAAAATACGGGTAATCATAAAACATCTTTAATAATAACACAGGACACCTTAAGATACTTTTTTTAGAGTGTAATATTTCCCATTATAACAGTTTTTACTGTATTTTTGATCAAAACGTTGGTGAACATGAGACTAAAATGATAGACTTTTAATAAAACCTATTCTTAAAATCAACTACCTCTGGAAACACACACACATGCATGCAATCAATTGGCCACATGGTGACTGTCTTCCTGTCAAAGCTTTGCTTTGTTTCCATCCAGGTTTTATGATCAAAGTGTGCAAAAAAGGCCATCAGCACCTCAATTAAATTAGTTTGAGAGGTTACATAGAACAGCGTCAGTGCTGCTCATGGTGTGTGTGTGTGTTAATGTTAGAGCTAGAGCATGTGCATGTGAACACACACGCGAGAGCCTTGCTTTGCCCCTGTAGAGAGGTGACAGCGAACACACTTGTCACTTTCTGTATTTTCATCAGTGTTGCCGGCGTTCCTGACAGTATAGTGAATGTTTTTGGGCCGGTCCGTGGGAATGAGCAGGAATAGCTTCCTCTATCAGTTCGTTCACACAGGATTCTGTCACCTTCCTCATCGCACACCTCACCGCTGCCATTCTTATCCCAGCAGGGCCCATGCTGATCACCGCATGCCACTATATGGACACTGTCCATGCTGACCACAGAACCAGAAACCCAGAGCACCGCGAAGACCACCATAGATAAGAAACTGCACTCAGCTTAAAATGTAAGTCAATAAAAACTTCATTGGTACTTTGGACATACAGAATGTTTTAACGGATGTATATGTGTAAAAAATGAACCCCTATATTCAATAAAAATATAACAATTTTACAAACCCATTGGGGTTAATAAAATACTAATAAATAATACAAATGATTTAATTAAAAATGTTAATATAGCAAATAATTCAAACTGTTTAATTAAAAATAAGATTAAATAACAAGCTTTGGAATAAATTAATAATTGACATCAAAATGAACTAATTTCCCAAGCCCTTAGGGTTAGTAAAAAATCTGATATTTATTTAGTTGATAATATAAATGTATTATTTGAAATTAAATATGCATAATTACTAATAGTACAAAATAATCAAACTAAAAGGCACACACACACACACATACACACATGATCATCGTTATTATTATAATGCTATTATCAGATAGAACTGTAGAAATAGTAACTTAAAATATCAAATCGTACATCAAATAATTATATTAGGTCTGTGTCTGAGGAGTCTAAAAAAAAAGTCTAAATACACAGTTTCATTGTTTTAAGAAAAAATAAGAATTTAAATTAATTTTTAATTAATAAATTAGTTGGATGAAGTAGGACTTTATCATGAAGAATGAACTCTAAATGCCAGGAAATACTTTTTATTTATTTATTTGTTTTTTACAAAATTATTCTAATTCATCTAAAATGTATACTGACAAATGTGCAGAAGGACTGTTAAGAAAGCAAATATGATCAATACTGGATGTTTACTATGAAGAGAGATGAGCGTCTGAACCTCAACTCGTCTCTGCGTGTGAACCTCTGAGCTGTCTGCATGCAGCTGAAAACAAACAGAGCGTCGGAGCAGGACTGCTGTTGATAAACACTTCAGCAGCTGCCATTCTGCCATGTAGACCCTCAGACAGACTCAAGACAACTTAATCCCGCCCCACTTATCTTCATCCCTCGCTTTCAATCTCTTTCTCCATTTAACTCCATCCCTCAGTCTCCTGCTCTCCTCAGTGTACTTAGCAGAGGCGTGTGAGTGAGTGTGAGGCAGGAGGGGGCTGTTTGTCTTCATGAAAATCTCTCCAGGTAACCTCTGGAAACCTCTGTGCCCCTACACCACAGCTAACGTGCCTCCAAAAGAGATGAGCACATTAGCAACAGAGCACATGTCTTAATGACACCCTGACCTGTCAATAGCTGATTCAAAACATTATTACTCTTACTAATTCTGACATATCTTTATGCTCTTATGAATTTAGCTGAAAGTATCTGAAAACCCACCGAATACTTTACACTTTATACTGTTTTTGCATAACATTTTTAAATTATATGCACAATGGAAAAACAGGATTTTTGAAAATTGTTAAAAACAGTCAAAGGAAGTGCGTTTCATTTAGAGCGGGGCTGATAAAGAAGAAGAGAATCAGCAGAATGAAGAGGAAGAGAAGGCATGTAAAGGGTAGCTGAATCACAGATATAAGATGGAGCCAGTTCATGCACTGCTTTATAAGCATATAAATGTTAAATAGTATGGGTCCCAAAACAGAACCCTGAGGAACACCATATTGGACCTGACTAATTGATTTTGAATATATGAACAGATATTTTAACAGATGCCAATTTTAAAGACACATTTTCATACACTTTGGGTGCAAAAGTATGCAGCATATTTGAATTTTAGGGTTTTTTGTAGATTATTTAAGAAGAAATACGTGTTTTATATTTTATGCTTTACATATCACACAGTAGAGCAAGATACATATGCACTGGAAAATGTGGGCTCTTTTTGTAAATAAATTAATCTGTTCATGAAAGAATCATAAAAAAAAAAAAGAAATATTCAGCCACACAATTAAAAACAATGAATTGCTAATAACAAGTAAAGTTTCTTGAACATCAGATCAGCATATTTAAATGATTACTAAAGAATCATATCCCACTCAAGTCTGGAGTAATGATGCTTTGCCATCACAGGAATAAATTACATTAAAAATATATTCAATTAGACAAGAAGTTTTATTAAATTATTTATTTTTACAGTATTTTAGATTAAATAAATGAATACTTATTGTTCATTGAAGACTTATTTCAAAAACACATATACTGCAGACACCTCTCATCCTGATCCAGACCCTCTTATTCGATAGCAGAGCGGGATGCCTGAGGATTAGTGGTGAGTGCAGAACGGCTGCTCTGTTTTCTGTCCCATCTCCCACCGTCAGCAAACATTTAAGTACCTGGGATTGCGCTGCTGGTAATAAATATGTGAAGGCTTTAGTGTAGTGTAAACACGTCCCTTGCACCAGAAGGTGTAAACCTCCTCTCGGAAGGGGAGGGGGGTTAAAAGATGAAGTGCACTCGATGAGAAGCCTGTCTCCACCTTGTTGCTTTATGGTGTGTTTGTTAACCTGTGACGTCCATGCGCTCACATGAACACCTTGACCTCTCTCAGGTGTTTATGTCTCTGTGTGAATGAACGGGAGTGTATGCATTTCTGAGTGCACTTGAAAGTTTTTCCCACATAGATCTTTGTAATTTAGCATTAGCTCACTGGTACTGCAGGCCATGGCGTGAGCAGAAGGCATTACGGGACGTAATAGGCCTTTTAACCTCTAACTTATCTCGTGCATAAATGCTGTGCATCACTCCAGCGAGTGGTGGTGATTGGAGGAGGCCATGACCAAGAGCAACGGCCGTCCTTCTACTGGAATGTACCCTCATCCTCATTCTACCCATTAGCCGGGAATCAGTAGTCTGGTGCCCCTCAAATATGCTTGGGATTTGGCCAGGATTAGTCCGTTACAGTTTGTGATTCTGACTGATTCTCATTAGGCTTCTAATGGAGACAGGAGTTGAGCCTTTAGCATGACACGTCTTTACTTTAGTAAAAGTTACTGTCGCCATTAACGTTCTTCCAGAAAGCATAATGCCTTCAGAGAGAACACGATTCAGGCAAACGAAAGTATTACTGTTGCACATATACTTATGGTTGGTGTTGGGAAAGGCTACTTAGGTAACAAATTACCCTCTCTAAAATGTAATAAGTGGTGTAACTGTTTCAGTTACATTTGATTACTTTTCTAAATCTCTCTTTTTTTTCAACTGTAAATAATTTGGAACGTTTAAAGCAGACAGGGTTAACCTTATGGTAGTATTCAACACTGATTACTGTCACTTTCCAAATCCTTCATTACTTGAATTAAGATTATAGTAAGGTTAAAAACAGATTGCAAAACATACAATAGTATACGCTCTGCTGGGTCACCGCTATTGTACGAACAACCTATACGGGCGTATTAGTTGGAGGACAAGTTGGACTTATAACTCAACCAGCACTGTTTGTGTTCTGAACCTTTAAATTATGAGATTCACTGTGAAGACGTGCGCTATTACTTTTTTTTGCTGGCAGACACTAATACAGGCAAAAATATACATATATTTACATTGAAGGAAGAATTTCAGATCTAATGAACAAAATATAACTGAGAATGTATATCCTACCAATCATCCAGAAGTTTTTTTAATGCCACATTTGGCTTTGTTTTGACCAAATCATCCAAATCATAAAAATACCATAATGTAATTGCAGATATTTAGGAAATATAAGTTTGCATACTTATTTCAATGCTACAGCCAGTTATTATATTTTGAAATGTGCATTCTGTGTAAGAAAGTCTGTTCTTGTTTTGGACTGTGTGTTTTCGCCCACTGCCAATTTATCCAACAGTATTTCAACACACCAGGTTGCCAGTGGGCGTTAAACAACAGCGTATTGCAACCACGGAAGCGAGCAAAGAAAATGGTTCAGAGATCGCGAACTGTACCTGACCTAAATGGCCTCAGCATCCATCTAAAAAGCTCTGTGAACAGATAAATATTAAAGTGCGGATAAATCAACTTATGAATTTCCTCAATCTGGCAACCCACTCGGTAAATACGTACTGCGCCTTTAAATTTTTTTGTACGTTCACTAAATTTGAAGCCTTACTTTTTTAGTGATTACAATACTAAATTATATTAATAATAATTTAATTAATATTAAATTAAATGATTGTATTTGAAGTTGACAGCACCATAAAATTAAATTTTACAATACTTTTTTTAAATAGTCAGCAGGTGTGCCTTGATGTAATGAGTGTGTACGTGATGCATACCCCTCTACCTCCCCTCTGTGAATCACGTCTGTCCCATTAGCGGCTTTTCTCTGCGCTGTTTTAATCAGATGAAAGTAGCAGATAATGCCCCCCTCCACAGCTCCATCAGCCTTGGCTGCCGGGTGGGATTTTAATTGGCCACAACTGGTCCGAGATTAACAGAGGAGACCTGTAGTCGCCCTCCGCTCCGATGGCTATCAGACGTAATTACCTCTGCTCATGCAACACACTCTTTCCATAATTTCACATAATCTCCAGGTGTCAGCATTAAATCACCTGAGCTTCTCGCACAGGTAACATTCGGTTCTTGGCTTCAACACAAAGACTGGATGCTGCTCACAACCTGAGGTGTTATTGTGCAGTATGAATTCAGTCATGTAAGAATGCTCGCAATTACGAGCCCAAAGTGTCCAGATGGATCATCTCAAAAGTGAAGTTTCTTTGCCCTGTCCTGGGGGCCTTAGCGAGAAGAGGAAATTTAAGCCGTGCTTTTGTTTGAGAAAGTGCAAAGAGAAGTGCAAAGTGTGCTTCATTATTGTCTCCAAATCCTCCCAAAGCTTCAGCTGTCATTACTCTGGTCCTATCTGTGTAAATGGCATAATTCCATACATCAAAGTCTTTGAATGGAAATGATGACAGTTGGGATCACGGGCAGCTTATGTTCTGAAAGTGAACGTGACCCCTGAGGCTCAGCAGCAATGTGATTCATATAAAAGTTAGGACATCTGAAGTCAATTCTTTTCTTGCAGTACAACAAAGATGAATGTAATAGCAAAAGTTCATCTTTTGTAAACGGCAGAAATAAAATAAATGGGTTGCTTATATGCATCAATTAACACTTATAATCGGAGGTATCTGTTAAAAGCTACTAACATCCTGCCAGGAATTACGTTTTGTGGTTTCAGAGGTGTGCCGTCTCCTTTAAAATGTATTCTTGTCATAACACAGATTTCTAAGTCCTCAGGGCAGTGTGGAAAGCCAAATGCTATAATTGCCCAGTAGCTCTCACTTGTGTTATTTGGCAATTTTAAGACAATTTTTCCCTCTATTCATTCGAAACACTTTATTGTGGTGAGTTCAGACTTTATTTCATTGGAAAATTATTTCTTAAAGGTATAGTGGAACAAAAAAAGGAGGGAAAATCTTCTGTTATTTACTAATCCTTACACTGAAGAAATAATCATAACAATAATAATAAATAAAATTAAGTGGTTGCAATCAATTCATTTTATCTACATTTAAATAAACAAATTTATTTGACTAACTTTCAATAAAAATGTTTAAAGTAAATGTATGGTAAAAAAAAAACAAAAAAAAACTTTGCAATCACCTAAAAACATTTATCAATTTTTACAATGTACTTTATTTCAAAAACATTGTAAATCAATTTTCAATAAAATTCAGTATTTCTGATTCCTAATTTCACATTTAACTCAATTTGCTACTTGACATTTCTTTGTAGTTAGTTGTGAAATGTAGTAATTCCTGAGTGATTTTATTTCTCCTTTTTCTTCAAAAGGAAAAAAGTAAATACTTTGCAATACTTTTTTTCCATTTTTCATTACAATGAATGTTTATTCATGCTTTCAAACTTCTAATAAGATGCTGTAAAATATCAGTAAAGTTCTCTAAATGACTCATATTCCAAGATTGATGCCATATGATATACTTGTGTCATAGTTCAGAAAACCACTCCGAATGATTTGTTTAGGAGTCAAACCGATCTGGTTCTTGACAATATACCAGCTTCCTGGTCAATGAAGGAGTAAAATTATTATAGTGAATGACAATATGTCCGTTTCTCACTTTAACACTTCTGATACTTTCATGGTGCATTCATTCATTATAACTACATAGAAAAAAACATGAGGGTAAACAATGACAAAATATATATTTTTTTTACTTTAGTGATTACTACAGTGATCATCCTGCCAGAGGAAAGCTCTTTTCCCATTGAGGAACAGCAAATTGTGCTCCTGGCCATTTAGTTGAGGAACTGTCAAGTTCAGAACAAAAGAGAGCACTAACAAGGTTATTGACACAGGGCACTTTCTGTTCCTTAGCAAAACAGTCTTGCCAAAAGGTTTAAGGCAACACTCACAAACATTAAGTAGCATGCAAAAGCGGCAGCCTTTTCATTCATACTCTGGGAAATCGGATGTTGTATTTTACATAGAGGTTATTTTCACGTCAGTCTGACTATTCACAGGATTTTCCTTCAGCCTGGCATTGAACTAGCACAGGTTTTAGAAGAGTTATGTCTCACATAAACATATGCATAAGCTATTTTTGCCTATTGAGTGCACAAATGGCACATAAAACTTGCACTATACACTTTTATTTGTCATTCTTTTTTCTTGTTAAAGGGATAGATGTCACTTTAGTTATCGTGTCACTACAGAACATTTGGATTATACCAGTCCGATTATGTGGAATAACGTCTTTGTCTTGTCGAAGACTAAATGTTTTAAAGACAGAAAATTATGAAAGACAAAAAATTCAAAAGTACAGTAGAAACAATAATATTTTACGTTACCCCAGTCTTAAGTGTCACATGATCCGTCAGAAATCATTCTAATAGGCTTATTAGAAACATTATCAATGTTGAAACCAGACGTGTTGCTTAATATTAGAGTGAGATACATTCTATGACGAATAAAGTTCAAAATGCATCACCATATATTATTTATTTTAATGATTCTAGCATTTATTTATTAAGCATGTAAAATATGCAATATGCTATTTTAAATGTCTTTACTGTCATTTTTTTTTTTTATCTTACATTGTCTAAATGATGACAGTTTAACTATTACTTTAACCCATGCAACAGATTTCAAATATGATGTTTATTTTACAAATAGTTTCTGTTGTGTGATTCGTTTGGAAAGTTTGGCAACCATATAGTTAATAACAAACCATCAAGGTTTTCTAAAATAGTTCATTTTCATAGCCAACATTCGTAATTTATATATGATGCTAAGATTGCCATTTATATTCCACTGTCACCACTTCTTTAAATTATGAGCAAAAAACAGCGACTTTTTTCTACTGTATTAGTAATGTATGACTGTTGCATGTGTGTGTTGTAGCGTGAGTGTTTAAGCGTGGTAGGAGGCACTGAGAGATGGGAGGAATGCAAACAGACAGTCAGTTTTATAACTCTTTGGCTCCAGCTCTTATCTGCCCTCCTTTGAATCTACCCCAGCGCAGCAGGGCCAGAGAAGCACGCAGTCGGCTGGGTTAGGGTTCATATTCTGACCATCGGTCTGACGCTCTAATTTTTCCAGAACAGTAGCACTGTGTCTGGCTTTTGCACCCTCGCAGGGGTCCTTGGCCTGTAGAAAACTGAAGAACCCTGGATGACGTGACACAAGTCATGCATTACAACCCAACATTTCTCGTGTCAATGTAGGACCCATTGCAGTGCCATTAATGATGAACCGTGTTTTCTGCAGCAGTGCTGTATGCGAATGGACTCTCATTTTTCTTCCGGTCAAGATGAAGTCACCAGAGAAGGCCTTCCAGTGTGAGTCATTTGGCAGCGACTGTTTGCTCCTCAGAAGGTGTATTCAGATCCCAGGTCCAGCTGACCTCTGGAGCTTCTCACCCAAACTGTTTGTGGAGCCAGACATGAGATTAGAACGGCTGCATTTCTCTGCTCTCTTGACTTGCTTTCTTTTCTTTCTGCTGAACTTGTCCGTCGCCCCTTCCTCCCTCCCACAGTTCATGTTTTCCAGACACGTCACTCCAGCAGGGATACAAAGCACTTATATAATTGTACTTTATTTTTAAATGTATGTATTTGTACTTAGCTTGATTTCTATTAAAAGTGGATTATACATATTTTTAAATATATTTGTGTTTTTTATTATTATTATTGTTATTATCTTTTTTTAATGCTTTCAGATGCATTAAAACCTCCTGCTTCTGTGTTGGATGCAGTGAAGCAATAATGGACAATTGTTGTAGCAGTAAGTAAATGCACCCACCTCACTTTTACACTTTACATGTTTTTTTTAAGCATGGTATCAAACACATAGTTTATTAAGTTGCATGAGGCAAAGTTAGAAGATATTTGACTGACTTCCTTTCTGACAAAATATATTTGAGTTTATTTCTGCCATCTTGGCATCAATTGTACACCACCCTGCCAATGCTACAATTCAACAACACAGATACTTAATGCAAAAATGTATAAATAATTATAAATAACTTATATATAAAGTAAAAAATGAATTGTATATTTTTACAAATATTTTATAAATCAATATATCTATTTATCTAATAATCTATTAATTTAAATGTTTATTAATCACCTTTTATAAAAACATAACAGTAATACTTTAAAATAAGGTGTCATTTTTTTAAACATCAGTTAATGTATTAACTTTTTCCTGTTTTAAATCAATAAATATTAACACATGTTTTTGCATTTGTTAAATGTCAGAATCAAGCAAGGGAGAATTTTATGGATTTTTTTATTTATTACTTTCATCAGTCAAAAATTTACATCCACTTCCTTAGTATTTGGTAGAGTTCCCCCGAAGTTTCATTTGGGCCAAAATATTTCTACAATATTTTGCTGGAATTTTGGCCCACTCCTCTTGACATAACTGGTGTAACCTAGTCAGGTTTGTAGGCCTTCTTGCTCGCACTTGCTTTTTAAGTGCTGCCCTCAAATCTTCGATGGCATTGAGATCAGGGCTTGTGATGGCCACTCCAATACCTTGACTTTGTTGTCCTTAAGCCACTTTGTAACTAATTTGGAGGTATGCTTGGGGTCATTGTTCATTTGGAAGACCGATTTGCGCCCAGGCTTTAACTTCCTGGCTGATGTCTTCAAATGTTGCTTCAATATATCCACATAATTTTCTTTTCTCATGATGCCATCTATTTTGTGAAGTGCCCCAGTCCCTTCTGCAGCAAAGCTCTGTGTTTGAGGTGTGCCTTTATAAACATCCACAGGTGTGCCACCAGTCAACTCAAATGGAATCAGTTAACCTATCGGAAGTTTCTTAAGCTCAGAGTGGAATCATCTGGAGTTTTCTTTTTGTTTAAAGACACAATAAACCGTGTGTGTATGCTTCTGACTTTGATGAAAGTGATAAAAAAAATCATACAAATTCTCCCTCGCTCGATTCTGGCATTTAACAAATGCGAAAAATATGTTAAAATTTATTGGTATTACACAGAAAACGTTTACTCTGATTTAATGTTCGACAGTAAAGAAAAAAAAGTTTTTGTGTTTTTATTTTTTTATTTTCTGAAGTGTAAATATCTGGTAATTAACAAAAATACAGTTGTTCATTGTTTATTTATGATATTTATCACAGTGCGTTCACTAATGTTAACAAGCACAACTTGTGATTTTAATAATGCATTAGTATATGCTGATTAATGTAAATGCTAAGATTAATAAATGCCGTAGAAGTATCGTTCATTCTTAGTTTATGTTAACTAATGAACCTTATTGTAAAGTATTCCCAGTAAAACATAAGCATATACACATTTATTTATTTACCTACTTTCCAATGAAATCCATTTCAAAATTATAGAATTTATTTAATTTATTTATGTCTTTTGGCTGGATATTTGACTTCCATAAAGGTATAATTTCTCAGTATTTTTACTGACTTGTGTGCCAAGGACACTGTAACGCCCATGCACTGTGTTTGTTGTCATTTCCCCATGTGCTCTCTGTGACCTAGTTTCTGTCTCTGTCTAATCA
>JAUCMU010000030.1:15896873-15912832 GCA_032275025.1 Enteromius treurensis | reverse complement strand
TCAGTTTAGTTCATGTTGTCCGGTCATTGATGTTGTATGGTTCTGTTCGTGTGGATTCCCTGCTTGTACCTGTCTTCATGCCATTGGATTATTAAAAGGATTTATATCTAAGTACTTTGTATCCACGTTCTTGCTCTGCCAAAGGCAAACCGTGACAGACACAGAGGCTGTACAAATTAGATTTCCCCATGGGTCCAATCAAACATATGTTTTTAAGAGAAAGTGTGTGTGTGTATTGGCCTATAAATGCATCTGTCGGCTTAATTAGAAGTGAGATTTTGTGGGGTTAACTTATGCGCACCTCTTTCATCAAATAATTGGTTGAGTTGATTTTTACCATAATTGTGGTTTGTATGAGATGTTAGTGATCCTGTATGCCTGGTTAACAAAGGATGTCTGCAGAGGCGAATGAGCAATCCCTTTTAATTTTCAAACAGCAATGTGACGTCTGTGTCCAGTGTTTGACTGTTCTTGGTGCGAGAGAAAAGTGATATAGCTCTGTGTGTGTGAGAGAGTGAATGACTAGGATAAGAAGAGGTTCTTGGCGCCGCTGTGGTGATCTTTTTGTTCGGCCTTTCCTGACACCCTCCCTTCTGTAATGCCAATATCTAAGTACTGTACAATAGATCTTACAACTACTCATCTTACAGCGTTCCCGTTTTTAGTGGGCACAGCTTCAAAGCTTTCCCATGCTGACATATCAGCTCAAGAGACTGCATATCTTCAAACACAAAAAAGACGACTCACTCATGGCTGTCTGGATACGAGAGCACGCGACCGTAACCTGGCAGTGAATTTAATTTTCCCTAATACGACACGCAAAGCAACTCGTTGCTCCTTAAAGCACTAGGAGGCACTGGATACAGGCCGTTTGAGAATCAACACAGATAATCACCACGACAGCAAACACGTGAAGAGCACAATCGATAGCCGGAGCTCACACCAAGGTCACACCGTGACATGCAAACAAGCCTCGGCGTTCCCGTCTCGCATGCTAAGTAGCCGTGACTGCTACTTGGGAGATGTTTGTCTCTCGGGGAAGGCATCGCAGTGCCATTGTTTGTGAAATCTAATAGGCCTGTGTTGTGTTCGCTGGCTTTATGCTGAGCAGTGAGCTTTATTCCCTCATCGCTTCAGCAGCCTGTTTGTCCATTAATGCTCCATTAGGGAAATTAGTGCTGTAATTGGGGAGGCGAGAAGAGATCAGGAGACTAAAGTGAAGGAGACGTGACTGTGAGTCTTAAAGGGCCACTGGATGTGGTGTGATCAGAACCTGTGAGATTTTTGAGGGATCTAACAAAATAAAAATGTCAATTGATTTACTCTGAAGCTGACACTGAATGTTGGAAAAAAAACAAAAGATGCATCTCTAGAGCCGTGATCTTAACATCAGGTTTGGCTTAAAAATATTGCTAACAATATCAAATCTAATAGCATTTAATTTAAAGAAAGATAACGTATTTCTTAATAGTAAAATATACAGTTTTTAAGTAAATTTTAGTTAGCTTTGAAATATTTATATTCTATATACATTTTGCAGATGAATGTTATGTCCAAGCTATTGAGTGGGGCTCACAAAAATGTGCTGTCAAATGATTAATCACGAGTAATCGCATCCAAAATAAATGTTTTTGTTTACATATGTGTGTATACTGTGTTTATATATAATTACACACACATACAGTAGGCTATTTGAAAATATTTACTTGTGTATTAATTTATGTATTTGTTTTTTTATATATTTTATATTATATATTAAAATACGTTTTACTATATAACCATTGCACATATATATTTTTTTAAATATACACAGTACATGCATGTGTTTGTTTTTATACATAATACATATACACAGTATACACACATGTTATGTAAACAAAAACCTTTATTTTGGATGTGATTAATCGACAGTTCTACTTTTAATATATTGTTTTCTAATTCAATGACATTCATACATTATTAAAATGCTGTTTGATGGTTTTGTGTCAGAATTATTTTAATACTATGTATCAGCATGATCAAAAGCAACTGTAAAGACTTGTTTGTTATAAAAAAGTAACAATCAACAATATATATATATATATATATATATATATATATATTCTATTCATCAAATAATCCAGAAAAAAAATTTGTTTTCCAGATATGTCCAGTTATTAAGCAGAACAACTGTTTCAACATTGATAATGGAAATATTTCTTGAGCAGCAAATTAGAATGATTTCTGAAGGATCATGTGACACTGAAGAGTAAATGATGCTGAAAATCCAGTTCCTCATCACAGGAATAAATGGCATTTGAAAATAAATTTAATCATAAAACAGTTGATTAATATTTTAATGTGTTAGTTGTACTATGTTTACTATTTTTGAACGGTAGTGTAAGTCTTCAATCATGAAGTAAATATTCATTTATGATAAGGAAGCTGTGTTTATTTAACAAATCCAAGGAGGCAGTAGCGTGCGTGTGTGTGTGTGAGAGAGAGTTTTAGGGTGTCTGTTTTGCCTGAAACTCTCCAGGTCTGACTTCTTTGTTATAAGTGTTCTTAAAGTAGCTGGCAGAAAGTGCTCTTTTTGATTTGCTGCAAATTACTGAAAGCTAGCTTAGAGTAATCCCCACTTATAGACGCTGGGATATTTGCTGTAGCAACGTAAATTCTGACCTGAAACCTGAGTTTGATAAATTAAATAAACAATAAGAGAGCAACATCCTTTTGAACATCACCTTGTAACATCACCCTGTAAACACTCTTAAAAATAATGGTTACAAATTTTGGGTTCCAAAATGAACCTTCACAGAACAGTTCTTAAAAGAACCTTTTATAATCTAAAGAACTCTTTTTTTTCTTTCTTTTTTTTTGCGCTATGAAGTACATTTAATGGAAATGTTAGACTTAGTTTTCACACAGTTCTCCAGATTTGTGGAGAACTTATTCATTAAGGATTCTCTCCGGTCACTGCTCGGTAGCCATTACTGTGTGAAAGGAGTCGGACATCCGTGGCTTCCTGCCAGACTAATTTCCTCAGGCTCTTCCTGAATAAGACATCAGTAGCACATTTGTAATGAAATACAACCACTTCTTCCTTGGCCTGGTGGTGGCATGCTTAAAATAGTACATCTGGTGACACCAGTTAGGCCCCCCACCCTCGTGCACGGCCGAACCCCCCGTACATGATGATTCATGCTGTTTTCTCTCGAAACAGCTCAGCATCCTGCTATTGTGAGGATGGCCTAAACCTCTGCCCGACACAAGCATGAAGACCGTGGATATGAATTTTCTCGGGTGGTCCAGAAGTCTGTCTGTCACCATCCCAGAAAATTATTTCTGCTCATGACAGCTCATTTCCATCCTGCTGTTTATTTGTTCTACTGTTTTTTTTGTGTGTGTGTTTGTATGTGTGTGGTTTTTTTCTCTTTTGGCTGGGTAATTTACCCCAGATCGGTGCTCCTAAAGTTAACTGACCCCCCTTTCACCTGTCTTGTCTCGGGGACTTTTAACACCTAAGACTTCAAGCATTTCCTCAAACCTAAAAGCTATTGATGAACTTCTAAAGGGATTAGTAGCATAAAGGGTAACTGTATTCAGATATGATTATTCGTGTCAAGATTGAGACGTGTCAAGTCAAATCGTTCGATAAGGCCTCTGTTAATCCTCCTTCATCGACAGCAGCATAATCAGACCAACTCATGTCTGGCAAACAAGTCATTTGAATACACCTCTCATCATCTTTCCTTTGGAAATAGATGCTGCACCTACTTAAGACTTTTTAATGACGTTTAATTAATTGTTATTTTATCGGGCTTACTATATGTGCAACTATATACATCTAATAAATTAACTCTATATGTGTGTGTGTGTGTGTGTGTGTGTGTGTGTGTGTGTGTGTATATATATATATATATAATGAATAAATAATAATTAACTACAATAATAAATTAATCCATATCACTTCATACATAAACTTTATTTATTATTATTTAAAAAATAATATTTATTTACTAATATATAGATTATAATTTAATGAAATAAAAAATCTAAATATAATATGAATTAAATTCTATTTTATTATTGTGTTAAATAATATGCTGTTGCTAGGGTGTTGCTAGGTCGTTGCTTTTTGGCCCAGTTCTTTTTAATATTCCGATCTCTAGTTTTGGCTCTGTTCCCTCTTTCAGTGTAAGTTTATGGGAAATGGTCACATTGGTCGTTGCCGAGTAATGTTTTTAAAATGGAGAGGGGGAGTTTGGGAAAGGCCTTGCCACTTTGATTCCATTAGATGATGACAAAAGGGATTATGTGTTAAGAGGAGTGCCACTGGAAGGATATCAGCCATTAGACCCTTTTCACTTTTACTGTCCAGTTTGCTGATTCTCTGAAATGCTATTAGGGTGTTTGGTGGCTACACTCACCACACAGGTCTTCACTAAACTGTATGAGGGCAACAGAGCTGTAAGTACGGGTGTGAATAGGGAGATTATTCCATACCTGACCTTTTTATGAGACGGGGGAAAAATTATAGGAGTTGTCAGAGGTTAGAGTTTAGTAAAGGATGAAGGATTTGTCTGATAGAGAAGACTCTACTTTTCTTTTTTCTTTTTCTTTTTTTTTTTTTACCAAATTGCTACTTTTTACTGTGACCTTTTTCTTTACAAGACTGAATGTATATGTTAAAGAAGTCTGGATTGTGCAATAAAAAGTTGCAAAGACCATTTCAATTTTTTAAATGCATGACAGAACCAACATGTGGATTTTGATTTTTTTTTTTTTAACAATTGATTTTGTTTATTTATCATGTTATTTTTATTTTTATATATTAACTATATTTAGTTATAGTATAAATATAGTATAAATTTAATTAATACAATTATAGAAATGTAAATGCATGTAAGTATTTTCAGAACGTGTACTGTATGTGTGTGTATTTATATCTAAATAATAAATATACACAGAACACACAAATATATTATGCAAAAAAAAAAACAAAAAAAAACTTAGATTTCATCTTTATAAGATTTTTGATAAAATGTGAAATTAAATAGATGAATGCAATGTTTTACAAAATGTATGCACAGATACCCAGTCATTGTTATTAAACTTTTCTATGAATAAAGTCATCCTCTGTTTCACAAGAGCTTAAAGTCCATTTCGATTTCATGTTGACTTTTAAGACATGTAACATTTGTCTTCATTTATCATCCAGATTCCCGTGCCATTCACAACATCACCGTTCCATTCCAGACAAATGGAGGACGGCTGTGATCTCAGATGTGCTGCAGTCATAAGGATAAAGGTGCAATTCTGCCATGGTCTTGTAATAGAATAACTCAATCCCTATAAAAGCAATTGTAAGGTTATTATCTTCTTAGGGTCCCATTTGGTAGTGAGTAGCACTTAGGGAAGGAGAGCTGGAGTCTAATCTCATAGTTGGTTTTCTTAGTCATCAGATTTACCTTCTGCGAGCCGCAGTGAATGTCACCGTGGTTCTCATCCATTGCTAATTTTAGTGAAACACTAGTGATAGTGGGTGAACAGTCGTGGATGACCCCGCCGAGGTGTGAAGGTGTGGTGTGTTTGTCTTTACAACATTTTCAATTCATTGAGTTGCCCCACTTTGCATTTCATTTTTAGTGCATTTCATCTTCTCACACAGACAGTGATTTGAATTGACATGAGTCATGTTTTAAGGGGAGAATTGCTGATTTCCGGCCATTTGAGCAACAGAGACTGCTGGAAATGCAACCAAGTCCTTTCTTAGTTTTAATTCATGCAAATTAGTACAGCTGGATGCTGCAGAACACTATTAAAAATAATTCATGTTTCATTCGTTTATTTATAATTATAAAAATACACTATGGGCAATTAGTTATTTTTTTATAGTAAATAAAAAGTCATTTTAAATTCATTCATTCATTCAAAAAAATTATAATAAAATAAAATAAATTAAGTTAATTTCAATTAGCAATTAAGTTTGCAGAGTTTGCATTTGATTTTAGTGGAAAGTAGGTTGACTTATTTATTTATTTGTTTGTTCGTTTATTTTAAAATATTGCAATCTATTTAAACATTTACGTTTCTAATTAAAAAATGTAAATCTAAAAATATCACAGCAGACAATATTATATTTATTAAATGAATACATTTTAAGAATAAGAATAAAATGGCCCCTCATCTTTTATTTGGAAATAGATATTACTCATGAACATACTAAGGCCTTTTTTTCTACTTATTTTTATTAAACATATATTTTAATAAAATATTTATTTAAATTTTTATGTTTTCAGTAGGAATGCTTATTACAAACCAACACAGCAACACTGTAACTATGATTTAATAATTTGTCAGTATTTCTGGGGCTTTATACTCTGAAATTTTGTCCATACAAGTAGTTTACATTTATATATTAAATGTATAATTATATATATATATATATATATGTAGACGTGTAAAAAAATGTTAAATACAACTTTTAAAAAGGACAAAAACACATAATTTTTGGCATGTCCCCATGTTTGCGATTTTTCCGTGTATAACTGGAAATGTTAAGAAGCCATATCCCATTTTTTTTACTGATTTAACTTGTTAAATACATTTTCTATTTCCTTTTTCTGATGTGCTGTTTTAATTGAATTCACTGCTTGTATCCTGTAATCCTGTGTTCTGCTCTTAAGGACTGGGGCCGTCACAGGGGCTTTTACAGACGATGGATGTCACAAGTGTCAGACTAAATAAACGGAGGGCAGCGCTGCTTATTTGTATGGCGTTAACAGGCGCGCAAAACCCCAAAGAGCCACGAAAGAGCCGGGCCGCCACCCAACAAGCAGGTAAGCATGGTAGATGGCCAATTCCCACACACAGAAGAATTCGCTGGCAAAATATACAGCGGACAAACGCGCGCCCACGCATACACGCGTTTTAGCAAATAAAAAAGGCCTACGAGCGGGGCAGCTCGTATTGATCTTTTAACATAGGATTATACAGTCTGGCTCTATGGGCTCACCCGCTTTAATTCCCTCACAAAATAGATAGACTTACTTTGGCTCTATACATATATGGATCAATGCAAATGTACTTATGTCCCCATGGTTCAATTTTAAACGAATTCCATTAGCCATAAGTAAAAGTTTTCTAGGGTAATGTGATTAGGGTCCCCCTCACCAACAGACTTTCTACTCTGCAAGCGGTGAAATGTTTCTTTTTTTCCCCCCCTCGCGCCAGGAGCAATATCCCTCTGACGGACGCTCCTGTGATTGCGGTAGTAGCGGCGTAAACGCCACCTGTCCCCTCTACTCTCTCTTCCTCTTTTTGAAACACCACTTCCACTCAGTCTCACAGGCTCTGTGTCCTCTTCGCTTATTCCCCGATCAGACTTCTCCGACGGAGTCATCTAATAAAAGCTACCAGCGTGCAACCTCTCTCCTTTCCTAAAAACTAGACTTCATTATTAGATTTATTGCGTGAGTTGGATGTCAGCTGGCATCTTTGCCTCCATCTTACTAACCACCAACACTAAAACTGAGCTGGTGTGACATGTGAGACACAGAGCAAAGCTGCATCTAACTATGGAAATGGCTGTGCACGTTTGATGTCTAGAGTGTATTTCTAATATTGTAGGGCTATATTTATTGGTGTTTTTAATTGATTTTGCAGAGTGGAAATACTGGTGTATGAAATCTAAGTTGGTCTAAGAATACCTAAAAACTTTTTTGTTTAATTTTTAGTACAAAGGAAATATTAGCTTCATAAAATTTAAGTAGATCTAAGAAAATCTATTCAGAAAGTCTCCAAATGATTTGCTTAGATTTGTATTTAAAGTTTTATTTATTTAAATTGATTTATAACATTTTACTGGTGTTTATTTATTTAGTGTTAGTTGTTGTTTTCCCAGAGGTATTTATTTGAACTTTTCCTTTTATTTTCATTTATACATTAATTTTCTTTCATTATGCTCTGTTTATTAATTAGTAAGCTTGATTTCGTTTTATATCTTGATTTTTAGTTGTTTAACACATTTTATATTTAAAATATTGTTTTAACAGTGTTTTCACTTGATTTCAAACGATGTGAAATAATTTTGAAAAAAAATAAATAAAATGTATTTCTTTAAACTTTTTTTTAATTTAATGTTTTCTTTTCTTTTATTATGCTCTGTTTATTATTGTTTTCTATTGTTTTTAGCAATTTTTAGTAATTTAGTCCTACTCAAAATATTTGTTTATTTGTTTGTTTAAAAGTATTTGTAATGTAAAAGTAAATTGTTTTTTGGTTGTTGTTTTTTTACATTTCTTTTCTTTAACCTAGTCAGTATTTATAGTTTGTTTATTCAAATAAATAATTTACTTACATTTATTATTTTAGTTTTATTTGTTATTGTTTATTTTTTTAAGCCTACAGAAAACCATGCCAACATTAAGTCTTAATCATAAATCTTTAATTTAATCATAAAACCTTCTCAAAAATATTTATTTAAACCAAAATTGATTAATTTACTTTTTCATCACTTCATCACTTAGCCTCCTTCAGTCATCTTTATTAATAGCCTTTGATTTCACAATTTTACTTTTTTTTTGTTGGTTTCTGCTCCTGCCTGCACATTTGCTTTATTTTTACCTCACTTTATCTTGATCATTTCACAAAATGAATTATATCTGACAGACTTGTTACTTATCTGTTGCTGATTAGATCACACAAGGTCTTTTCCCATATGAAAGTGTTGATCATTATGGACCCGATTATGATCAGTTCAATCACAAATGCGTCATCGGCGTGTTTCTCGCACGCTTAAACCTAATCCTGTCATGACATCAGACGAGTGGCTTGTTTAACAGCAGCTGCCAAGGCATACAGCTAACCACTGTTCGTTGTCCCCGGCAACTCCGCAAATTAAAATAAACAGCCCAGAGGGAAGCTCTCCCACCCTCCGAGGCCCTCGTCCTGACCCGGAGCAAGAGAGAAGGAGAGAGAGAGAGAGAGAGTGATGCTGCGGATGATGATGATGATGATGGCTGAGGCCGCATTGTAATAAGAGCTACTGTGCTCTGCAACATACAGGCCTGCAAAAAAGCACATTGTCATCGCAAGAAAAACAGGAGACAGCCATTCGGTTGTAAAAATTTGCTGACAAGGAACATTGTCTCTGTTTGAGTAGATAGGATAAATGTGAAGATGGATTCAAGTCATTAGGCTCAACATAATCAAATCACTTTTGGCAATTCGTAGCTCCTCGGGCTTCTTGAGTGATGCAGACAATTGAAAATAATTTTCTCCCTACATCAAACGCATGCCAAATTGTTAAAAGGAATGAAGAATAATTCTCTCCTTTTTACTAAATTAATCCACACCACAACATTTTCTCCGTCTTTTGACAGACAATCAAGTATTTTCTTTTTCTGCAGTGAATATCAGAGTGAGAAACATGACTGTGTTTTACACTAAAGCACTGGATAGTCACTCATACGTGAGACGTTTGTAGCACAGTTTCACTTTTATTATGCCGTCACGGTCATTGTTTTTGTGGGTCTGGTCTTAGTTAAACATCACTTGTAAAGGGAAAATGGCTCATTCGTGTGATTCAGTAAATTTTTGTCACATATATCGTAATATACCGGATGAAATATTGAACAGTTCTTTTATCCCAATGTCACAATTAAATGGTCAATGGTTTATTTTTATATAAGGCTGGGCAATGATTATTCACGATTAATTTCATCCAAAATGTGTTTTTGTTTATGAATGAATGAATGAATGAATGAATGAATGAATGAATGAAATTGTTTTTGTTTATATGATGTATGTGTGTGTACTGTACCAAAGACACACATATACAGTATATATTGTGAAAATATTTACATCTATTTATATTCGTATAATTTTTATTATATATTATATATAAATAAATATAACATATTTTTCTTATAACATATATTTACATGCATGTGTGTGTGTTATATAAAATATTCAAAGTACAAACATATATTATGTACACATAAACCTTTATTTTGGATGCGATTAAATGCACTAGTTTTATATACAGTAATTTTGCTACTTTGGTTTGAGCCGTTTATTGTCAGTTTATTAAAATCCTTCCTAGTATTTCTTTTGGTTTTCCTTCATTGATTAAAAATATATATATATTTTTATACTAGTTATTTGTAAAATCATTTGCTAACATAAGACATATTCTTAATGGCATTATTGTCCAGGAGCTGATGATTTTTTATTTTATTTGAACAACAGTATAAATATTACTGAAAACTGTAATACTTTCTCTAAATACAGTCACATTGTAGGCTAGTTGTTTTTTTGTTTTAGTTAGATTGTGTTCCATTCTGTTTAAATAAAATTCAAAAATCAGTTTGATAAGCTCAAAATTCCAAATATATGAATGAATGAATGAATGAAGGCATTTGAATGAAACCTCTATTAATTATATACATCTAAAATGTCATCTTGATCTATATAAATGAGATATGAAGCAATATTCAGCCGACTTGATTTTGTGCTCTGCCTCTTTTTTCTTTTTCCTTTCTCTTGTTCAGTCCACAGTATCTGTGTCCAGTGTGGGAGCAGTCTCCACCCAGAGTTACTGGCATTTCTCTGCAATATAAACACCACACTAACCCAAACACCACATCGCCTTTTGATTCTGCTCACTAATGTTCATTACTATTTATATTAGCCGTTTACCTCCTAACATATATTTTTGTCTTGCACGCATCCCTGCAGCTTTTGACATACAATTTTCCCTTTTTACCAAACACATATGCGTCTCTGCAAGATTTAGAATCAGCAATTGTGCAAAAACACACACACACCATGACCCACAAAACACCACATCCAAATGTGACCATACCATGCCAGAGGTTTTTGTGGCTGAAAATGTATACCCGTAATTGTGATGTTGTGTGTGTGTGTTTCTGAGAAAGGTGCGGGTCCAGCTGCGGGTGTTTGTTTGTCTTCGGTCTGTGTGACCCGGGACACTGACAGACGGCTGAGGCTGGTGGACGCCCGTGTGCTGTGGCCATGAGAGATATATGGTTAAGTGAAGTCGGGTTCACAGTTAGCCCCGCTGGGTTCGGACCAGCGCATGTGTTCGTCAACGCGTCAGGTTTCCGCCCGGTTTAGCCAAGGTGTGAGTGTGTATTATTTTTCCCTCATTGCTCATGACATTTACAGTCTGTGTGAAATGCTGCCGTTTTATGATGCCATTGTTCAGGTTTCTGTGAACCTGGGAAGTGGGAAGTGAGTGTTGTTGACTGTTGCGTGTTGACAATCAAACGCACAGAATAGTGTACAGTATAGCGAACCACAGCAGTTTTAACCTCGTATTTCAAACTGTCAGAAGTGCACAATAGATCCTACTGTGCCAAAAAACACTGCAAAACAACCAGGAAGAGTAAAAGCTTGGTATTGTGGCAAAAAAAACTTTTCACTCTGTTAGATTAGAGCATTGGTATTTAATATTGTTCCTCAGGACCCACTGCTCTGCACATTGTGCATGTCTCCCTTATTTGACACACTCAAGCTCTTTCCTAATGAGCTGATGATCTGAATCAGGTGTGTAAAGGAGACATGCAAAATGTGCAGAACTGTGGGTCCTCGGGATTTTTCTGCCAAAATAAAACAAATATATCTAAAATAATGTGTGTGTGTGTGTGTGTGTGTGTGTGTACATACACCCACACACATTTGTAATTATATTATAGATTATCAAGTTATATTAGAAATATGCATATTAAATTACACAGGTATAATTAAAAATGGAAATTTTGGTCACTTCTGTAAAAGTGTGTGTGTGGATAGACACAGAGTATAATATGTAATATTAATATTCTAAGTTGTTGTTTTTTTTAGATATATTTACATGTTGTGAGGTTTTATGCAAGAATATGATATACAATTAAAATACATTTGGCAGAATTTTGACCACCACATGCAAGGTTTAGTTTACCTTACAAGGTTCACTTTCCAAATTAACATTTGTGGATGATAATAGTAGAGAAGATAAAAAATTACCTTATTGATTTCATTCGTAATAAATGGCTTAAAGGGAGATATAATTTGCTCTTAAACGCTCATATGGGCGCCTTCAATCCTTTTTGTGGGCTTGATAATTAATACTAATCACCTCGGTTGTCAGTGCCAGTAATTTCATAATAGGCTTCAGAGGAGCTTGCTCATTTATTTCGGAGAATTAATTTGCGTCTGAAATTCTATTAATTACACATGTCAATATTCGGAGCAAAACAAGCATCGCATTTTTGTCTCCTCTGACTGTTTCTTATATGTCAGTGTGGGTTAGAAAAACGAGACGGGCAGTTTTTCACCCTCCCATATAAACGGGACGGCCAGATAAATGAGTGCGGTGAATTCATACACAGGGAAATAGCCTGTGTTCCGGGAACGACTGTAATCTGTTTCTCTTTATCATTCGTCCGCAATGACACCGTTTAGCATCGCTCCCCGTTCCGAAGGACTCCGGGACTCAGGATTCCAGGCCTTAGGACGGCAAAACTAAATAAAGATGTTTAGTGACAGCCTAATGAACAAATGGGCCCTCTTGATTTAACCTTGATGAATGGTCCGGCCAGGTGTTTTCAATAACGACAATAAGCACTGCAAGCCACAGGCCCACTGATACTGGTATAATGCATTATTAGACCATTAGAGGCTGGGGATGGGAGACCACTTACGCTCTGCCCTATCAATAATGCTGTGTCCCAGTCTGCATTTAGGCCCGGGGAATTAGTCATACTGATATTCTATTTAATAAAAAATCACGAGAAGACGCATAAAGAATCTCATTACATTTTAACAGGGTTACAGTAACCCGGGAGGACCGCAAGTTTAATTTTCATAAAAGCATCCATTCTTCAATTATGTCAAGCAGAGAAAATGTAAATGGCAAATGGAATGCTAACAATATCTCTACAAGCGCATTGGCAGATAGAAGCCCTGGGTTGGGACGGTGTGTGCGTGTTTATGCGAACGTATTTCAGAGAGAGGACGGAGAAGAGCATCGCTTGCATCAGAACACACTGTTTTTAGAGACTAAACCTGGAAAGGATAACATGCAGGAAAGGTGTTCACTTGTTTGTGGCGGTGTAAGTGAGAGGTGTCGGTCCCGCCCCCCGGTGACAGCGTTTACCCCTGAAGTGTCAGTAGCAGTATTGGCATGTGGCTATCAGCGCCCGGTGCTGTGGGGCCTCTGCAATAATAAACTGCTAATTGAAAGGCGCTCTCAGAGCAGGCCTGTTAGCGGGGAGCCAAGCTGCTGAAAGATTACTGCAGCACGCCGCCTCGCTTAGGTGCTGAAAGAGGCTATTACGCCTCTACTCTCTACCTGTGAGGAGTGTTAATACAAACCTGTGCTATCGCTTTCGCACTTTTTTTTTTTGTAGAGGGGACCAACAAGTGAGTCTAGTGTCAGGAAGGAATCTGGGAGACATGCGGCAATGTTTTCATACACAGGTTTAGGCTGGGATACGTGCTGACACACATAAGTATGAATGCATTTTTGTTGCTTTCAATTTATTTTGTTTGTAAAAATTCTTACTATTATTATTTGTCGCCTCTTTTATTTTAGGGAAAATAATTTGGAAAATTTATATTTTTAGGTTTCTGACATTTTCAGGACAATTAAACACCTTTTTCCCATGAATACAATTAGATGATTAAATTACAGACAAGGTGAAAATGATCAAATTATCTTAAAAAAATATAGGGAGAGAGTGAAAAGATAATTATTGTTGCTATATATGTAGTTAAAACTATTCTTTTCTAACAATTAAGATTTTTTTTGCAGACAAGTACATAAAGTATCATAAGTATTTATAAAAAATAAATGTAATTAAACACACATATATATGCTATATATGTGTGTGAGTGTGTGTGTGTGTATATATATATATATTAGTGCTGTAAATTGATTAATCGCATCCCAAATTGTTTTTGTTTACATAATATATGTATTTGTACTGTCTATATTTATTATGTGTATATATAAATACATGTGCATGTGTGTATATATATATATATATATATATATATATATCAGAAAAATATGTTGTTTCTATATTAAATAGAATTATAGTATAAATATAGACATGTAAATACATGTAAATATTTTCCAAATAAATTCTGTATGTATTTAAATGTACATAATACATATGTACAGACAACAAACATATACTGTGGGTGTGTGTGTGTTATTATTTTTCTTTTCTCTAAATATTATGTTAGCTTTTTAAACTATGTATAACATACAATATGTAGGTCTTTTAGTGTTTAATAAATATTGCCTTTGTGACAATGAAAAATATATATATATATATTAATTGTGTTTTTATTTTTTACCGTTGTTTAAAATTATAGAACAAAAAAAGAAAAACTTGTTTAACTAAAAATAACATCAAAAATACAAATAACTGTAATGGTCATAAAATGGGCTTCATTCTCATTATTCAAAATCTAACTTCTAAATTTTTGTGACCAGAGCACATTTTTCACATTCTATTCATCTTGAAGTGGAACTCAAAGCCCGGTCAACCGCCTCGCCTGGGCCTCCTCCGCATGTGCCGGGGCCTTTAGAAAGCTGCAAAACAAGGGACTGTGTGCCATCCAGCCATGCAGAAAGCTCATAATCTTTTAATACGCACCGAGGAAGGAAAGATTAAAACATTCGGGTGTTGACAAGTGACGGGGAGTCTCTTCTAGTGTGTAAAGCATTCCAAAGGCCTCACACACCAAGGGGTTCAAGATCATCCCAGGCCCTCCACTTTAATTAAAGTAATTGGCTTTCCACATTTCTATAGACGGTCAGGTATACCTTTGACTAAGAAGCTTAAAACGAAAACATTTTGCATAATTAGCTCCTGTGCGCAGCAGGACGCCATTGGCTGCCTCATATGTCAGACAAATGATTGATTTCAAATCGAAACCCTCTCTCAACCTGCCGTGTCTGCGCCACCCAGCTACTTAACAGTTTGTTCTCTTTATTAACTTAAGAGGAGCAGCTGCAACTTTGTAGAAAACCTTCTGTGTATTGTGTTGGGTTTGAATGAAAAGACATCTTGTAGGAGTAATTGCATTACAGGCCCAGTGTGTCTCAGCTGTGGTGCCATATGTGTTTCTGTATGTGTAGGGAGGAGGTTCTGTGCTATTTCAACAAATAATATTGTCGTAGGCTGCTGACAGAAATATCTTTGCTTTTGCGGCATCAGGCCCAATGTTAATATCTTCTGGTAAATTATGTTGGGTTTTTACTGCTCTCTCCCGGTAATTACCCTGTCTCTCGCAAAAGCCTGTTGCAGTTCATTTCTCTTTATGCTCACACCCACTGACGGCCTGTGGCATAAGCCCATCACATGACGGCATGTTCTGCACATCGGTCTAATCATATGGAAGAGATGATCACAGGGCAGGAAATCGCTGAACGAGGCCAAAGGAAACAATCTTTCTGCACTGGACTAAGCCAATCATGTCCTCTCCAACCTCTAGCCACATCTTAGCCACAAAGTGCTTTTGATACAGCTCTGATTAAATGCTCGACTGAAAGCGGCCTGCGTTTATCACCACAATGTGTTTATTTATCGCAATTTTTGATGTAAGTCTGGTAAAGTTAAAGAAATAGTTCTTTCAACATTAAATCCTGCCATCATTTAGTCACCCCCAACCCTACTTAATCTACTAATTAAATATATATATATATATATATAGATAGAAAATTGGCTTTCATTGTATTAACAAAAAACACAAACATTTTTCTAGATAAATATTTTTAAGAATATATCTTGATGTATAACATAAGAGTTTATTTATAAAAACAGATAACTCTGTTTTAACAATTTTTTTTAACAATAATCTCAAACAAACTGCAGTTGCGTTATTTAGATTTTTTTAATAATTATATATATATATATATATTTATTTATTTATTTTTAAGAATTAATGGTAGGGAGAAT
>JAUCMU010000030.1:15881905-15896480 GCA_032275025.1 Enteromius treurensis | reverse complement strand
ATTTTTAAGAATTAATGGTAGGGAGAATCAATTTTACAAATGATAAGACTTATACATTTATATAGACTTTCATTGTATAGTCAAATATAGACACTGGATTATTAAATTTTTTTACATTTATGTTTTTTTGTTGTCTGTAAAAATCTACATAATGTCTTATTTATATTTATATAACCTATTTTATATGCATATAAAAAAGGATAGGTAAAAGTGTTGGGACATTTGAACAAAAAAAAAAAGCTTACTCCAAACCTTTGAAAACAATGTCCATATTTTCTCAAATTTATCTTTGCATTTGTGTATTTTAAGTAAACCTATATGATGATTTGAAGAAAATGAGAACACCATAAGGACAAGCTACCTTACAGAACATACTTTTTGTTTGCTGTAAAGCCCATAATAGCCATCATGATATGTATCTTAGGGATAAAGAGGGACTGCAGCAGGTGACTGTAAGAGCAGCTGTAATCCTGAGAGCGCTGTATCGGGATTAAAGCAAGGTCTGCAGCTTTACGTCACTCTGAGCAGGTGTGTCTGTACAGACCACAGCAGACAGACACCTTAAAGGAATAGTTAATATAAAAATGATCATCCTGTCATTATTTATTCACAAAAGGATCACTTTTGAAGATTATAGTCATTTAATAATCAAATGAATAATACATAAAGCGTAAAGGGAATTAGGCACAGACACACTTTTCTTGTGCTTTGCTCAGACAGCTGATAAACTCTCAGTGTGATTGATGCTCTGTTCTCTCAGATAAATGGCATCTGTGAGACCCAGGAGGGCTCTAATTGAATTGGTTTCCAGAGAATACTAATGGGGCGTAATGTTGAGATAACTGAAGCCCTAAGAATAAGTGATCATTGACAGCATGTGTTTCTTGCCAGTAATAAACATGTCACGCAGACGGCAGTCAGTAGCTGCAACACAATTACCTCACTGCACCACACACACACACACACTGTGCTCCAAACACAAAGATCTTACAGAGAATCATACAACTACAAATCATTTCAGAAACAAACACTAGTCACATGTGCAAAAATAGTTTGGGGTCAGTAATATTTGAAAAATGTTTTTGAAGGAAGTCTCTTATGCTCACAAAGGCTAAATTTATTTGATCAGAAGTAAAGTAATAAATATAATATTGTGAAATGTTATTATGCAGATTAGGTTTTCAACAAACATTTACTGTTTAATGCTGAAAACAATGCTGCTTAATTTTTTTATATTGTCTGTTTTAGTAAGTTTTAGCCATTTTTAATGTTTTTTATTGTTTCTTTTTAATTTTTTTTAATTGTTTTTCTTTTTATTATTTTTAAAAGATTTTTTTTTTTCTTTTCTTGTATTATATTTAATTTATATATTTTTAGCATTTATTGTAATTTTGAGTTTGACTTTATTTTTATCCTTTTTTATTTTAGATGTTTTTGTGCATTTGTGTCATTTTTTGTGACATTTTTAATACACAGTATGTTCACAAATTGGAACTTTAATATTTCTTTGGTGTTATTTCATTCTTGAATTTGATTGTACTTGTGCATTAAACTCTTTCGAGATTCACATTCATATATATATGTGTGTGTGTTTTGAATCAGACTTTATTATTATCCTTTTTTTTTATTTTAGTGCATGTTTTTTTACATGTTTTTGACATATTTAAGTTTCATAAATGTATCTGTATACACACATACAGTATTTTCACACATTTTATGGTAACTTTACATTTCTTTTGTGCTATTTCATAGTTTTCATTACCTGAATTTGATTGTACTTATGCATTAAACTCTTTTGACACTCACATTCATACTTATAAACTTAGCTCAGCGAGTGAGAGAAAGTGAGCCAATTTTCACTGTCCCATGATTATACTGGCACGTCTTTAGCCCATCTGGGAGATATTTGTGCAGAGTTTTGGGGAACCTTAAGGGCACAGAAAACCCTTTACATAAACACTGATGCCTGATTCACACTTCAGCCAGCCAGGCCTTACATAAATGTGGTCAGTGGGTGGTTTGCTGAATCTCTTTTTGATAATAGTACATTTTATGATCAGACTGAACCCAAATGTTGTGTCATCGCATTTTCAGGGGTGTTTTAACAGAACAGATTAGAAGGAGAGGGTTATTTTGTGTTATATATTAAAAAATAGTCATGTCAATGTCGTGCATTTAATTATGCATCACTTTCAATCTAACACAAAAATGTGAATAAATAGCCTCTCGTCCAACATGCCTTACAAATGATGATGCAGCTGCATCTGCTTGTTGGCTTTCATGATGGGCCAAGTGTCCTGGCAACCGGAACGGCTGGACAGGAGGTGTCATCAGCTAACAGCAGAACCTACGCTCTCACCCTCCAAACGGCCAGATCTCAGCTATGTTTGGTGAAAAAACAAATTCCCTCAGTGTGGCCACAAGCTGTGCTAACACCACAGATATTTCAGTGGCACCCCTAACCATAACTTTTAAGATGGGCACAGAGTCTCGCTATTGTATTTAGGTTATGTCTAGCACCAATGATTCACTCAGAGGCCATGAAGGGCCGTGGTGAGATCAGTACAACGGTAGAAAACAATTCATCACTTGGCACCTGAGAGCATCATTGTACAGGACTACAGCGTCTGCACCAGCTCATGCATTATTATGTGAATTAATCTAGACTCAATCTGTCTAGTGGTATGTAATATAAAAAATAACAAAGTCGAGCCAAAGACACAAAGACATATTTTTACAATGAAGGAAATAGCAATTATTTTTTTCCTAATAAAAAACAATAATATATAATTATTATTAGTGCTGTCAAATGATTAATCAAGAATAATCGCATGCAAAATAAAACCTCTTGTTTGCATAATGTATGTGTACGTATATTTATTATGTATATATAAATACACACACATACAGTATTTTGAAAATATTTACATTTATATATTTATATTTTAAATCAATACATGTATTTAATTTATAAAGTAAAATTTTTTATGAAATATACACATGCATATGTTGTTTTTACATACAGTATACATAATAAATATATACAGTACACACATTTATTATGTTAACAAAAAATGTGGATGCAATTAATCACGATTAATCGTTTGACAGTACAAATTATTCTATATGTTTATATATATATATATATATATATAAATCGTTGTCCTGAGACGAGTGCACTCTGGTTTTCTGTTTTAGGACAATTTTGATGAAGTATTGATTTACATCAGATGTTGACTACTGTATATATATATATATATATATATATATATATATAAACATGTATTATACTAAAAAAATATATCCATCGTTTATATATACAATTTGTTTCTTCAATGGGAAGCAGACAAACTGTGTAAGTCACTGTATCTGCCAGGTTATCGTGCATGTTTTCCAGTGAAAGCAAGCTTCTTTCTGATCCCAAGACCTAAAAGTAAAAAGGAACAGCAAAAACAAATCATTCCCCCTTCAGATGCCCTGTTGAGAAGTGTGCTCTGGCCTTGTTTCTTGAGATGAAGAGAAACGGTTGTGTGATGTCACTGCTCTAATTCTCAGCATGCTCCAAACTAAACAGATTCCTGTTGCTTTATTTCCACCAGATCCTTGCCCACTTCAAGAACTCTATCCAACTGTGGATATTGCGGTGCCACCAACATTTGCACAGTGAACCCACCACTTATTACACTTTTCACACAAAGTATTGGGACATACTTAAAATGTATTTTATTTTATAAAATGTATTTTATTTTTATTTTATATTTTTTAAAGGGCCGCTGTAAAAAAAATGACTCTGCACATTTTAAAACGTTAAAATCAACAAGTTAACTATAGATGTCTATTATAGAAATTACTTATTTCTATAGGTTAGGTCTACTTTCTGGTCGGATTTGCTGTATTACAGCGACATCATGCGGTTGCTCTCATCTAAACGCATGGCTTCGTAAAACAGGCAATGTATTCCGATTCACGAACAAAACACTGTTATGAGGTGGATCTTGCAAACCAAAACTCGTATGAGCCACTTCATTTTAGGGAATTAATTGTTAAACATGATTATCGGCAGGTATTTCGTTTCGCGGGTTGCAGAAGTTCTTTACCATAGTAACGGGCCATTTAAACACGTAGTCATGGTTACACGTCAAGCGGGCAGTTGAGCTCAGTGTCCAGACGGGGGCGATGGCCGCTTCATTCAACAGATCGGTGAAGTCCCACAGCGCTCAAACTGTGCAGGACTACAGATGTGAGGCGTTTGGAAGAGTCGAACAGCTGGTTTTATCGCTTAACTACGCTCCTCTCGCAGTCCTGTAACAGACGGAAATATGAAAACATGGTAGTCAAAACCAGAAAATCAAATGCCAAGGACCAGAGCAGCGAGAAGGACAGGAGTCAGTCCGTGTCGGGAAAAAACAAGCGTGTCAAAGATGGGAAGGGCTCGGCTTCCCAGAGTAAAAACGGACTTTTTGCAGGGTTCATTAGAAGCAAATTAGGGTTGAGTCCTTCTGGTTTTGTAAGAGGAATATCGGTTTTGGTTCTCGGTAAGGCTTTGTTTCTTAGCCGCTAGGTAGCTAACGGTTATTCACACCATTAGCATCTAGCATGTTCTCAGTATCATTATTATAGAAACTCGCTTGTAAACAACAAAGTTGTGCATGGCTCATCTTTTCTTTAGCGTTTTTATTACTAAACAACTCCAAATGACCAGTTTAGTCTTCAGGTGATTGGTGAATGCTCACATTAACTCCTAACTTAACGTTAGCAACCAATAGAATTGAATGAATTTCACTAAAGATACAGTTATTAATCAATGAGGGCCACACATTAACGCATTTTTTGGTTTGTCAGTACGTGCAAACTACCCACAGTGGCCACGTAGCGATCTGTCTCTGGACAAAGTCACCTAACCTGATGTGTTTATTTCCACAGCTATTTTTGTTGGGGTTTTACACTGGTAAGCAGCTTTAGCTCTTTAAAATACTCTTCTCGTGACAAAATAAACAAACTATCCTGTTCTCCTCAGGTATCACCTCTCACATCTATTTGAAAATGACAGACATTTTTCCCACATGTCATCCTTGGAAAAGGAGATGGCCTTTCGAACAGAGATGGTTATTATTTTTTTCTTTCAATTTGATTACTATGTAATTTACTTGAATATATTGTGTCTGTTGAGATAGCAAAAAGTGTCCCAATTTACCCTATTATCCTGAGTTAACTCTATATAAAGCTCAACATCACCTTGCAACTCATTTTGTTAATTACAAAGCTTGAACTTTAATCAACATCTTTACTGATTTAGATAATAGTCTCACAGCGGCATATGCTATTTTGTCTTTTTAGGGACTGTATTACTCATACTTCAAGACCATCGTTGAGGCTCCTTCTTTCATGGATGGTCTTTATATGATTATGAATGACCGCCTCACTGAATATCCTCTAGTGATAAACACTCTAAAGAGGTTTAACTTGTACCCTGAGGTGAGAGATCCTGTTTGGAATCTACTGAATATCACTGAACGCTTTATTACGCAGTATTTACTTGAGCCCTGAAGTTAACCATCTTTTTGTACTCCCTTGTACCGCAGGTGGTCTTGGCCAGCTGGTACAGAGCATACACTAGCACAATGGATTTCTTTGGAGTCCCTACCAAGTTGTGTTGGACCATCAACAGAGGAGAGGGTCTAGATCCAGTGGAGAGTTGTGAAGGTATTGGAGAAGCCAAAAGTTTGGCCCACACATCTATATGTTTAATTTCAGAGCATTTGCATTACAGTAAATTGTAAATAATTATAGAGCCCCACACATGACATTCACACATTTTTGCAATTTTCACTTCTGCTAGCACACTCATAATGAGGGAAGATTTATTTTTGTGAAGTGTTGTTGAGGTGGAGAAAAAGAAATGCTGTTTCATTCACTGTGTGACTGACAGATAAGTATTCTTCATTTCACAGGTCTGGGGGATCCTGCTTACTTTTATGTCACATTTGTGTTCCTGTTAAATGGGGCAATGATGAGCGTCTTCTTCATTTATGGAACATATCTGAGGTAATCAAGACGAAACCTCTCTGAGTCCTTTAATCGATAACAAAGAAAGCGCATCTTTGAGTTTCTGCTTGGATTGCAAATTAGTTAATCCTAAAAGCATAATTAAGTTGGATCATAACATGCGCTATTTTTCTGGCTGTTCTTATAGTGGCAGTCGACTGGGAGGCACTGTTACAGTTCTGTGTTTCTTCTTTAATCATGGAGAGGTAAAGCAGATTGTTATTTTAAGCGTCTTGGAGAATATTTTTTTCTCTCGCCACAGTCTTCTAGTGCTTAGTGGTTTTGTCTCTTTTTTTTAATTTTTTATCCTTTTAATCCCAGAGTACTCGGGTCATGTGGACACCACCTCTGAGAGAGAGCTTCTCCTACCCATTCCTGGTTCTGCAGATGCTTTTGCTCACTTACATCCTCCGGTAACTTGCTAGTTTGGATCCCAGAGCTAAGCAATTTCATTCTCATGGTCACTATTGTTGTTCATACTTTCAGATGGCTTAAGATCTTAATATTTTGTGGTCAGCGGGCACCTTTTAAGCAATGTTCTGTGTATTTCGGCTGCTTACGTGTACATGCATACAGAATTGGGTCATTCTGTATAATTAAAAAGTATATCGTTGGATATGTTTGATGTTGTAAGGACAAGGAACCCAAACAAGAATACTATGATGGCTCTGGGGATCTCCAATATTTTCTTCATGCTGCCGTGGCAGTTTGCTCAGTTTGTCTTACTTACCCAGGTGAGTGATGGAAGAGACAATAAGATCATAAACGGGCTGATCCAAACACTTGTTTAATGTTGATATTAGCAGAAAGTAGCTAAATGTAAAATCCAGATTAACATCATTAAATATTTTTGCAATTTAAAATAATGTTTATATCATAATGTAGCAAAATTGATTTTCACATTTTTAATAGAAATTACAGCTGATTTAGTCCCTGAGAAAATATTATTAGTGTTTAAAGAAAATATAGTAAGAGTTTATTTGAAATAGATATCTTTGTACCATGTTTTCACTGTTACTTTTGATCAATGCAATGCATTCTTGCTGAATAAAAGTATTCACTTTCTTCTATTTCTTACTGACCTCAAACTTTTGAACGATGTTGACCGTTTCCTAATAGAAACGTAATGCAGTTCACCTCCAGAGTCGGAGTCATTTGTAATGATATTTTGCCTGATGTAGACCTAGCTATAACGTGATTGCATGCCTCAGGAAAATTGTGCAATCCAGTTTCAGTTTTAGCTGTTATGAGAAAATTGTTTTGCAGCAAGATAGGATACTATGACAAGAATGTGTTGTGTGTTTTACAGGTGGCATCTCTTTTTGCTTCATATATCCTGGGATATCTGAGTCCGGCAAAAATGCAGTCTGTTTTAGTAACTCACATGGTAATGTATAGGCTTTATTAATAGAGCCACAATATTGCTCGTTGTCTTTGTGAGTCACTGATGAACTGACTGCTCTTCACAGATCTCCTTGGCCGTCTGTTTTCTTCTAATGTTCGGGAACTCGATGCTGCTGACATCCTTTTACGCCTCTTCGCTGGTCTCCATCTGGGTGAGTCGGACAGTGTGAAGGCTCATTACTTGTTTAGGAAAGCACACAGTGTGTTATAATCTGTTCCTTGGACACCAGAAACTGATGTGTTTTATCTTGTCTTGTGAATGCTGGCTAAATAGTGCCATAGCCATCCGTGACTAAGTACAAAGTACATACAAATAGGTGACCTCAAACACAAACATACTGTGAGCAAACATGTTAGCTTTACTGGTTTGTCTGCTTTCGTTTCAGGGGGTGATTGCACTCAGGGATCGTTTGGTCGGTATTTTCAAACCTGGACTTTTGACATGGGTAAGAGCACAAGCAGTACTGACTGATGTGGCAGTAAAATGCGTCTGAGTTGACTTAAAAACAGTTGTGTTTTTGTTAGGTCATGCAGTGTTTTGCATGGGTGGTCTCCACGGTCATTCTGAAGTTCATGCTTTCGGTGATCTTAGGGGCATCAGATGATGTGAGTAAAATGAGAACGGTGCTGTGAACATCAGGGGTCTGTTTAACAAGGATGCAGGGCTTTTGACATTTTAATTTTGTTTTGAATAATAGGCCCACATCAGCAGTCTGATCAAATCCAAGTTCACAAGCTACAAAGACTTTGACACGATGATGTACACGTGTGCTGCTGAGTTTGACTTCATTGAAACAGAGGTGGGTAATGTGATCTATTTCCTTGCGGTCTGTCATCAATTTCTCCTTGAAGCTCTGTTTTATTGGACGTAATGTGTTTGCAGACTCTCATCCGGTACATCAAAACCATGCTGCTTCCAATTAACATGCTGATTGTGGGTTTTATTGCTGGAAAGGTGAGTTGTTTTCACTTTGGATAATTTACCTCTCCTACGTTTGGTTATGTGTGTCCTGCTTTTATCTGTTTGCAACAATATTCTAGGTTTACCGTTTTCTGTCAGTTTGGTGTTCATGTAGATTTTGTCGAAGTAATCCACATACTAAAGTTCCCTCCCTGTGCTTCCTCCTTTTGTTTCCTGAGTTCAGACTATAAAGGACGTTATTGTGTTTCTCAAAAATAAAACGACAGAAAAGTCAGAGGATGATGAAATGGAGCAGTAAGTATATCTCTACAGCACTTTACTGGCATGAATTTATTTGGTCAAAAATAATATAAAACAATAATATTAGTTATATATGTAATAGAAAACTGTTATTGTTAACTGTAATAATATATGTATTAAATAACTCCATTAACTCCAGTCTGTGGTGTCACATGATCCCTAAGAAATTATTTTATTATTTGGTTTTGCTGCTAAAGAAATATTTCTATTTATTAATACTGAAAACAGTTGTGTAATGTTTTATTTATATATATATATATATATTTATATTTATATTTTTTTTTTTTTTTTTTTTTACCTTGATCATTTTTATTTATTTATTTATTTATTTTTTAATGAATAGAAAAGAATAGCATTTATTTGAAAATCCTATGTGGCATTATACTGCTTTATCGCAGTAATAATTTCTGCCTTTCTTTCATTCAATAATTAAAAAATTAATAAATCTGACCCCTAGCTTTAAAATAGTAGAAAATAATAAAATTTCTTTGTATAATAATGGCTGCTGTGTTTCCTGAGTTTTGCTCTTCTATTTTTCAGGAACCAGATGTTGGCGAAGGGAGTGGTACGTTTTTTTTTTTTTAATTTGTAGCTTTTTATCATTCAAGATTTTTTTTTTTCCCACCTTAACTGATGTGTATAAAGCAGTGTATTATACACGTTGATATCCAGAGGCTGTTGTTATCTGGTGATATTTGTCTAGCTGGTGTATCACAGTCTGCAGCTGGTGGCGTTTGCAGTGTTGGCTCTGCTCATCATGAGACTTAAGCTCTTCCTCACTCCTCACATGTGCATCATGTCCTGCTTGATCTGCTCCAGACAGGTGACCCGACTATTCAGTCTGCCTAACTCACCCCAAAATTTCCATAATGCACAGGAGCTGATTTAAGCAAAAGCTTTTTAAAATGTGGCTAATACTTTGATTTCCTCTGCAGCTGTTTGGCGGGGTAGGAGAGAAGTTCAAACTCCAACTGACAGTCGTGGGAATATTATCCATCATGGCAGTCCAAGGAGTCACCAACCTGCAGAGCCAATGGGACATCATAGGAGAGTTCAGTAACTTCCCTCAAGAAGAGCTCCTGGAGTGGGTCAAAGACAAAACAAGCCCTAGTGAGAAACGTCTGATGTTCAGCTGCACAAAATCAAGCGTGTTGCTTCACGTGACTCATGCCTTTGTGCAATGTTCCTGTAGATGCTGTGTTTGCTGGTGCAATGCCCACCATGGCGAGTGTGAAACTGTCCACAGGAAGAGCCATAGTGAATCACCCACACTATGAAGACGCAGGATTGAGGTAGACATGATATATCTCTATATTACAGTCCTTTTTCAAGCGTATAGTATTGTCCTGTCAATGTAAAGCATTTGATTTGATTTTGACTTTATTCAGAGAAAGAACAAAAATGGTGTACGCCATGTACAGTCGAAAAGCAGCTGAGGCGGTGAAGCGAAACTTAATAAAGCTGCAGGTGGATTATTTCATCCTAGAGGACTCGTGGTGCACAAGACGCTCCAAGTAATTGCCGCATACTTTGAATTAATAGCGCTGTTATCAGGTTCTTTTATCTGACATGCGTTTCTTCATCTCTAGGCCCGGTTGCAGCATGCCTGAGATCTGGGACGTAGAGGATGCGCAAAATGCAGGAAAGGTGCCACTTTGCACTCTCATGTGGAAGGATTCTCGTCCTCAATTCTCCACCGTCTTTCAAAACAACATTTACAAAGTTCTTCGAGTTTCCAAAACAGTGAGAGATATGAGATAACAGCAGTTTTTTGTTTTTCGTGTCTTGACACGTGTCTGTATGTACACAGCAATGATTATTTTTGTAAAGGTCAGATGTGTTTTTCTTGAGCCCTGCATCATAGGAAAGACCCTTGTTTTGATATGCTTGTGGTGAGAGAGTCGATCAATATTGAATCACCCCTTTTTACTTAGAGTAGTTCACCCAAAAATAAAAATTGCTCGATTTGTATTCCATCGAAGGTGTAGATGAGTTTGTTTCTTTATCAAAACAGATTTGTCCTGAACAGACTTATTTATTTATCCATTGGTGAGCAGGTGATGTAATGCCTAGTTTCTCCAAATCTGTTCTGATGAAAAAAACAAGCTTATCTACACCTTGGATGGCTTAAGGTTTTTGTTGTTGTTTTTTTAAGATGAACTGTTTCTTAAAGCATCTGTTCTCATGCTTGTTGAAAGGTCTTTTATTAGGATGACTGTGATTTATGCCATTGATGGTGCTTGCATATGGTCCACTTACATTTCCCTTTTTGTGCATAACATGTTTTATTCAGTCTTTTCAACCTGTGACGTTTTGTAAAACATTTTCTGTATAGTTTTAAAATTTACATTTGTTTTGGGCAGATGCTCGTACCAAAGTGACCTATAAAAAGTTATATAGTTTTGAGGGAGGATTATGATAGCCTATAGTGTTATTTTTTAAATCTGTGTTTGTGGAAATCATGGTCAGTGTTATGTATTAGAGTAGCTGTCTTAAGTATTGTTTTCTTATGTTTGAAATGTGTTGTCTTGCTCAGCTGTATTTTCATTCAGTTTCTGTATCGAAGTTTACCAGTGCTAGTCTCATTTCTCAAGAATAAGGAAATGGTAAAAGACAAGTGTTTGTCCCAATTCCTTTCCTGATGTCATGTAATAATAGTAGTCCTTTAAAAACCAAGCTGAAGGACTGAAATCACTGCCGTAGTATTAAAGAGATCAGTTTGTAGCATGTGTTTTGTTGTAATTCAGAAGTGTCCTTTACATTTCAATTGACGTGCATGTGAAGTGTTCAAGAACTATTTCTTTTTTTATTTTTGTCTATTTTATCAAATGTGAGGACCTAAACAGTTTTTATTTTACCAATTAAATAGTTATTTGATTCAACTGGTGGATCTGTTTGTTTTTTTTTTGAGTGTGTTTTCAAATTGGCTATAGTGTTAATGTGCCTTAAAAGTTTATTTTGAAAAGGAATCATTTGAAAACCGTTTTCAGCTATGTGTTTTATCAGAATGGATTTGAATATTTAACTTTCTATTGCATTTAGTTTTTTTTGGAATTTTATGCATTACATGTCCTGTGAAATCAGTATCAATGGCTCTAAAATAAACCTATAATTAATATTTATAACCAAGTAACTTGAATTTGGCAAAAACGCCTCTATTATGGAATTAATTAAATGTATATATACACACATATGTGTGTGTGTGTGTGTGTGTGTACAGTGGGGCAAAAAAGTATTTAGTCAGTATTTTGAAGTTCTCCCACTTAAAAAGATCAGAGGCCTGTAATTGTCATCATAGGTGTACCTCAACCATGAGAGACAAAATAAGAAAATAAAATCCAGAAAATCACATTGTAGTATTTTTAATGAATTAATCGGTAAATTCCTCTGTTAAATAAGTATTTGGTCTCTACAAACAAGCAGGATTTCCGGCTCTCACAGACCTGTAACTTCTTCTTTAAGAAGCTCCTCTGTCCTTAACTCCTTACCTGTATTAATGGCGTCTGTTTGAACTTGTTATCAGTATAAAATACTCTTGTCCACAACCTCAAACAGTCACACTCCAAACTCAACTACGGCCAAGACCAAAGAGCCGTCAAAGGACACCAAAAACAAAATTGTAGCCCTGTACCAGGCTGGGAAGACTGAATCTTCAATAGGTAAGCAGCTTGGTGTGAAGAAATCAACTGTGGGAGCAATTGTTAGAAAATGGAAGATATACAAGACCACTGATAATCTCCCTCGATCTGGGGCTCCACGGAAGATCTCACCCTGTGGGGTCAAAATGATCACAAGAACGGTGAGCAACAATCCCAGAACCACACGGGGGGACCTAGTGAATGACCTTCAGAGGGCTGAGACCAAAGTAACAAAGGCTACCTTCAGAAGCATGAGGGTGGAATCAACATGCTTTGGGGCTGTTTTTCTTCCAGGATGACTGATCCATGTAAACGAAAGAATGAATGGGGCCATGTATCATGAGATTTTTAGAGT
Organism: Enteromius treurensis; assembly: GCA_032275025.1. NCBI lineage: Eukaryota > Metazoa > Chordata > Actinopteri > Cypriniformes > Cyprinidae > Enteromius > Enteromius treurensis. The sequence goes on along the minus strand of JAUCMU010000030.1, from coordinate 15,883,816 downwards.
GAAAACCTCCTTCCATCAGCAAGGGCATTAAAGATGAAACGTGGCTGGGTCTTTCAGCATGACAATGATCCCAAACAATGCACGGGCAAAGGAGTAAGAAGGAGTGGAGGGAGGGAGCTGAATGTCTGTGTGATCCACCGACAGCCCCAAAAAATTACTGCTCCAGAGGAGATCTGAATGGAGGAATGGGCCAAAATACCAGCAACAGTGTGTGAACACCTTGTGAAGACTTACAGAAAACCTTTGACCTCTGTCATTACCAACAAAGAGTATATAACAAAATATTGAGATTAAATATCGTTATTGACCAAATACTTATTCTCCACCATAATTTGCAAATAAATTCTTTATCTCATTTTGTCTCTCATTGTTATACCTATGATGAAAATTACAGGCCTCTCTCAAGTGGGAGAACTTGCACAATTGGTGGCTGACTAAATACTTTTTTCCTCACTGTATACAGACGTCAACATACAAAGTGGATCAAAACCTTTCATTAAACTTGTCCTAAAATTAAAAACAATTCCTATTCTTGTCTTTGGACAACTTTGATGAAATTTTATGATCCACTTCAAATGTTGACTACTGTATGTGTGTGTGTGTGTGTGTGTGTTTTCTCAACAATAGCAAGTGAAACCATTACTGATAGATAGAAAGTTAGATTAGCTTTCAGGCAACTGCTGGTTAGTTTTGATGTGCTTTACTTTGATGACTGTAGTATCCTTGCTAACTAGTAGTATTTTAGTGAAAATTAACAGTTAACAGCAAATATGATAGAAGCATAAATTCAGGAGTGTTGGCCGGTAGCGTTTTCATTGAATTATAAATAATTTGTACAAAACAAATAAAGGCATAATTTTATCCACTGCTGCTAAATTTGACACAGAAAGATGAACAAATTTCAAATAAAATTTAGATTTTTATAAAATCAGTCAGATAAAGAATATCACTGTAAACCGGATAATACAAATATATTACATAACTGATCAAGCTTTTCGGTTGAGTTATTGCTAAAGTGTAAACATTTGAGGTGTGGAGCTCTGTTTCATTTCTTCTGTTTAATCAAGATCAGATATCCATGAGTAAAAACATAAACACTGGAGTGAATAATAGAAATTGAAGATGTTATTCTAATAAAAAGTGAATCTGCACTATATAAAAACAAATGATAAAATGGCATGTCTAATATACTGTATATACATTAGAAACAAGGTATCAAAATAAGCCATCCTCTGCTCTCAAACACTGGGGGCGTGTCTGCTCGCGATGCTGAAACCACGCCCACTCTCTCTCAACTGTCTTCTTCAAGCAGCTTGATTTAAACAAGGAGACCAAGCTCAGTTGTTTTGTAAGTTAGCAACCACATAACGTGACGAAGGAATGGCTAGATGGCAAAATGTAGGCTATAGTATGTAACGGTAATGACAGTAACTCATGACTGAACGAACGAACCGCTGATGCTTATGCACTCTAGTTTTTATATTTGTGTTCGACTTGAAGCAGCACTGGCAGAACGATCAGTGTTTGACATAATGAGTTTCTGCTCTCTCTAGCTCTCACTGTACTGATGTCACACAGCAGTTGGTCTGTGCAGTTAGTGCTGCTTCAAGTCCAACACAGCTCTTATAGTTTCCCCGGAGGGGCAGTGCTCAGTGGCTCCATTGCGTCACCGAGCTTCTGATTTAGAACCCGTCCAATAAATCCTGCTCAACAAAATGGCAAGAAAATATGGTAACACTTCAGAATAGAGGTCCAGAATAATGCATTAGTTAAGCATTAATTAACCTCAATTTGTTCACAATTAAGCATTAGTTGAGCAAAAACACACTACTACTTAATGATTAAAATGTTAAGTTAATCATTAATTACTAGTGTGTTTTTGCTCAACTAATGCTTAATTGTGAACAAATT
>JAUCMU010000030.1:15869085-15881805 GCA_032275025.1 Enteromius treurensis | reverse complement strand
GTTAATGATCTCTTGATTTGGAAAGCATCTGCTGTTTACAAACGTCTTTCAGATGTCAGTTATACATGCATTTTAAATTGTAAACATAGACATAGTAGCCATCTTTTTGACATCTAAAAGGAGACGTTGAACAGACGTATTGCAGATGAGCAAACAACCAAAATAATACATCTTGCAGATGTTAATTCAGAAGTCATATAGACGTCTCTGTGATGTATGTGTGCTATCAGGGTTAGTTCACCCACAAAAATGAAAATTACCCCATGATATGGATATTATTCTTACACAAACACGTCAAGCCCACTCTTTAGGCCTTTATTAACCTCCCGGAGCTGTGTGGAGGACTTTATATGATGGGTGGAAACACTTTATTTTACTTCAAAAACTTGACCACAATTCACTGCCATAATAAAGCTTGGAAGAGCCCCACCACATTTTAAATATAACCCTGATTGTATTTGTCTGAAAGATGAAAATCAAGTGAATTGTAATACCAGTAAATCATGGATTAATTTTCATCATTGTGTGAACTATCCCTTTAAGTGTGAAGATTTATGACATGTGTGTTCCTGTTTTTGTTTTGGGATTACAGGGAATTTAAGAGATCAAATTAAAAACAAAAGCTTTTCAATTATGAATGGCTGAAAATATGTGTAAATAGCAGGAAAACTCCACAGATTTTTTCAAATTCCACTATGTTCTTCCCTCAGCTTAGTTTATACTCTCCCGTCTGCATGCACTTAATCACTGTAATCCATTCAAATTAGAATCCAAACATTAATGAATACCCAGTACTCTCTCCACCTTCAATACCCAGGGGCGTAGCACCAAATTCTGGGCCCTATACACAAGCAGTGGCAATGGGCCCCCGTTAGCTCGAGGTTCACAACCACCTACAGTACGACACCATTTAATACATCAATCAACTGATGCATTTACCCAAAATATGAGCATTTACATTAGTTAGCAACATTTATTGTGATCTTAAAATTATATTTAAAGGAAAATAAAAAAATTCTCCTCAGGGGCCCTCCGCCCACTTGGGGCCCTGGTAATTTAGTCCCGCAGCAATGGCTGCCCACTGCTCTGGGTGTGTGCTCAAATGCAGAGCACAAATTCCTAGTATGGGAAACCATACCTGGCCACAAGTCACATCCTTTTCTTTCCTTTTCTTCATGTGTAAGCGCGGGGAAGAATAGTGAAATATGGAAAAACGTTGGTCTTTTCTTTTCATATAAGTGTGTGTTAACTGATCAACTGTTTAATAATGTTTAGATTTTCATAAAGAGAAATGTAAATTCTGAAAATGGGGAAACACTCAATAAATCACATATTTCTCATCACAGTTATCTGTAGAAAATCATTCATTTCTGTTTATCATTCTCAGATATTTATTTGAACTGAACCAGAGTTATCCAATTCATCATTTCAGTTGTAACTTTTGTAAGAAGTCATGGTCATTGGATGACCTTTGCAAGTTTACACTAGAGTGACTTTTTGATCTAATAGACATGTTGACATATTGTTGACATAGAAGAAAAAAAAAATCAGGAAATAGAAGTGAGAAGTTACCAAATGATTAATAACATGAGGCAACATCTGGCTTGAGCAAGCAGTGTGTGACTCTGAGGCTGCGCTGAACGATGTGTCCTTACTGAAAATTAACCAAAAAACATGATTAGCCTACTAGTTAAACTAGGACAACCACACATTAAGCACGGTTTAGCTACACTAACCAAAGTTTAACCATTGTATACAACCATTGTATTTTGTAAAACCGTGGTTATGCAAAAACACGGTTACACTTTTACTATAAATGGTTGATTTTCGCAGTACTGCGAGTCTGAATTTGAAATGTGCTTGCGGTGCACAAGTGCATACTAACCAAAAGCCCTCTTTGATTCTGATCAGGCACAAAAGCCCCGGATGGACCTGCGCAGAAATCACCTGCATCTGTTGCGAGTGAACGGTCCGCCCTGGTTACAACAGTCTAAAAACTGGACACATTATGACCTATTATGAAAACGATGCAGGGCATGTGGAAATCGAGTACGATTTACACAATCGAAGTACACACGCACTGTAGATATCAGTGCGGCCACGAGACGGCTTCCCCATGCAAATCAATTCACATAAGAGTGAGAGTTAGAGCACACGACAGGAGGACAAACTGTATAACATAGAAAAGATACCCCATCAAATGAACCAAGTCACAGCTTTTTATTATTTTCATAACTGTTCTTTGTTCTTTCCTGTCTGAAGCAACTGGTTGTTTCTCAAGTGCTGTGTGTGAAGAGGAAGCGATGACGCTAAATATCAGCACTTAAAAGATGTTAATGATAACTTCTAAGACATTGGGTCAAAACTGATTCTATATACTGTATTTACTACTGCCTAATGTGCTCCCATGCGGACATGTTGATAAGGAATTGAGGTAAAAATGTTTAAGGTGCATTCACATTCGTGTGTGTGTGTGCGCGCGTGTTCATGTGTGAGTGTGTCTACAGATTTAAATCTAAGCGAGAGGTTCTACAATAATTGTTTTTGGAGTCTAATGTTTAAGGCTACTGAGAGTAAATTGAACTTGGATACCTTTTTATCTTAACATCTGACCTGTAATAGTTCATATTGAAGTGATTGTGATTGAAATGCTTTTTAGGACCTTACAACATTTAAAATTGTTAGACGAGCTAAAGATCTTATCTGTCATATGTGTAAAATATGGTTAACACATCTATATGCAGGAAACACTTCACAGAAGACGACTAACTGTCAATAAAATACAATTCATTACCTAAACCTACAATATAACTTTAACCAAATCATATTCACAAAAAACAAGTAAAGTAGGTCACCATGAGGATCGGTTAAACAAATGCAAGAACTGCAGTCATAAGCATATTTTGACTGGGCAACGATGTCAGTGTGAAAAAAAACTAAATCTGACTGCTTCTGAAGGGTCTCGTGCCACGCCTGTCGTGTTAATATATCCTGTTACATTAGAACAGCGAAGCTTTGAACAGACAGACTCGAGCAGTGTGTCATTGTGCTAGACTTCAGGGGTTTATGTTGGGTTGAGATCTGGAAATTAAGAAGGGAACCCAGTAAGTACTGTTTACATGGATTTACATTCCTCTTCAATATCTTGTCCAGTTCCTGATTAATGTTTAAGGACTTTTTTTGTTGCAGTTTAAGGATTTCTTCTTTTGTTTAGCCTAATGATGTGACAGATAATATAATAAATAAATAATACAAAAAAAAATAAAAATGCTTTACTCCAATAAATACGTTAAAACTGAAAATACATAACTTTCCACGACACTAGCTTACAGTGAATAACCTATGACAGTAAAAGTATAATAAAATAACTGAGACTTTATTTTCGAAGTTTGAGGATTAAGGTGTTTAATGTCTGAACAACTCTTAAAAAGAGGAACTGCTGCTGTGTGTTGGGCAATATTAGCCTACTACGAACACAACAAAACCAATACTATTTATAAAGATAGAGAGTACTACATGTCTTTATATGCGAAATGTAAAGTAATCTTGTTTTTCTCTCTCTGTTTACTTTATCTCCACAGCAAAACTAGAAACAGCACCATTAACTTTGAACCAAATGGCCACTCCATTCCCCACTAACTCCTCAGCCTTCTCTGGGTCGGCTCGGTCCTCCGCCGCGCCCGCCGCGTCCTCCACTGCACCCCTGGCTCTGTCTCATCAGGTCGGGATCGCTATCCTGGTGATTGCCTTCGTGTTCGGTTTCCCCGGAAACCTGTTCGTGGTGTGGTCTGTCCTGTGCCGCGTGCGCCGCCGCTCCGTCACGTGTCTGCTGATCTTGAATCTGGCCGTGGCGGACGCGCTGGTCCTCCTGAGCGCCCCGCTCTTCATCCGCTTCCTCGCGAATCGGCTGCACTGGGAGTTTGGGGCGGCGCTGTGTAAGACGGTCCATTACCTGTGCTGCGTCAACATGTACGCTTCCATCTACCTGATCTGCCTGATGAGCATGGACCGCTGGCTGGCCGTCACAAAGCCGTTCCTGTCTCAGAGGCTGAGGACCAAGAAAAGGCTGCTGTCCATCATGTTGGGCATCTGGGTGATGGCTTTTCTGATGGCTTTGCCCATGCCGTTCTATCGGTACGATCACACTGAAACACAAATCACACTTTCCTCAAGCAGTGCATCAGTATTCATTACAGATGGGAGTTATTGGTTCATATTTACATGTTTGACATTACACATTTTACATTTACTTGAGTATTGTATCTTAGGCATGTATACTTCAGCATTATTATTATTATTATTATTTTCTATGCATTTAACCACTACATTTGAAAGACTATAAGGATGTTTGACAATAGGCCTATATAATATCTATAAATAATATCTATTGGAATTGTTCAGACATTAAGAATGCTGTAAACACATAAATTCATATTAAAACTTTTAAATTGAAGTGAAACTGGTCCAAGTGGTCATAGCTTTGAGAAATTTCCCGAGGTGCGGCCTGAATTATCTTTAAATTAATTAATTTCCTTTAAATGCATAACATTTTTTATTAATTATCAGTAAATAAAGTGTATTAAAGTATTTCCGTCCCATTTTGTTTGTTAATTTTTGTAAATATAATTATCTTATTTTTGTTTAATTTTATTTAATATTTTTTTATTAAATTATTTTACAAAAAATATTACAAAAACAAATGTAAATGAGAGATTTTTTTTATACATGTTTTTAATTTATTTTAAGATAAATCGCAGTCGCGCCATCTGACATTTCTTATTCATCTAGAAGAACAAAACACTAAAACTACATCTTTTAAATTCTAATATGAATTTGTGTGCATTCGTAATGTTTAAACAACTGCAATATTTGTTGAAGATTTTTATATTGATTATTATAATCATTACTTAAGACTTTTCTCTCCCATCTATTAAGGCCTTTGAATTAAATATTTGTTACTCTGTAACCGTTTTAAAAGTCAGTGGGTGGCTTTTTCCTCTTCTGTAAAACATGACTTAATGTTGTTGGTTTAATTATTGGTTTTTAAAACAGGTTTGATTTTTCCCCCCCTCATGAGTCTGTATTCACAGTAATTTTACTGCTGTCTACTCAGTGGAAGAATAACTTGGTAGATGTGTGCACATACTTTCAGAGCTGTGTGTGATTGCTATCATCCTGCTTTTGTGATTTGGTAGGTTGGGTTTTAATTGTTATTAATGTTTTTTGTTTCATTTTTGTAATGACTAATCAGAGGACAGACCTATTTGCAGTTTTATTTTGGAGTGGTCAGGCAGATACAGAGGTCAAGCGAGGGCATACAGGGCGATGCAGTCAATCCAGAGATGTAAACAGTTTGCGGGCGATGGTCGCAGTAGGCGGCAGACAGTCAATAAGAGGTCATAAACAGTGAGCGGGGTCACTAGGGAAAGCAGCAAAGAATCAAAGCATCAGAACTGTCCAGAATCATACAGGTCAATAACTCACAGGAAACTGCTCAGAATTGCTAGGCTTGCTAAACAAGACTGGGTGTCCTGGGCAAGGGCCTTATAAAGGGGAAGATGATGGGGAACATCTGGTGGTGATTAGTCCTAGGCCCGGAGTTAATTCTCAGGTGAGGGTGCCCTCTGGTGGTGATCAGGGAGAGGCACAGAGTCCTAGCTTGTGACAACTTGCATGTTTAATTTTTATTCATTCAGACATTCTTTATTCAAAAGATACTACAAGCTAGTCAGCATATTCATTATGTGTAATGTACTTTCAATCAAGTAAGCATTAGTATAAACAGAGTTTTACAATAGTTAAGGTTAGTGTGGAACAACCATTTGTGGTTACCATGGTTTAACTATATTAAACTCGTTTATTTGTAGCAAAACCATTGTTAATTTTCCTTAGGGTTTTGGGATAAATTATATTTTACACACGATTTTTTTTTACTTGTTAATTGTATGTAAAATAAACAAAAAATCAGTTCATCATGAGTAATTGTAAAAAGCGCTTTAAAAACCGCTCAACTAATTATTTTGCATATTAAATGAGGAGGAGAAGTTCACTAAACACATTTTAAAATATGTAATTAAAATTCAAAGTAGTTTACATGAGATGTATTAACAATAAAATGAATAAATGTAACTGCAATCTATATAAAAAAATGTGTAATCACTAATGAGGATTAGATGAGAACATTACAAAGGAGGTTACATCTGAATATTTGAACACACACACACACACTTAGTTGATTGCTTTTCTAAATTGCATTTGTAAGAGCAATTATGATTGTTGTAATTCTGTGTTTGACCACTAGGGTGAGTGTGTGCCTTAACGGTATATAATTAGAGGAAGAGTAAGAGAGAACAGGTGTGTAGGAGAGGGAAGCACAAAATTTTTTGAGAAAAAAAAGTCATATTATAATATCTAAAAAGCATTTGAAATACACTACTTATTGCATTTTTAAATAGGATAACATGTTACATTTCCTAAATAATCTTTGCAACTCGCACAACTAGGACCAATGCTATTGGTTTTGTTATCTGACAGTTAACCCGTTTCATTGTGTTTGTCACATCTTCTTTGCACTGACAGGATGGTGAAGGCATTCCGTCCAGGTTTACATGTGTGTATGCCGTACCACTGGGACAGCGACGGTCATGAAATCTTTCAGTACCTGTCTGAGACTATCCTGGGTTTCCTGCTGCCCTTCACCTTCATCCTGTTCTGCTACATCTCAGTGATCTGTCGGCTACGAAGCGCAATGTTTCAGCGCAAAGGAAGAGGAAACGCCCTCATCCTCCTCATCATCGCTGCGTTCACTGTCTTCTGGCTGCCGTATCACCTCATCAACATCCTACAGGTGAGCGATACCTCTCAATATTTGGCCTTGACTGTGAAAACCGAGCTAAAGTCATTTGTGACCTTAGGCAACAAAACCACATATAGGTGTCAATTTTTCGAAATTGAGATTTATACATCACCTGCGATCTGAATAACACTGATGTGCGGTATTTTAGCAGCAAAAAGGTTCGGTTCTTTTGGGAAAAGAATTGTATAAACCATTCAGCACATATTTGTACATATTTTACGAGCTGGCTAATTTGTACTAATTCTAATGATGTTTGCTACATCGTGTGTATTTTATGAGTTGCCAATTCATATGAATTTATACCAATGACCTACACCTAACCCCGCCCCTAAACCTACCTGTCACTGGGGTTTAGTGAGGTTGTACAAATTTGTACGAATTAGCATTCATTTTCCACCTCATACGAATTGGTCATGAAGCTGTGTTGCAATAAAGATGGGGGGTGGTTAAGTGAGTGAATGAGTGAGTGAAGTGACTTGTGGCCAGGTATGGTTTCCCATACTAGAGATTTGTGCTCTGCGTTTAACCCATCCATGTGCGCACACACAGCAGTGAACACACACACTCAAGGGTCTGGGAAGTATGCACTGACAGTTTCACACCGCACCAGGCTGAGAAGACTGAATCTGCAGTAGGTAAGCAGCTTGGTGTGAAGAAATCAACTGTGAGAGCAATTATTAGAAAATGGAAGACATTCAAGACCACTGATAATCTCCCTCAGTCTGGGGCTCCACACAAGATCTCTCCTGAGTGAATGACCTGCAGAGAGCTGGGACCAAAGAAACAAAGGCTACCATCAGTAACACACTGCACCGCTAGGGACTCAAATCCTGCAGTGCCAGACGTGTCCCCCTGCTTCAGCCAGTACACATCCAGACCCGTCTGAAGTTTGCGAGAGAGTCATATGCTCAGATGAAACCAAAACATAACTTTTTGGTAAAAACTCAACTTGTTGTCTTTGAAGGAGAAAGAATGCTGAGTTGCATCCAAAGAACAACATACCTACTGTACTTTGAAGCATAGGGGTGGAAACATCATGCTTTTGGGCTGTTTTTCTGCAAAGGGACCAGGACGACGGATTAATGTAAACCAAAGAGTGAATGGGGTCATGTATCGTGAGATTTTGAGTGAAAGCCTCCTTCCATCAGCAGGGCATCGGAGATGAAACGTGGATGGGTCTTTCAGCATGACCATGATCCCACGCACATCGGCCGGGTAACGAAGGGGTGGTTTCATAAGAAGTATTTCAAGGTCCTGGAGTGGCCTAGCCAGTCTCCAGATCTCAACCCCATTGAAAACCTTTAGAGGGAGTTGAAAGTCTGTGTTGCCCAAAACATTCCTGCTCTAGAGGAGATCTGCATGGAGGAATGGGCCAAAACACCAGCAACAGTGTGTGAACACCTTGTGAAGACTTACAGAAAACCTTTGACCTCTGTCATTGCCAACAAAGGGTATATAACAAAGTATTGAGAGAATTTTGTTATTGACCAAATACTTATTTTTCACCATGATTTGCAAATTAATTCTTTAAAAATGCTACAATGTGATTTTTTTTCTTATTTTGTATCTCATAGTTGAGGTATACCGGCCTCTCATCTTTTTAAGTGGGAGAACTTGAACAATTGGTGGCTGACTAAATACTTTTCCCCCCCACTGTATGTGTGTGTATAGCATTAATATTATTCGGGAAAAGACCCCCACATTAAAAACCAGGACAAACGGTAGATCAGACATTTGTTTTGTTCCTTTAATAAACAACATCATTACAAAAGACATCTCTCTCCCCTTTGTGTTTATATTGTACAAAATCAAAACTACATTTTCTTAAATCTTGATTTGGCTTGTTCACGAGAGAAACAACTGGGCAGAATTCTGTAAAAGTACATTGTGCAGACAGAAGCTCAGAACACCACGACAGCAATACTTGTTCAGAGTCTTCCTGTGAGGCTAATAAAGGAAGATAGAACCGCATACGACTGAAAACCAATTTCAATCAATTTCATTCTCATTCAACGAGCATCCTGCTGCAAGAGTGAAAGTGTACAGAATTAACCTACTGATTTACAAATCAGAGTGCTTTCACATAAAGTGTAGTAGTCAGAGGTATTTCACTGTCACTGTGGGAGCATAAGGGCACTTACTACTCAAAACAACTTACTACTCAGTTCAAATGAACTATACTTGGCAACTCCTAAAGTTATAGAAGTTCCCACCACAAAATAAAATGAAATAAGTGAAATTACTTTTTTTTCTATCCCATGGTGGAAATAAACTTCTAAACGGTATGGACTAGTTAAAATACATTTTAGAACCAATAAAATAAAATAACTGACAATTACTATATTAGAAATATTACCAAAAAAAAAAAAAGATCAGTTTTCAGCATGAACAAAATGACATTGTCCAGTGTAAAATTAATATACATTACTCATTAAATGAAAAGAAAAACGGAGGATATGTCATATTTTTTTAAACAGAGTAGTGTGGGGAAAGAGTGCAAAAAAAAGGAGTTTCCTGAGACTGCTCTAGATTAAATAAGTTGTTGTCAGGGCTACAGCCACGATGGCAAGCCAACCTAAAGTGCACATTAACACCAGCAACAGAAGAGGAAAGAAATGACAGGCCAACAACACTGCAGCAGTCCTTCTGCCCCATCGTGCCTCTGCGTCGTCTACTTGACCATTAAATGACCGTTAATAAATTAGTTGATTTACACATTGTAAAAAAATCAGACACACTAACAATACAAAATTCTATTTTATAACACTAACAAAGAGAAACAATGTAATGTAAACACATAAATAAATGCGGGGGGAAAGTCTTTAACACAATCTGGAGCAATTCGCATTATTCAAGTTTGAAATTGTCTTTTAGAGTGACTGCAAGAATTGATCCGTTTGTTCTCCTTCTGAACCATTTTGTTTTCATATAGTATTAATACATAAATGATCAAGAAATCTGCCATACCATCATTGGGATTGGCATTTTTACAAACAGTACAATAATAATTTACTTTGTATTTAGGTTTAATGTCGTTAATGTGACATTTTGAAGTGTTGGCTTTGCACACTCTTTTTCCTGTAGTTTGGAAAGTCAGTCATCCAGCCTAATATCACCACCTTGTATATATATATATATATTTATTTATTTATGTATTTATTTTTAAAAAGCAGCACTCTGCTAAAAACAAAAAAAAAAACATCTTGGGTGATGATCTGAAAACTGTGGTACCACGAGAAACAGGATTTTAGCGTGTAAAACTAATCCTAAAAGACTTTGTCTTCATTCTATTAAGAAAAATAAAATGAATAAAATAAAATAAAAATATGAAACCTAAGAGTCTAAGTTCTTCATATCACCCTATATGTCTGAAATCATGGTGCTTTATTAATATTAAAAATGAACTGCATAAAATAAAAAAGGGCTTGTTGGTAAATATACCTGGAAGTCATTTCTTAGCCCTTTATCGGGCGTCTCTACCTTTGGCTTAACTTTGGCAGGTTGGAAGGACAAACAGATCAGAGCAACACCGATCCAGACTAGAGGACTCTGGGAAGGGTCTTACACGTGTCTACAGTGAGCTCTCATAGTGACGTCTCTGTATCCATACATTTATCCCCCTGCTCGTCCTCCACATTAATCTTAATACTGGCCGTCTTCTCTTCACTGTAAAACAAAGAGAAAAGATGAAGACGAAAAATTATCTCAAAAGCAGGCACCCACCAGAATAATATCGCCATACTTGCAACACGTAGTATTAAGTTCAGTCAAACATGATATATGCAAAAGCAATCCAGCACACACTTTTGACAAGCACTGGTTTTAAACAACAGATAAAGGCCTGGTCACATGAAGATAAATGAAAAACAAGCAAACAAACCATTTTTATAAAATCTACATTTTGGGAAAAAAACATCATTTTTTATTATTATTATTTATTATAATTATTATACTATACAAAATTATTTTTACAAAAATTATTTTTACAAAAATATACTTTTATAAAATACATAAACAATTAAGTGATATATATATATATATATATATATATATATATAACTACAGAACTGCATAGTTAATTTATCATTTATTTCTACAAATTATTTATTTATCTGTGTTTAAATTCAATTTTACAAATATTAATTCTAAAAAACAAGTAAACTAATTGTTTTTATATCCTAAATTTGGACTTTATAAAAGCTCTTTTCTAAAATAAAAAATTGTTTTTATTATTTTTAGCATTATTTTTTCTTTTGCACTATATTAATTAATTAATTATGTAATTCCTTTTCTTTATCATATATATATATATATATTTATAAAACGGTTATTTATTATAATTACTTTTATTTGTATTATACAAAGTATTTTTTTTTTTTTATTATTTACAAAAATATAATTTTTAAAAATACATAAACAATTCTCTATATAATTAATTGGGACTATAATAATTTACATTGGGACTTATTTGCAATAATTTCATTAAATTATCTATAAACACGGTCTTGAGTAGTTGCACCGAATCAAATTTAACAGTATGCATTTAAATGAAATCTCGGACAGACAGGCCTTTACTGGTTAAAATACACAGTTCTTCTGTACAGCTTTAGATCTGAGCAGGAAAACTGTGCGCTGAAGCAGTGAGAGGAAACAGACAGCTATGAAAAACAGGGATGAGGTTAGAGGAAAAAGGCTACCTGGCACTAGGTTTCAATACTTTGGCACTGTCAGAGCTCATGGCAACAGATTTCCACACAGCAGTTTTGGCCATCTCATCAGATATGTTAACCACAGAGGGGTCAGTGCTGCAGAAAAGACACATCAGAGCACTTACAGCTGGTCGTCCACACTTTAACACACTCATTTCTCTCCTGTTCACCAGCACAGTGCTTGATGGTCATTTGATTAATAAAGCATGACAATCACATCAGATGAACCAAAGACAAACCTTCCCAGCACATACCCTGTGTGTTATTTTTGAGGTGAGCATATGTATAGAGGTGTTCATGAGTATATGTCACGTTAGTAATCAAAATCACATTTTACTGGCTTCCTTTGCTAAAAACTAAACATAAACCTTATGTAATAGTGTTTCTTCTATAGGACCATTCTATATAAGATGAGATAAGATAAAATACTAAAAGGATATGAGACAAAGCAGACCAAACATGCCAAACAAGATTAAAAAAAAAAAAGCCTTTGAATCCACATTCACAGGGCAACTTTTAACTCAAGAAGTGAAAACAAAGAAAAAGAAAAAAAAACATATCTTAATAGTTTTGTAATAAGTCATATCTGCATTTTTTTAATATAAAATACAGCAATGATGCAAACACAGCAATAATGCAGTAGTAATACTGTTAAAGATTATTACAATATAAAACAACAAAAAAAATCAGTTTAGTACATTTCAAAATATAATTTATTTCTCTGGTGGAGTAAAACCATTAAAACTTTTAAAATGATTTATTTTATCCTTCCCAAAAAAAAACCAAAACTGTCTTTTTTTCTTAAATGTCAAATTTGTCTTACTGACCCTAAAATTAATAGTGAAAACCACAACTGGTTTGAGCACATTTGTTGATATAGATACATTTAATCATGATTAATCCTGTTCTTACATTATATAAAATAACTGATAATATAATTGCACAGCTGGCCGACAAGAATCAAGAATTCCAGAGAGCCATATTTATGACCCTGGACCACAAAACTAGTCTTAAATCGCTGGGGTAGATTTACAGCAATAGCCAAAAATACATTGTATGCAGTGTTGGGTAAGTTACTTTTAAAAAAGTAATTAATTACTAATTACTTCATCAATATTGTATTTAAAATACTTATCTAATTACTGTGTCTGAAAA
>JAUCMU010000030.1:15841067-15868985 GCA_032275025.1 Enteromius treurensis | reverse complement strand
TGATGATGTGAACAGCTGGAGATGGTCACTGGAAGACAATGATTTCTATCAGGAAGGAGAGAGAGATTTCAGAAACTTCTTTCATGAACCAGACAACTCTGGTGGGAATGAACTGTATGTTTACATGGATAATAATGGAAAATGGTTTGATTATTCATGTGACAGATATTTCTCATTTGTGTGTTATGATGGTAAGATATTGCAATTTATTTATTTTATATTTTTTTTATAAATGTATGTATTCAGGTTTCCTACTGTCAAAGCCTGTTAACATTACTGCCACTGTAACCATCTCTGAACCATGTCTTGGCTTAGTTGGCCTGCATCAAACTGTGTACCACCCAAAAGCAATATGCTAATTGAATTTAATGTTAATGTAAGCAGACACTTGTAGCAAAATAAAGATGCTCAACGTTCAAATTGTAAACTTGTAAAAAAAAAAAAGAAAAAAGAAATAGCATGCTAAATTAAACAATGAATTCACCTAATAAATGTACATTTTTATTTTAGGTAGAGAAAATGCCACTCAAAAGTACATTCTGGTAACTGAGGAAAGAACCTGGACTGAAGCTCAGAGCTACTGCAGAGAGACATACACAGACCTGGCCAGTGTGAGGAATGAAACAGAGCGTCAACAGATACTGAACATTACACAAAGTTATTATTATGTATGGATTGGTCTGTACAGAAACAGACTGTGGTCAGATCAGAGCAACTCTTCTTTTACATACTGGCTGCCAATCAGTCCTGCTGCAGAACCAGATAATGGTGCAAATGTTCAGGGAGAGCAGGGATCTCAACACTGCACAGCTGTGTCTTTACAATACTTTGGTCATTGGACAGATGAGAACTGCTTTGCCACTTTGCCTTTCTTTTGTTACAGTGGTGAGTAAATATACCTACAGTACTACAGCATAATGAATTTAAAAAATAAACATCAGATTCTTGCACACAAAAACAAGAAGAAAAAAATGATGTAAATATAAATTCTGTAAAATAAAAAGAAACAAAAGTCTGCATAATAAGCACAACATATGAAATTTATGATAAAGTTTAGCTAATGTAAGTTTGTTTGTTTGTCTATTTTTGCTGAACCTGATGACCATCACATCAGCCTATTCAGATGAGTATGGTATGTTTGTGATCTATTTGTTTCTACTGTTTTCAGCTTATTAATGCTCTGTAAAAATTAAATAAATAGAGGTCTTAGAGTTAGCAAGTTAACGATTTCTTTAGTTTTGACCTAAATCTACAGTATACAGTATTGTTTGTAATAATTTTAACACCTGACCTGTTCCATTTTATGTATTATTATTATTTATTATTATTGATCAGTGATGGGAATGCGAGTAGAAGTTGCAAGCCTAGAGAATTTATCAGAGTCTCTAATTAAAGAGCTTGTGATTATACTGGTAAGTCAAAATAACCTATTTATTTACAGTAATGGATATTTACAATGTTAACATACATAAACATTACATTTACATAAACATTTTATACTTTTAGTTTATTGATACTAAAAATAAGTTTCTGTATAAACATATTATTTCAAAAGAATGGATTCAACTAAGGCAAGAGTGCAACAAATAGGTTACTTTTAAATGCGAATAATAAATAAAATAAATTTGATATTTATTGATACTTATGACATACTGTATTATATCAGTGCATGATTGTCATTAAGCTCTTCTATTTTCAGTTGCAAGAGGACATGATGAAGCTTGGACTTCCCAGCAACGTCACCATGCATTTAAGAGACTATCGTAAGATCAATCCCTGATGGAGAATGTTCTAATGGAGCTATTAAATCAGTAAAGGTCTTAATATCAAAATTAATGTAGCTTGATTTTAACACTTGAATGATGGAAATATAAAATTTGACATTTTTAAAGTAAGCTGTGGTTGTTTTGTGGGTCTAAAATAGTACATAGGGTTTTAGTGTAGCTTTAGTACAGTATGAATTTATAAGATGAAAACATGATTACAGAAAACAGACAATAAATGATAAAACAATAAACTAATAAAAAAAATATAGAGAAAAAGAAACTGTCAAAGGACCAAATTTCTTATTACTTAAGTTTTGAAAAGTTATAGACAGATGTATATTCTTTAGCACCGCTGTTTGTGTGCTGGTTTTGATGGGTCCAAGATAATTTTTTGAGACTGGACTTTTTCACAATAGAGTCAAAGATTGAGTCAACAATAGTGAACCAGGCACTGTGCTCCCCATGACCCAGTGTTTGTGCTCCATGTCCTCTCCATGTTTTCTCATATGTTACCTTATGCCCTTATTTGGTCCTTCCAGTTTCTTGTCCACATAGTTCATTTTAGTTTATTTGGTTTCAGATGTGTGTTATTAATTATCTCGTTCTCCACTATTTAGAAGTCCTATGTTCTCCCTTAGTGTTACTGTTAAAAATAATTTTGTGTTGTATCTCTTTAAAAGACTATACTGTCCAAGATTATCATCTCTCTCCATCTCCACAAAATGTGACAATAGCCTACGTATGCAGTCTAACAGATATCTTAATGCTATAGGGGTTATTGTAAATTCAAGAGTTCGCGCTTCCTCATACTCAAGAAGGATAAAGTTTAGCATATGTGGCGTACTGTCCGGGGGGCGAGCCGGGAGGACGGCGGACCCCCTAAAGGCTTGAACCCTAGCGAGGGCTAGAGCTCGGCGTCCGGCTCGGTCCTTTCATGCCCCCCGGAAAGGAAGGCGCGAGAGCAGATAAATGGCGGAGAAGGGGTGGAGGAGGGATGCGTAAAAGGCTGGGTGTGGAAGGAAAAGGACGGGCTATTTATAGTGGGTAGAAGGGGATTTGATTGGGCAGGTGTAATGAGGAGATTGATTAGGTGATGAGGTGCCAGCTGTGATTAATCGACCGCACTCCTACTCGAAATTAGTTTATTTGCAAAAACTTCACTAATTCTTCGTTTTTTTTGCAATAAACATGCATCTTTTCTCCTACACCTGTTTTTTATTTTTTTATTTTGACAATGCAGACGCAACAAGCATTTTTCTGTCCGGGGGTCATACCTTAACTTTGCAAATTCCAGTATTGCATTAGAATTGCATCTTTCTCATGGGGCATTTAATAGTTTTTGACTATTAAGGTGAATCTCTTTTTTTGGGCATTTTATCTTTATTTTATTAAAGAAAATGTGACTAATAATTCTGCGCACCTAAATAACGTTTTTCACTTCCAGCCTATTATATATCACTTAAAAATAATTAAATAGAAAATAAATAGTAGTTATAAAGATTGTTGTGGTTTGGAATTGGTCAAATGTGCTTGGAAAAAAAATATGATCAACATGCCTAATAATTATGCACACAGTGTAGTGTTATGTAAACATTTATGTGCATAAACTTGAGGGCAGGACAAAATTGAAAACACAATTTTTTTTTTCAAATTAGCTGAAAATGACCAAATTCTAGGTTTATGTCGGACATCAATGATGTTATTTTAAATTTTTAACATTAATTAGTTTTATGTTGTTTATAGGACAGTGATGATGATGATGAAGTGTTGTCCAGCATTTCTATCAGCATATTGACCGTGATCTCCGAGAACTGTGAAACCACACCTTATTCACTGCATCATTTTGGAAGGTAAAGTAGTAATGGATGACCTGGGAAATCTTCCCAAAGCCCTATGCACCCTCTTTGGGCTCATGTATGCTCTAAATTTGGAGTATCCTCCAGTAAAGAAGAACACATTTGATTTCATCCAGCGGGTGTCACTTGGGCACAAGTCTCTGAAACCTAGAATCCAATCCCTGAAAACTCTTCTAATGCAGTAACGTCAATGTGCCATGTAATCGAGCATTTTCATTTTTCAAGGTTGTCCATTGTTCAGTTTCAAAAATGGTCATCACTACCGAAGAATATACATTGTTTTCTGTTGGTAAACTTAAAGTTACGTGGTTGGTTTTAGAATACGTAACATTTTAGAAGAAAAAAACTGTTCTGTACTAAGACTTTTATGCTCTCCAATTCCACATTTTACCTCTGTGAAAGTTAAAGATGTGAAAAAGGGATATTTATTTTTTTTCCTTTAAGAGTGTACTGGAAAATGTACTTTGTCAATTTTTCAAAAAAAAAACAAAAAAAATCAGTTAGCTTAGTGTCAAGTAGTTGGTTTTCGAATTAGAAAGTTTTAAGATAATTTTGTTATTCGACAGATCAAAACTTGTCCTACTTGTCACAAAAACTTGTCCTGTTCTTGTCTGTTACAGCTTACACTGCAAAAAATTACATTTACATTAAGCATTTTTGTCTTGTTTTTAGTAAAAATATGTAAAACTTCTTGAATCAATATACAATTACTTGACAAGGAACGTGCCATAAGATATTAAATCTTGTTTTATGAAAGACAATTTTTAATAAAATGTAAGGTTATGGTAAAAAAAAAGCAAAAAAAATGTCACTGGAGTGAGAGAAAATAATTTGACTTTTCTCAAGTACATAATTCAAGTTCATTTTTCTCACCACATTACCAGATTTTTTGCTTGCTTTTTTTTTTTACTAGAAACCTTGATTTGTTTTCATAAAAGACTAAATATCATAGGTAAATTTTTGCAGTTATTGCATTTTTAAGTTATACATGGAAAAAGGGGACAGAGTGCAATGTTTGTTGATGCAAATGTGCATTATTGTTGATATGTCATGCTTTAATGACTTGAATTAACCTTGTTTTGAGTTAACATATGTTTTATGGAACAAATAAATTACCTTCTTGTTGTTCCAACAATCTGTTGTCTGTATATGATTAACTTAGAGTTGTGAGTAAACCTTACTTGAGAAATTTAAGGTAATCCGTTTCCACACATTTTTCTAGTAATGTGAACTAGCCAATTTGTTAACTAAAACTGTTTTATTTGAGTTATCTGTATTGAGCCTAACTTAGCTGAACTTGTTATACTGAGTTGACTGTACTCAAGTTTTTAGGTAGTCTTTACAAATAAAAAAGTTAACTGAACTAAGTTATAGTAGCTTAATCAACTCAGAAATTATGTATTAATTTACTTGAAAATTCTGAGGTAATCAGTTTCCACAGGTTTTCTAAGTAAACTCAACTCATTACTTTTTACAGTGTAGGTTTAGGTATTGGTTAGGATTAGAATAAGGCCTTACTATGTGCTTTATTACTACTAATCAAAAGCTAATATTTAAGTAATATGAATTCTAATAAGTTAAACTAGTTAAGAGACCCTAAAATAAAGTGACCCTAAAATACACATTTGTTTGTACATTGTTTCTTCCTATTTACGTATTTCTGTTTTAATTTTTTTATTATCTGTCTCATTTTTCTATTTCTTTTCTTTTAAGGAAAGATAGATCTTGAAGATACAACAATATATCATCTGCATACAAATGTATTTATGTTCCATATTTCCAAAATATATGCCTTGTTCATTTTACGTTTTGGCAAACTGCGGCAGCCAACAGCTCAATGAAAATAATGAACAACAGAGGAGATAAAGGACATCCTTGTCTAGTACCTCTTTGAAATAAAAAACTATGTGATAATATATATATATATATATATATATATATATATATATATATAGATTCTAAAAACAACAGTTCAATCAAGTGCAATTTCATCCATCACATTTTAACTTACAGACAGCAGCTAGAGCAGTTGAGTTTTGTGCAGACCACAAAACTGACTGAAGTAGCTCCAGTGGCAGGCAGTGACCGGATCCAACCCTTCAGATAAAACAGAGATCAAATCTGCTTCTCTGAAATTGATCAAACCACACATGCAAAACACATATGCACAGCTCCCTTGCTCTGTATCACAATCGCTGCAATCGCAGAGTTGTTCCGAAGTATATGTATAGCATAGGATTAAGGGATCTAAAATATGATTTTGAAGAATAAGTCATTCATATTTTTTATAAATACTAATAAGTTAATAGTAAGAATTGGTCCTTAAAATAAAGTGTTACCACTAAGTTTAACTAATGGGATTTTTTAAGTGGGATTTTGGTAACGAGAACTGTAAACATTTATTGCCATTGCCACCAATTACTAGACTAACTAAAATTATTAAGATGTCTAGTAGCTTAAGCAATTTTTGTAAACATACTTTGAAATGCTTCACAGCTATCCACCATAATTATAGCTAAGGTTCAGCTATGCATATCTATTTACTAGGAGTGTAACGGTTCACAAAAATCACGGTTCGGTTCGATACAATCAGTGTTGGGTAAGTTACTTAAAAAAATTTATTACTAATTACTTCCTCAATATTGTATTTAAAATACTTATCTAATTACTGTGCCTGAAAAGTAACTTAATTACTCAATAAGTAATTTAACTAAAATACTTCTTAAAGTCCCTATAAACCTTGAGTGGACAAAAAAAAAAAAAGCATATGAGTCAACATGAATTAGTTTAGCCTTATAACTTTCTGAATCATCTTTATTACATCCTATAAAAAATTTTGTTCAGGCAATGCTGCTTTTTTAAAGTGTTTTCAAAATACACACAGGTATTTTGTTTAATATGCATATAAAAGACTGAGATTCTACAGAAAGCAGCGGTAGCATCTCTTCCACAATGTAACCTAAAATCATTTTTTTAAGCTCACTTCCAGACACTTTCTGTGCTGCCGAAGTAAAATCAAGTTTTGCCTGCTTAGTAGGAGTTGCCGCTGTGTTATCCGTGGATGATGAACAGTGATCACAGAAGTGTCTGTCTAAGCTGCCGTGTCAGGTGCTTCAGTAGATTATTTGTGCTATTGACAGCGGCTGATAGTTTTTTCTCCCCAGGACATAGGGCATAGGACTTGCATATTAACGTAATGGGAATATAATGTAATATAAAGTAATGGGAATATTTCCATTTCGTAAAACAGCCACTCGTTTCAGTCGAGTCCGACATCTTCCACTTTAATATGACTATGCAGGAAACTGGCGCAAAATCACATGCACTTGTGTTTCAACAATGTTAAAGCGGCAGAGTTTCATTTTACCTTTAGAATATAAATTAATAAAATTAAATAAAGATATTCAGCGAGTTTAATTAATTTACAATGTAACGCAAGTAAGTAAGTAACTGATTACCGTTCATTTTTAGGTATTTTAATTACTCTACTTTTTCAGTGAAAAAGTAATTTAATTACAGTAATGCGTTACTTAGTAACACCCAACACTGATTGTATGGGTCAAAATGATTGATTTTTCTTTTCCAAAATCATTAGGACATGAAGTAAATGTTCCATGAAGATATTTTCTAAATGTCCAACGGAAAATGTCAAAAAAATTAATTTTTGATTGGTAACATGTACTGCTAAGAACTTTATTAGACAACTTTGAGACGTTTTTCTCAAATATTGTCCTTTTTCAAAATACTGTCCTATGCAACACACATCAATAGAAAGATTATTTATTCAGCTTTCAGGTGATGTATTAATCTCAGTTTCTAAAAATGGACCCTTATGACTGGTTTTATGATCCAGGGTCACATATAATACAGATTATACTAGCCTTAAGGCAACAAAATGACTCAAATAAAGTTAGCACTCTAAAAAAAAATGCTCTTGTAACCTGTTAGTGAAGCCTAACAAGAGTACCAGTCAATGACACAGCTGTTTGTCAATGAGATGGCCCTGGTTGATGTGTTCAGATATATCTGAGCTCTGGTTCACACACGAACTGTCAACTACCAGACATACAAGCTAAATCATTAGCAACAATTATCATCTGAATCTCTTCTGTATTGGGAAAGGATGAGTTGAGCATCAGTAACCTTAACCAATGCAGAGCTGTCAGAGGAAGATTATGTGATGTGCAAAATATGCCCGGTTAAATAAACGTAAGGGAGGATTAATAGCTGTAAAGAGGGAGTATGTGTTAACCAGAACTCAAGCAGGCCTGAGAGTAGACAAAAGACCAACCACTCTGCTCGTGTCTTCCTCGTATGAGGTGTCAGAGACTACCCTGTCAGATCTGTCTCGAAAGAAGCAGGTCAAAACATACTGAATGAGGCCAACACAGGGTGTTTAAGAGAAACCCACATGAACAAATGCTCACACAGGGATTTCACAGGATGTCTTGTATACTGCAGCTACCTGACTTTAAGGGTCTTCACAGGGATCTCCAGGTGGTCCCCGTTATCATAAGGGATCTCCCTTCCTCCTTCAGCCTCCATCATGCGCTGTGCTTCCTGGGTAGACAGATAGTGACATGAAAGGAGGTTGTTCAAAAACTTTGAAAAGATGATAGAGGAAGAAATGTGTGTTGATAGAAATATTCAAAGTCTATTGATTATAAAGAGAAGATAAACAAAGCATCATACTATGTACATAGGTACAGGGGAACCATCAGTTCAGTTTACATCTTAGAGAAGTACCTCTTTTGCCTTTTTCTTTTTGTCGTCTTCCTTTTTCTTCTTGCTTTCTGGCATTAGGTCATCCAACCAGCTAAGCTCCCTCTTCGTGAAGCAGAAATCTAGAAGCTTCCTTATGAATACCAGAGCAAGAACCTACAGAAGACAAATACAACACATCAGTAAAAATACATGCAACAATGGATGATGAGCAGCAAATCTGAATAAAGATTAACAAAAAAACTATTTTCTAAATCTATGAGCATTAAGAGACAGAACTTTTTAAAATATATATATTTTGTTGTATTGTATGATTTTACTGAAATACACAGGAAATCCTGAAAAAAAAAAAAAAAAAAAAACTTTCTTTCAAAGTGTTATTCTGAAATTAAAAATCAAGATTATTACATATTAGAATTAAGGTGTAAATGCAGTTTGCCTAATGCGATAAAATATATATTTTCCATGCTAATCAGAGTTTTTGTACTTACTACTGTCGCTGTAACGGTAACATGCTCAATTTTTGGTTTAGAAATAACACCATACACACCAAATATTAGTTTAAATATCATATTGTGTTTTCTTACAGCCATACTGAAAGCAACAACAGACAGTTCACCTCAGATCTTGGAAATAAATGAAAGCAAATACGACCTTTAATAGTGTGTGTTCCATAACAGAGATGTTATCAGTTACTCAGTAAATACATTTAATAACATTAAACAGCTTTAATATTAATAAAGTAGATTATAAACGTATCTATTTCCGTTGTGAGAGCAGGAATCTGTAATACATGGTGTAAATGGAACCTATGAGATTTTAAACGTACCATCATAGGGAAGACCACCGCGGCAGCAGACGCTTTGATGACCCACAGCAGTACCAGGCAGGTGAGCTGAACTATTGTAAAGATGTGAACCTTCCACAGCGGCACGTATCTCAGGTAGATCAGGTCAGGCTGGTGCTTTGCCGGCATCCCAAACAGCTTAATACGGTCAAAGAACTGCAGCGCAATGAATACACAAACATCATAACCACAAATCCATCATAGCTTTAGTTTGACCTGCATGTATGAATAAAACATAAATCAATTCTGTAATTTAATAAAGTACAGTGAATATGAAAGTGTGCTAACCTGTATGCCTTTGAGCGAGGAGACACCCATGTAGAGGAACACTCCATACAACACGGGCATTGGGATAAACTATTCCGAAATTAGACAAATTCAGAAAAGGAACATTTTTAAATAGTTAACCCTGTAAAGCCAGACATTTGGAAATAATAGTCTTATTTTATTTATTTATTTATTTTTGCAATGGAAAGGTTTACTGAACCTTTAGACAAAATATGCATCTTCGATTATCTTTATTGGGTATAATTTTTAATGCATTAGGCTTCTACAGCATGGTATAGTAGAACATAGAACTCTCATACTCATACACAACCTGAACATGTATGTTTTTAGTATAATACTAAAACCTTTGCTGGAGTATACATTTTCAATCAGACGAAAGAAATCGTGTACTAGAAAAACAGCACATTTCTGATCATAGATTTCTAGGGTTAATTAATATTGTATAATCTTTTTCTGCACTATAAACTGAGCCGTACCTTTAAAATAGATGTCATGAAGACAGAAAGACCCATAAGCACAAAGATCATGAGTCCAGTAACCCTCTGCTCAAGAATGCCCAAAAACTTGGGCTGCTCTCCCGGGGCTGAGCACTCCGACTCCACTTTCAAACTGTTCACGTGAGAGATGGAGAGGACGGTGGCAGCAACGAACCAGGGCAGGCCCATCACAGAACACAAGCCGAGCATCACGGCCACCACCAGAAGGTCAAGATGATACCCACAGCCTTTCTGCAGGAGAACAGAATCATGAGCCCCAGGACCAGTGCTCTGACAGACTGGATCAGGTGTCGAACTGACCTTGAGCTTGTGTTCTTTGCGGTTGATGATGACGGCGGTGATCTGCTGATCCATGAAGATGAGGATGGTGCACAGCAGGGCAGGGATGGCTGCTGCGAACAACGTCCATGTGGGGTTATCACCCAGAGGCGAGATCAGCCAGCCACGGTTCTTAGAGGTAGGCTATTGGACAAAAGTAAAACTATTTATTGGGGATGAACAATTGTGCCATATCACTTATTAGTCTATATTACATGGTGCTTAATATATTGGTATGTGTATTGTACTGTCGATATTGTACATTCTTATTTCTCCTATTTTTACATTAGATCCCCTTTGCTATTATCTAACGCTTAAATAGAGTTAATAAAAATATAACACTTATTTCGCAATCCCAAAATCAATTTTACCTTTAAATTTAAACAAAATTGTATAGAATTTGAATACAGGTCATCACTACATCCCTTTTCAGTAGGAATTTACAAAAGAAATTAATGCTTTAGAGTCACCAAAGCCATACTGAACGGCATCCAAGAAGCACAGACTTTACAAAACTGCTAAAAAGCTTAGGGTTGGCATGAGTTTTTTTTTTTGTTGGTTTTTTTTAACAAAATATGTGTTTTGAGCATTACTGATAGACTGCAGCACTCGGTTTTTAGGCTTTATAGAAAAACAGCTAAAGAAGAGAGGTTAAATAAATAGTCAAAGCTCAGCAGGATAACAGAAAACAGAAACAGCTGGAGAGTCTTTAGAGTCAACTAAGCCCTGCTAAGCGTGTTTTCTGTTTATTTTAGATTATTTACCGCAATAATGATACACTCATTTCAACTGTTTTTGATATATAAAGCTATAAAGTTGTAAAAGTAAAGTGTTTGGAGAAATACTGATACCAGGTTTTTTTTATGTAAATTGTAAATAATGTAAAATAACTTTTGGCCGAAGAGTAGAAACAAAAAAGGACAAAAAAGATGAACAAACACAAATGAATCATAGAAAATGACATTTATGGCACCTCAAATGTATCTGGGACATGTAGTTTAGGAGAGGGGACGCCCACCAAGTAATCAACCAAGACCATAATCATGATGGTTAGAAAAACTGCAAAGTCGCTGATTGAAGATCGGACCTGGAGGACAGAAACTAAACGTTAGAGCAAATAACACTTTCAGCACATGATCAGCGCATGGCTCTACTGACCTTAGTGGGGAAATAGCGCTTGGTCTTGAACTGCTTGAGAAAAGACGACAGGAAGAAAGTGGTGAAGAACAGAATGACAGACCAGAACAATACATCAGGGATGTACGGGCCATCATGTCCGCAAGCAGGACCCACAAACTCGCCATGGAGTTCCCTGCAAGTCTTTAAAAAGAGAGAAAAACACAGCAAGTACCCATTAAAGATGTTTTATTTATTTGATATGAACTAAACTAAAATGATTTTACATGTTAAGTTTTGATAATAAAGAAATCCAAAGAACAAGAATTTAAGTATTTAGAAATAAATACGCTGTTAAAAAAGTTCTTTATCATTTAATGATAAATTATGTTACCACCTTATTCAGATGTCTTTTGAAATTGGACAAAAAAATGTAACAATTAAAATGTTATGTCAACGTGTAATGCTGTTCATCTTATTTTTTAAATTAACCTTTACTTTGGCAGCACTATTAAAAACAATTAAACTGTAATGTGAAGAAAGAAATCCTTACTGGCACATCAAGGTCACTCCAGTTTATGGTCTCAGGACTAAAACCTGACTGATTCCATGACTGTACCATCTTCTCTGTGATATTAGGTGGAGATGAACACTGACATCTAAGAAAAAGGAAAAACAGATAAACTTATGATAAACATGCAACATAAAACAAACAACAATTAGTATATTTTCCTTACGTGTAAACCGTGAGGTTATCCAAATTGTCGTGCATGTTGAAAGGGAACATCCTCCCCAGCTGGAAGAGTTTCTCCAAGGCCTCATAGATGAAAATGATGCAGATGAGAGCAGCGAAGGCTTCCTCTGTGAATCTTGTTATATAGCACACTAGAGAGCTGGCGTCTGTGGCAACCAACACGATACACAAGAAGGCCGTCCACAGGCCAATGCTAGTGCGCAGAGGGAGGTAGGACAGACCATAGTCACTGAGGAGAGACAAACAGACAAACATGTTATTTAT
Source organism: Enteromius treurensis (assembly GCA_032275025.1). Taxonomy (NCBI): domain Eukaryota; kingdom Metazoa; phylum Chordata; class Actinopteri; order Cypriniformes; family Cyprinidae; genus Enteromius; species Enteromius treurensis. Next base: position 15,856,557 of record JAUCMU010000030.1, on the reverse strand, counting down.
CACAGCACATCTGGATAAAATCATCTGCTAAATGAACAAACATAAACATCATGTGCGTTTCATCTAATCAGTAATGTGTTTTTGTATATAGAATGGATAAAGGGACTTTTGAAGCCAAGCAGTTATGCAGATTTATATTTGCACTGCATAAACATAGACAATGATGATTTTAGATAACTGCAGAAAACATGTTTGTGAGCGCGGCACCAACTCTTTCCTGCACCAATAGATGGTGCTGTGGTACTTATAAAAAAAAGTTTCATAATAGGAAACAATCAGAATTGCATTCAACTTTTTTTATACTGTAGTTGACATAAAATGTCAACCACTGACTGGAATGTGGCATGTTAAACTTAAATTTGATAGACTACAGCTTTTATGCTTCATTAAACGCCAGTGTTGAGTTCTCCACCATGGTATTTTAACGTTTGCTCGTGAAATAAAATAAAGGATCCAATTAATGACAATGATTTTCAGTTTATTAGGTTTATTCAGATCTGTGAACTCAGTTCGAACAGTTCATCTTAATGAATCAAATACATTTTATAAAATGTTTAAAGTGACAAAAAGACATTAAATGGTCACAAGCTGTCCCGGTTTCTCAGCACGATTACTAAAATGGGAAAATGCACAAGGAACAGAATGAGGAACATTGTGACACTCTACTGAAAGGGAGTCTCCCTCACCTGCAGAAACTGAAAAGAATCTTCTCAAAAACTAGAACTGGCCCAGTGCTGCCCAGGATAGTGAGAGGCTGACCAGAAAACAGAGAGAAGGCCACACCGGTCAGCGAAGCTCCAAACAGAGACTCAATGGCACTCTAAACCAAACACAGACAAAAGAGATGTCATCAACACTGTGGGAGAGTTTTAAACAAAGGATAAGCACATTCTGTGGAAGCAGAAATGATCTCTTTTAAAGCATAAGGAAAGACTACTCTTAATAAACACTCTTGATACCAGTGAATCTGAATCATATTCGGACAGTCTGTTGCACTCAGAGATTTAATCCTCCATTATTCTTTCCAGACAGAGCCAAGTCTGCAAGTCTGACTCACTATGTTGTTTTTGGTGGCTTCCCCCAGAAGGCCTCCGAAGGTGATGACAGGGGACATGCAGGCACAATAGAGGAAAAGGATAGAGGCTAAGCACTGCAGGCTAAGAGCGTCCCGCACATCGCTCCAGTAAAACGGAACTTTCCGCTTAATGTCTAACACCAGTCCACCAAATATCCTGTGATAAAGGAAGAAAAAAAAAAGAATGAAACCAATCAGGACACACAAAGGCAATTAAAATTGGATTTAAGAGGTTAACAGACTAATAATAATACATACATATTGTTGGTAGGTATTTTGTATTATCGTCCATTTATATTTCTTATAAAAAAAAAAACTATGAATGATAGTTAGGTGTCACAGTAAAGTTAACCAAGTAAAGTCCCTATTTTAACAGGGATCAAATTTGTAAATGCATTTGGAAATGATACCATAACGGCTTCTCATTTTGTCCTAATGGCTGCTTAGGGTGTGCTGTATTTTCAGAGCGCTCAGGGGCTCTTAAAACACGTCTTAATGGACGGCACTCTTACACAACCGTCTCCAGCCGACTATTTTAAGCTACACATCAAAGGATGGGCACCACTGTTAAATATACCGCCTTTATTCAATACTTTCAACATAAAAGGCTCACAAAATTTGCACCATAAAAACATTTTTACCCCCCTCCATTTAATGCGTGTTTAATAAGGTCCTCCTTCATCAAAAGAGACTTAAGTAAATCCTAACCCCATCACACCACCCCCCACAAACATTTATATTCTGCCCTTAAAATCCAAACAACTTAATGGCTTATTGCAAGAGCACAACATGTCTAACTACACATATATAAACCCATCAGCCGTATTTAGGGCATGATATAATTTTAAATATATGCTTTGCATCCCGTTACCTACTTTTACAGACAAACTCAACAATAATATGGTTGAGGTATGCAAGGAAGTATGCAGTGAATAAATGCTGGAGGTTAGACTAGCTCTGACCGTCCTGTCCTCTGGAGTTCTGGTCCAGCATGATGTTCCTCTTCTTTGATAATCTCTGATAGTGGAGCAGAGCCATTAGGCATGGAAGGCATCTTTCTCTTCTCCTGCAGACATAAAAATGGCAACAACAACCTTCTGTTAACCCATGGGGCTCGTGTCTGGCTTCTTTCACAGACGGAGCCAGCAAACGCTTGGCTCCTACTATGATCCCAGAGGTGATGATTACCTGAGACGGGACGCTCTTTGGCGGCTCGATTCGTATCGTGGGGTCCCATTCTCCTGGAGGCAGCACTGTCACCTGGTCCAAGAACTCATCTATGCCTGACAGAAGGTCATTCCTGTCTTTGGCTTTGTATGCTACATCATGAAAGATCTGTCATGGTGTTAGAGAAGACATGAAACTGAAAATGCAGTTAAGCAAATGGCACTGTTTTAATCTTAAAATTTAGTATTACAAGTGAAGACAAGCTGAGCTTCCTTCAATGACATCTTTACAAAACCATTGAAAAGTTTGGGGTTTGGTGAAATTTTTGTATATATTTAAAGTGTCTTTTGCTCATCAATGCTGCGTTTATCTCATTAAAAAATATAGTCAGTAATATAAAATATAAACAGTGAAAATAGATAGCCTCACCTCATCTGTCATTAAAGTAGCTATTGACCTGCCAATCTCATGGTATTGGCCCCCTTTCCCCAAAGGTCCCAAAAGCAAGAAGAGAAATCTGTAAAAAAAAAAAAAAAAAGGAAATACTACTTCAGGAAATAGTTGCATAAAAGGCTTCCCAAACAATGACAGTCATTAGAGAACTATTAAATCCATTTATGTAACAGCAAACCATGTTTTTGGGGGTGCCCAAGCACTACCTTGTTGGAACAGGCACTTCGGTCAGTCCAGTGAGAAGAACAGCAGGAGAGAGACGGATAAAGGCAATGATTGGGTGCTCAAGGAAATCAACCTCCCCCACCAAAACATTTGAAGCCTCAGCGCCCGGAGGAATTTTCTTCATGAAATTCATGTCCACCTTAAGTGCACAGATAAGTAGAAGTAAGTAACTGCCACTTGAGATGTTTATGAACCCTTAAAAATGGTGTATTGGTTTACCAAAAATATTTAGTCAGATGTAAACCACATTCCACAGTAATACAAAACCAGGAAATCAAACCAGTTTACTAACAGGATATTTGATGGAGTTTTTTTTTTTAACCCTATTGTAATTGTAAGGATTTTTATTGGCCATCGGCCAATTAGATATAATCACTTATTAGACAAGGTTAACGGAGGTCGACCAGAATGAAACTCAATAGGCATGTTCACTCATGACCCTAAAGGTCTGTAAGAATTTCTAAACAAATCCGCCACTAGTTGGCGCAAACAAGGTTTTTGGCGTGGCGTTTCACACATCCACACAATATGTATATCATTTGATGGATCTCCTCATAATGAGCAACTATGCCACAAGAACCATTGCTGTCAATCAAATAGTTCATTAATTATTCTCAAATATATTAAAAACCTACTTTTGCGAACTAGTCCCTGGTTTTTCGCTCAAACTCGAACAAACCACTGCTGCGATAATCTGTGGACTCTCTAGATCAATAATTATCAAAATTGTTTTAAATTTTGTCCATTGGTTAGCTATAATGGCTCATTTAAAAAAAGGGCCAGGCTGCATGCACAGGCAGGACGCACCATTTTCCTGCAAAATTTAAACTAAACCCGATTCTATGCTAACGTTAGCCAGATGTTATCTCATTCCATTCCAGAGTTATAGTCTGAATATCTTCACCAAACTTAGTACACAAGTGAGTAACCTCAAACTTTAGTCAAATACAAGAAATTGCGCAGCTCTGCCACTTGGTAGCTTTATGAGACAGAAAAACTATTTCAGCTATAACTAGACAACTGTTGGTCCGATCGGATTAAAATTTGGAATGCAGCAACTTGGTCCAAACTGGCACAAGTCTGTATGAAGACATTGGTGTATCTAAAAAACATGGCCATCGGCCAATGTATTTGAGCACTTATTAGACAATATTAACGGAGGTCAATCGGAACGAATCTCAGTTCAACTCCTAGCCCGAAAGGTCTATAAGAATTTTGAAAGACATCGTCCACTAGTTGGTCAAATCGTTCATTAATTATTAGCAAATATGTTAAAAACCTACTTGCGTGAGTACTACGGAGTATTAACCATTTCATTTCTGTGTGTCTGCGTGTGTGTCTGTATTTGTATTAACATAATAGTTTAACCATTTAATTTCTCTGTGTGTGTGCATAAGCATGCTTACTGAGTATTAACCATTTGTGTGTGTCTATGTGCCTATCGTCCATTTTCAATGTGATTTCGATGTGGCAGACATACATCCAGGTTGCCCTCTACAACCTCAAAACACTTAAAATGCTAGAATCCCTGGAAATTGCTGCTTGCGGCTATACTATTATTTTTTTTTTTTGCTATTTCTGGTAATCATGCATTAATTGAAACAGGTTTCAAGTCTGCAGGAACTAAATTTCTGCAAAGCTCAGGTTAAGCCAGTTTAGCACGGTGATCAACAAAAATTACATGAACTAAATATAAATTATGGGAAACTACACTATGATAAATCAATGACAATGAACAAAAGCAACAGTTGCACAACCACATAACACACCAAACCACTGACACATGAGAGAGGAGTGATATTTCACAATCCACGGGACAGGAGAATCTAGACCAGTTTGGTCAGGAGAAATGTTTTTCCTCTTAGTGAGTCACATTTTTCTAACCAGGATCAGGATTCGTGGGAAGATGTCACTCAACTCCTAACAAAATAGGACATCATCTGAAGCTCAGGATCAAATGCAAAAATGAAAACAAACTATCAAATTTAACCTAGTAAATAACGCTGTCCATCTTCTTCAAATGATTTCATTCATCCAGAACCAGGTAGACATTTGTTGAAAAAAAAAAATCGTCTAGAGTTTCTGTTTTATTTTAAAACAAAGCTGTCACAATAAAACTATGAGAATCTCTTCAAACCAGTACTTCACCGTATCAAAAACTAACCTGTGATAGCTCTTTAACAGAGCTGATGATCTCCTACTAAAGACACAGATTTATTGTGAAGTACTACAACATCAAGAAAGGAAAATCTTTCCTTTTCCCAAGATGCTTCAAACTTAATTCAATCACAACACACAGTAATCAAAACATGGTTAAGCACTCAAGACACCACAGAAGACCAGAGTCACAAACACAACCTAATGAAACACTCCATGACGACACACGAAGACGGGTTAAAGTTATAACAGTGTAGAGACTTACAGTAGGCCTTTTTCCGCCCCCTCCCAGAGAGCCGCAACTACAGTGAAAAGGAGATTGGATGTCCTGATACCAACCAGACAGACACAGAGTGTGTTCAGTGTTCGAAATGTATCTGCCATCTTGCCATGAGACTTTTATGATCAGAACAAACTCGTGTCAGTAATCAAACCACTCATTTGATCCACCTACAAATGTTAGTGTTTTGAAAAAACAGTCATAATCTCCAATTTAAAATTTTTACCCCATACCTTACTTACAAGGCTTCCAAAACAGTTTTAACAATTTTGTGATAATTATTTATATGAACTTGTGGAAAAAAATTAATAAATAATAATTCTCTCTCTCTCTCTCTATATGATACATGTTAAATCTTTCGGCTCAAATAAAATAAAATTGTGCATGATTAATCTTGTAATTTTAGGCACTAATTAATTTAAAATCAATGTTTTAAACAGGTAAAGCAAAGATTCTTACTCTGGAACAAACTTGCCTGCTATGAAGCACTAAAATACATCTAAAAGTGCTCAACAATGTAGGATCCCTTGATCATTTCGGAATCATTATAATCACATGGATCATTTGTATATGGTAACATAAAATCCTTAATGATGTTTTGCTTCTTTTTTTGTAGTTTGACAGTTCCTGGTCACTGTTTACTTTATGTGCCTCAAAAACGGCATCCGTGATCACTAAAGATCCCTGATCTTTACTGTGTTTCAAGGCCAAGAAAGAGTAATGTCATCTTTGTGGAACTTTTCCTTTAAGAGATAATCAACAATATTTACAAGAGGACATGATGTAGTTCGGAGCTCACCTTGCTGAAGTCTACAGTGCTGTTTTCCCTGCTGCCACCGGTCCCATTTATGCGGCTTTCACTGGGCTTACTGTTCTCCAGGCTCCCTGGGGCCGACTGGGGGGACGCAAGAAGACCTGTTAGAATGAGAGATGAGGAAAATGGTAGAGGAGGACCGTGGTTAGTGGTATTATTATGATTCAAAGCTTTGATATACAGGCAAGGTTAACTGCATGTCCACAGTCCAGACCACACAATGAGTGTGAAGAGTAGGTCACATGCTTTCTGGATAACACCACACAACAGTGTGTACATTCATAGACGCTCTGCTGTAAGGTTGAATGTTAAACATTTAGAAAGTGATATTCCCAGAAAATTTGTTGGATAGACCCTTTAATGGAATGATAGGATGAGTTCATCTGAGGAGAGCATTAAGGTTAAACCACCAACTCAGGCATAACAAACTGTTCCTGGCTTCTGCCTGAGAAGTTTTCCTTCACACAGCACAGCGATCAAAAACCATCTCCCGATACCCTTAAAGAGGCCCTGTAAAATTGTGTAGGCCTGGGATGACATTTCGTGGAAACAAGCTCTCGTGCTATCTGAGTCTGCCGCTTGACATCAAGCACGCTTAAAAATAAAGGGAGCAAAGAGACCCTCCTTCTATGGTCTTCACTGTATACACATGGAACAGACAAATAAGTCGCTGCAATTGTTTAATGTCAGTCACTAGAGCCCGGTCAGGTTTGCAAGCATACACAAGCTGCACACTCTGCCAGCATGAACGCAGCAAAGTTAAACCTGGAGCAACCCTATGACTTCACCCACTCCCATTTCAACGGGCTCAGTTTACATCTCTGGAATTAAGTGTATTCCAAGGGGTCAATGACCTAAAGCGTCACGGGGAGCTTTCTGATCCTCGGCATGACATTTATTATATACATCATTTATTAGCTTCAAAATTAAACGGTAGAGATGCTATTTTGACTGTACATAACAACATTGATTATGGCAACAGAAGAAGTCAGGTCTAAAAAAGGTGCACAGTAATATCTGAACCACAGTATTAGCATTGCAGGTGCTCTGGATGTTTCTGGCTGTTCTGTGTGTATTCTCAGAGAAAAATAAACTGATAAAACAGTGCCAAGTTGAAATGTCTCTTATGGACAGTTATATCACATCACGGAAGCTCTTATGATTGGTCATGGTGAAACTCAGGTGGGGACACAGTGAGACATTCAAAAAGACATTAAAATACTGTTTAGGGTGACAGAGGACAGGTTTGAGAAAGAGAAATGAGATTATAAGAAGTCTATCGTGTTCCCCAAAGCTGCATTTTTTTTTTTTATTAAAAATTGTAGTAAAAACAGTAATATTGTGCGAAAGTATTATTTAAATAACTCCTATTTTCAGTGTAATTTGAAGATCCTTCATAAATCATTTTAATATGCTTCAAAACATATTACGGGTTTTTTTCAGGATTTTTTGCTCAATAAAAAGGTAAAAAGAACAGCAATTTGTTTTTGAAGTACAATTTCTTTGCCACATTTGATCAATTTACTGCAGCCTTGATGAATACAAGTATTAATTTCTTTCAAAATACTCAAAATGCCCATTGTATTTTTTTTACAAAATTTTGTACTATAATTGGTGACTGTTTTTCTTGGCCCAAACTTTCATGACAAACATAGTGAGAGGCCGAGCAAATGTTTCATGCAGGTGACACATCATGCTGATGGTCTGGATATTTGCCTGACTGCAGTGGGGGCATGAGCTGTGCCAGCCTGCCCTGGTCATGTGCCACCTGCTCTTCCTGAGAGGCGGAAAACAGTGAACACGGTTCCTCCTCCTCGGGTGGGAACACCACAACCTCTGGAATGTCCTCTCTTGAACCCCGTGCCACCAGCAGCTCGGGTCCCTGCTGAGAGGGTCCTGGGGAGCTGAGAGATGATGAAGCGCGATGGGCGGTTGGCGGCGTGTTTTGAGGGGTGGCGACAGGGGAAGCATTGGGGGAGGCGGAAGGGGAGGAGTTGGCGCTCGGCAGAAGCTGGTTGAGAATGATGGAGGAACGGAAACTGCGGGACCCTCTGGAGGGATGGCGTGATGTGGCGGAACTGGAGGTGGAGGAGGCACGTCTAAGGAGGGACAGACGGGAGGCAGAGAGACCCTCCCCTGATTGGACCATAGCAGGAGGTCAGAAAAGGATGAGGGAAAAGTACGAAGAGAGGAAAAGAAAGTAAACAGACAGCAGATGGAATAAAATAACATTGATGAATAAAACTAAGCAAATATGTTGTTATGAGAGAGCTGGGAGTGTTAGAATGAAGTGAGGAGGTGAGATGGTGGTAAAGAATGGACAGTGCAAATCAGTCACATGATCCAGCAGCCACAGACATGACCATCACACACTGATCGTTAATTAACTTTGCTAGCCTGTTTTTTGTTGCAAACCATTACAGAACCTTCATTAAACTCAGGGTTAGGCCCATTTCACAAAGGTTTCTGAATGGGAGTATCTTTGCAACACCTCAAATACACAAAATGACTACTGACTTGGTGGAGCATAAGAAACTTCTTTCAAAAGCATTTGCAAGGCTTAAAAAAAAAAAAAAATACAATAAAACTCATTACAGAATTATTTTCTGTTATGCAGCAGGTTCACGCATCACTTATGCACGCAGTAACAACACCATGACTTCAGCTCTTCCTTAAGGACATTGTCGTGTGAGTAGAGACAGGAAACGCAACCAACACAACACACAGCGATGGCCTGAAATCAGTCACTGAAACATGCCATGCACTTGTCAAATGCGCTGAAAGAAATGGAGCAACTAGTCCCATATACTTCGTGTCAGATGTCTAATAACAACTGCCCCCCACAGGATACTATGCACCTAGATCCTAGTTCCTTCATTTCTTGTTTTTGAGTGGGAACAAAGGATCAATAAGTGGTGGTTCTAACAGAATCTTGTTCAAAAGTTATCTTTTGAGTAAATATTAGAAAGAAAAAGACAAGCACAGCAAAAGCTCTCACCATTCCTCTCAAGCAAGTGCGGGTCTGAGTGTTTCTTGCCTATGTCAGCGAAGGAGCGTACTAGAGGGATGCGATTACTGAGTTTCTTCTCATTCTGGTGGTGATGCCTCTTCAAAATGGCATCCCGCACCTTCTCCCTCAAACTCTCATCCAGCTGCTCATTCGCCACCATGTTGTCTAATACCATGTCTGGGGACATAGAGAGACAATCATTTTTTAGACATTCATTTTGTTTGTGCCACGATAGGGTTTATCTATTAGCCAAACGTTACCTGCTATTTCCTCAATGGTGTTTGCTCTCATGTCCAGCATGACTGTGCCATTGAGAATGCAGCTCCGTAACTCAAACAGACTATGCAGGGAAAGTGTGGCAACGTAGGGCTTACTCCAGCGCTCTCCTCCATCCTCTACGTCCTCCTCAAACTTCAACCACCTGCACAAATTAGGATTAACCAAGTATCAAAGCCAGTATTCTGGCACTTCCTGTTGGTAAAACTTTCAGGTTTTAACAGTTTAGATATTTGAAGAACTATACTGTAAGAGGAAATGACACAGGGAAACATCACACATATAATTCATGAGGCCAGCTGGTTTAAAGCCAATGTGAAAATGATAACAAAAATCTTATGAAATCTAGGGCTGTCTCCAACTGATCATGTTGAATCATATGTTTTGGGGCGGGGCAAAATAAGTCATTGGACTGGTAATGTTAACATACAGGGAAAATGTGTAACAGATGCCTCGCAGATAAAAACGAGTAAATAATGTTTTATGTTTCCATTAAAATATAACGTTATGTGTATGACAATTAATGTTCTGCATTTCTGTTGTAGAATGAAGTAGGAATTTAGTCAGTGGGATATCATTTATCGCATATAGAATATGCTTTGTTATTTATACAAGATGATGTTAATATTAAAACTTGTAGGCTATCTGAACAAAATGCCCCGAATACAGAAGTGAACGTGTCTGTGCGGCTCTGAATGAACTACGCTTGTGTACGGGTTCTTCATGCAAAAACTTTTTTTTTTCTTTACACCATAATCATACTAGTAAGTAAAAAATACTCAACTCGGTTAATTCAATCAGTGCAAATAAGGTCAGAATGGCCCAATTTGACACACAAAATGGACTAATTAAATCTAAAAACTTAATTTTTAAATACACAATGGAATGTTAATTAATGAAATATTACAATGACATTTAAGAACAAATCAATAAGTTGAAAAATGAATGTAATGTTTTCATATAATACAAAAAAAAAGGACTTAAACTCACATAATGTTAAAACACACCTTGAAAAAATAAATAAATAAAACAGGCAACATAAATTAAATCACTATTATCACAGAATAACCAAATACATAATAATGACATACAACATTTAAAATCAATACACTAATGAAAGTGTTTTTCACACCTAATTTATTCTTACTTTTTATTGTACTTTTATTTATTGCAACATTCCGTGACGTATTAAATAGCTTCATTCCATATTTATTTAATTCAGTATTGATGTTAAATCACTCCTTTCTCAGGTAACTAATTATTTGTGATACATGTAGCATACACACAAAAACAAGCAACAGTGTTGTTTCCTCACCTGGCCGTCTCTTTCCACTCATAAGCATGTCCATCACGGAAGGACAGCTCATCGAGCTCCGTAAAGAGGTCATGAGGAATATGCTCCTCATCATCATCCTCAGTGCCGAGGATAAACTGGACCCTCTGTGATGGGGTGTCTGCAGACATGAGTAAAAAAGCAATAAAAACAAAGATTCTCAAAACAATAACGCATTCCCATTTATTTATGAAAAGTAGTTGCATTGAGACATTTTAGATGGTTCTTCTTACCATACGTTGGTGATTCTCTCCCATCTTCTCGCTCTGACCCTCTGTCCTTCCTTTTCCGATGGTGCTTGTGACCACGGTGGCGATGTCTGCGTCTGCTTTGTCTTCCTAAAGGTACGTGTACACCCACGTAAACTGCTCTGTGACCTATAAAGAAAAAAGGCTTTAACTTTACTCTGTACTGCATGTGAGAGGAAGTCCTTTTTACGTACATTATGAACATGAAAGGACAAGATCAAACACAACACACAAACAGTGTTCCAGACACAGAAAATGAATTATTAATAGTCTAAACTGTCTATCTCAGAAGTAAGCATTTCCTGAGCCATTTTTCCATGCACAAAAAGTCATCATAAAGGAAATGAAAAATGACAAAATAAACGCACCATCCAATAATATTAAGAACATGTATACATCTTATTGATGCGTGTAAGAGCATTATTTTGTCTAAATAATTTTATTTTTTATTTTTTTATCATTTAAATTTTTATATCATATAATTATACTTAAATTATATTATATTTTAAATTATAGCTGTCATTCCCACTCTAATTAATAAATGTAATTTATGTGTAACTGATGAGTTAGAGTGGGAATGACGGCTACATTCGTGTAAGTGTTTGTGAATGTTACAACAACTACTGATAGCATCACATTAAGCCTGTGGAAAGAACTTGTCAATGCATCTTGATGACTGATACAGGTGAACTCTTACCAAGAAGAGGACCGTTTTAAATCACATGTGACTTTGCAATGATGACCGAACCAAGAAGAAAACGCAACATTGCACACACAATAATTGTATTGTTCAATACTGGAAAAGAAAATAGCATATAACCAACATGATACCGATATATATCCACCCTAAACATGTTTAAAAAGTACCTCAAAAAAGCAACATAAGTTGCATTTCATATGTTCTGGACAGTATACATTTTCCAAAGTTCTGCCCAAAAGCAGCCCTTTTAAAACACCATGTAAACCAATCTGACACGGCGAACAATGAGAAAACCAGCGTGTTTCAACAAACACATAAGAGGCATCTTAACGGTCTGTGGCGTACTTTAGAGAAAGCCTAAATGTTAAATCTGCCACCCATGCTTAAGTTATTGTGTTGAAGGTAGGCTTCTGGGAAGCAAAAGCTGCTTGCGTCACAAGAATGGTGTGAACAAGGAAAGAAAACACCAAGCAATTTGAAGCTAACTTCATTCAGCCGGCTTGTAGTGTGAGGGTGGGACGTGTGTACACGCTTGTGTGGTCTTTGCAAACGCCTGCTGTGTCTACATCAATTTCACACGCTTGTCTGCGCAGAGAATGCAAGGGACGCTGAGTGCAGAGTACACACTTTCTCAGTCACAACAGCTCTTGAAATCGTTGAGACACATAGGAGGCAATGTAACTTATCTTGTGTGCTTCAGTCCTGCAGAGCATGCATTGCACAATGAACAGAGTCACTTCCATACGTGAGGTCAAAGGTCTCCAAGAACATAATTAAATAAATATAGCACTAATGGCAATTACAGGTTTTATTTCACAAGGAAAACACATTAAGAAGAAAACAGCAGTGCGGATACAAAGCAAAACATTGCAAGCAATAAAGAATGGGGGGGTGGAGGTGGGTCGACCAATACTAAAGCTTCCTCTCAAATTATCTTGACACTCCCCTAAACACCAGCTTCACAACAACAGTCCTGTGCAGAGCTACATGCCTGTGAAAACCCATCCTGGTCCTAACTAATTACAATAATCAGCCAACTTACTCAGATGGCAGGAAAAGCATTAAAATGATAAAGATATCGAAGCACATAAAGCTTAAAAGGAGTTAAAACTGACACTAAAAAGACCTGACTGACTGATCATAGATCATTGTACAAGTGTGGCAGAAAGGAATGAATAAAGATAACTAAAGAATCCTTTCGGAAATGTAGAACTTTAAAAAACAACAACAACGAAGTCTTCATTTACTTGCGTCACTACAAACATGACTTGTCTTTTTGTTTTTTCAATGGATGACAAAAGTAGATGTTTTTATACAATTTTTTTTTTTTATAATTTTAAATTTTTTTATAGTTTTTATATAAATTAAATGAAAGTAGCCCATATGATGCATGCGCTATATTCCAAGTGTTCTGAATCTAAAACAGCACAATAGCTTTGTGTGAGGAACATGCCAAAGTTCAAAATCATTCATTAAAAAACATATTTTTTGACAGTCATGGTCAGCATTTACTTGGAAAAGAGCAGCTTAAAAGTTGTTCAAAACCTTTATGAATGTATTTTATTAATAGGTATGGGTTTTTGGGTGAACTAACCCTTATTGTGTTTCACAAAACTCAGTCAGTCATGAAATGATACATTTAATTTTTTAAGGTGAACTATCCCTTTAAACAAATCCATGTGAGAAATATGCTTCATCATACTGAATAAAGTATATGGCTTCCTGTAACATACCTTAAAATGACGTTGACTGTCAAAGAGAAAGTGAAAGAGGAAAACAAGAATGTTTACATGACAGTATTTTTCGTGAGGAATAGAGCGTGCAGTTAATGCTGGTGGGACTGAATGCATGACTCGAGCTGGCAGAGTTTAATTAATTAGATTTTGAGATTTTGTCTAATCCATCTTAATACTATTAAAGTAAGCAGGAGGCCAGTGCAGTGGCCCATACTGTACTGTTACTTTTAACAAGTTCTCTCATTACAACCACATCGGAATTATATTAAACCTGTATGGCACAGTGCCTGACGCTTAAATCAGTCTTTAAACAAGATGTTGTCAAACAGAATAAACTTTCTATTGAACCATAGTCTGAGTAGATGCCATTCTTCTCCAGACAAGAACACAAATGGAAATAAGGCTATAATGGACAGATGACAGCAGATCAACATATTACAATGATTTCTGAACAATTACGTGAGTAATGTATGCTGAAAATAACACAGGAATAAATAACATTTATATTAGAAAAGGAAAAAAAACTATATTAAAATAAATGTATATATAAATATATATATATGCATAAATTCTAATCTAATTACCCTTTTTACTAAAGTGCCTTATTTTTTCTAAAACTAAAACTTTTGTACATTAGAGTAAGTGAACATATAAATGCATAATACCTTAAAGTGCATTTAATACCTAAAAACATAATTTAATTAGTATAATATTAATACATTAAATAAGTAATTATATTTTCATAATAACTGTTAAAATTGTTTTTATATTTTTATAACCATTTGTATCATAAACAGGAAATAAGTAATTGTCTAATTTGAATTGTTCACAAATCAATCAGTACATAACGGTCAACCGCTACTTTGCATCAAATTAAATATGCCATTTGTACTGGCTAAAATCTCTCATGCTAGTAAGGGAATCATTTCACAGTCTGTGAATGTCGTAATTGTAATATGTAGGTCAGATGTCCCCTCACGCTATGCATGAGTCGCTTTAAGAATGTGTTCTTGAGTTGGAGACATTTCTTGCCTTACTCATCTGGCATAGCACTGTTACCAAACACCTAGTGCCCTCCTTTCCAAGACGCACAAGCTTCCAGAACACATCCAGAAGGCTGACAGCAGGATCGAATCACCTGGAAACATACCATTGACCCGTGGGAGAGCCCTCATAAAGGAAAGCAAGAGGGGGCGGTTTAAGGTAAAAAAAACTCAATTAACTGAGCCAGAGAGGGAAATGGGGTTGAGGGGGAAGAATGGTTTTAATCATTATGTTTTGAAACACACCCATAATGAGTGAAAACACTGACACATAGACATTTACTGTACACCTCCATGTGCCAGAAGACCAGATGGTATGCTTGAGGATAAGAAAAAAAACAACAAATAAAACGTAAATGATTATGAGGGGTAAATAAAGAAGGGGGTTACATGAACGGATGGAGAGTTACTTACTTTCAAGTTCCTCTTTTTCAAAGTTTGTGTGAATGTTAGAGCTGGTTTTCCCCTGATCAACAACAGCTTCCTCATCATTGCCCTGAATAAAGAAAGAGAGATAAAGAAGGATGAATCTATGTCACACCAGAATAAACAAACAATCCATGGCAACACCAAAGGGTGCCATTCCAGTTACTGCTGCCTGCGTCTGGCTATAATTGAGAATTGTGCAAGAGTTTAGACCATAAGTGGGCTTAAGACTTTTGTTTTTGACGATACGCTGCTTGGCACACAACTGAAGAGCACAGGTCACAGAATAAACAAATAGAGTTCATTTTGTGTCAAATTAAGGAACAACACTATTACCTCAGCCAACATGACTATAGTAGATCAGAATCAAAATACAAACTACACATTCACATAAATCTAAAAATAAACAGCGAGTTCAGGAGTTATTGTTCATGCTCCAGTAGGGCTGCACGATAACAGAATAAAAGATGATCACGATTAATAATGACGATTATTCCTTTGGTAATAAACTTTTATTCACTTGTGTATTCTTATTGCACTTTACAGC
>JAUCMU010000030.1:15821266-15840967 GCA_032275025.1 Enteromius treurensis | reverse complement strand
GGTCCGCAATCTCTGGGTTGGTTGCCATGTTTCCTCACGTTCTTCTTCAACTAGCTCAACTTTTGCAGGCAGGCGTCACATGATTGGAAAGGTAGTCCCGGGATGTGTCGCGATTTCGTTTTCATATCGCGAATCGTTACAGCCCTAGTGTTGCTTATTTTTTTTTGTACTTTATTATTATTTTTTTTATTTCCATTGTAGTTTTTAAGTTTTATTGCAGTTAAAAAAAAAAATTAAAATAAATAATAATAATAATTTGTGAATTTTCGGTTTATTTATATTTATATTTTGGGTTTGTTTTGTTTTAGTTAACTATATAAACCCTGGCATGTATGTACATAAACAACATTATGGCAAAAACTCTATAGTATACACTAGGCTTGCCGCCAACCAGTGTTTAGTGTCCAACTGTCGTTTTGATTAAAAAAAAATAAAAAATTATAATAACATCAATAACATTACAATAACATTTATTTATAAAATCATTTAGTTCGGTGAGAGGACAGACCGTTAAAACTGAATGTGACTGCTAAAATGAAGCGCAACGAACGTCAGTCGTGCGCAGATCAGATTTCATATATCACGTGAGGACAAGAGTTAGGTGAGACAGACAAGACGATGATGGAAGAGTTTCTAAATAAAATGCAAAGCACCTGTTAAAATATTTTGGATTTTGACAAGCCTATTGACTTCTGCCATCAATTTAAGTAATAACAGAAGAAAAAAAAGTATAAGTTTCTCATTTATTTGGTTCCATGGTTTTTGCTGGTTTTTGTTTTATTTAAACTGTATTTTTTTCATTATTTTACATTGAGGTGTGTGCCCTCCATGTCTCCTTATTCTCTTACTCGTTTTGCTAATAAATGTTATACCTTGTAATAATTATTTGGTCCTCTTTCTTTACTGATTTTTATGGTTTTGTATAGCTAATTAAACTTAGCATGGTGTAGCTATTGTTATTCGTTTTGTTAATAAAACTTCTATGTTCTGCGTTGTATTTTCAAGCAACTGATGTCAAATTTCCGCTAATATAAAAGTGAAATTAAAATGCACGGTTCTTTTTAAACCAGGTTATTTAAAACCGAAGGAAGGTGAGGGGAAAGAGGGAAAACTCAAACGAACTGAAAGCAAATGACTGCTTGTTGCCAAATTGCCGCAAATGTAGAAGTGAAAGTACAACCCGCAGGTTGCTTTCAGGTTATTTAAAACTGATGTAAAGGAGGAAAAGACGGAAAACTCAAACAACGCCTCCTCCACGGTGATACCGGTGTTACATGACGATTAACCAGTAAGAAAATTTCCTCACCGCGGCAACCCTAGTATATACTCCATTATATAAATGAGAGATGTTGCCTTGGCAACTAGCTAGGTTTAATACATTTTCTTTGGTTATAGTATACTTAGTAACTGTTTCTTGTTTTAGTTACCGATATGCCAGTTATGTCAACAACTCTATAGATTATTTTCTCTCATACAACCTGATTTTGCTCGCTTGTCATCAGTTTACTGCATTTATCATCTTTAGTCATGAAATCAATATAAATAAATATAAAAAAAGAAAAAGAAAAAAGCTGTTCCCCCATTCAGATGTAACAGATATTTCCTGTGATCTCCAATGTCCTATATTATTGTCTGTGGTTACCAGAGAAATATTAAGTAATGAACATGTCAGTACAAGACATTTTTAATGCGTTGTGGAAAATCTTGAAGCCTAGCCTGATTTGCACCGGATTTTGATATACGTACGTGCAGTGAGGGATCTAGTCAGATAATTACACTTCCTTTTATGTACATCAAGATCTTGTGTGTCCACAAATGCACATGCAGATAAATAAGTCAATACGTGTACACGCTCACACATGCCTGCACGGACACACACATGCAGACTGTGTGGAGATACTGCTTGGGCCATGCCAAACTCTGCCACGGTGCCAGTCTCCATAGCAACCGTTCTGCCAAGGACGTCAATCTGCCGTCACACAAACCAGCCTGACTGGGAGGAGTGTCAGAAGGAGCAGCAACCTAGAGAGGAAAGGAAATTCGGAGCGCTTGATTATTTTGATTAGCCAAAAATACCGACCATGCAAGGAACATCAAGAACTTGTTCGTATGAAGGTGGAAAAGCACTGTTTACAGTTGTTGCAGTTCATGGTGGTTAATTTGAAAGTTATTCGTAACTGCTTAGAAATGGCGTATTAACACTTTTGGCAACCCTAGTGTTGTGTTGTTGACATTTGCACCCCTCACATTTCTAGAGTCCTGTGTGGTCTACTTGTTGAGGGTGGTGAAACCGTTCAACCTAGTTAATGGTCTTCATGGGAGAAGCTTCTTACTGGCACAGCTGAAAACGTGTGTGCGTTCTCGGTTAGAAACAGAATTGAAAGGATTATCCACCCTCAGACGGAAGGCATTGAAATAGAAGCATTTTTTTTTGGAAGCATTAGAAGCCTGCTAAAAAGGATTTCACGAATGCACAAATAGACATGTCAAACACACATAAGGCCATATTGCATAATGCGTCTATATCTTGAATCTTACAAAATCAAGAACATGCTGTGGTTATTCACACCAAAGTCAAGTGAAAGACTTGCATTGTGACATTATTTTTATGAAAACTAAGTACATTAGTTTCAATTATTCATGAAGGCAATGCAAATTATCTCAATTTCATTACTGCAGCATGATAAAAATGTCGTACTGCCTGTTGACCATGGTGCTGTACAAGAGAAAATGGTGCACATTGCTTATTACTGTAATGTGACTGTGTTATGAAGTATTTTATGCATTTTATTATTTGCTTTTTAATGCATGGTGAATAAATGAATAAAAAAAAAATCAGTTATGGTAAAGAGAAATTGGGTGATGAAATATTCATAATAGTCATGAAATTGGCATAATGTTAATTATTTTAATGGTCTACATATTTAGTTTTTTAATCATTTTATTTTTGTTGATGTTAGTTATTTGTTCGATTTTGTATCAGTTCATTTCTCAAATAAAAAAAGTATGTAGTAATTATGTATTTAAATATTTGTTGTACTGCCTTTAGATATATATATATATATATATGAAATATCTACACACTGTAATACTTGTTTGCACATTTTATTTCAATAAAATAGGAACTTTAAAAAAATGAGAATTAGGAAATTTTCCCCAAAAATCTATTTATTTATTTCTATTTTTTTTCTAATTTGTTTTGAACTTAAACATGTTCTTGACAGGATTCATGAGCTTTACCAAAATCATGGTCTTCATAAGTTTAAGCATCTTTGCTGAAGCATCATTTGAGTTTTTTTTTCTTTTCTCTAATCTGATTTTCACATAGACCTTCAGCTACACTTTGCTGATGCCATGCTGAGGGTTTACACACACACACGCAACACTAAAGTAGGGAGTTTTTTTTTTGTGTGTGTGTGTGTGTTTTATATCCATTCTTGTTACTGTGCTGATTTTCAGCCTTTAGGATGTTCACATGCAGCATTCATTCCCTTCAGTTTCCATGCATCCCCAGCTTTATTTATAGACCTCTTTATTATTTGGTGACATGACGGTACGCCATTGGAGCGTCTTTTTCCTCCCTCTTTCCCACTGAGGGTATCTGGCACTGTCAGAGTATTGTGTAAATTCACTACCAACGTTCAGCCTGTCTCCGCCCCCTCCTTCAAATTACCATGGCAACAGCCTGTTGCATAACTTCTAACCGCAAAGTCTTGTCTGTCCGTCTCCGTGGAAACCATGCCTCTCTCTCCTTTTTTTCCTGCTGTTTTGCTATGTCCCTCCATCTCTGCTTCCCTCTCTTCTCTCGCTTTCATGGTCTTTCTTCACCTCTGCGTAATTCCTCCACTTTCTGCCTTTTTAGAGTGCTTTGTGCAAGGTGCCGGCTAGATGCTTGATCCTTAAACTTTGTACTTGTCAAATTGCATGAATTGAAATTTGGTATCAACAAAAAAAATGATGACCTGCTTGATGAGCGTGTTTCTGCTGCGCAAGAGAAAATGGTGCAGATGTTGCATTATTGGTGCACCTGACACAGATTTGGTATTAACAGTGTGTCAGCAGTGCAGAGAGTTCAGCTCATGGTTACGCTCGGATGTGATTGTATCTGTCAAGTTCTTTGCATTCATAAACCTCAAGTGTGAAGATGAGTGAGCTTAAGAAAAGGTTAGAAGAAAAAATAAAAAAATAAATGTAGTAAGACTTTATTTTGTTTATGTAGGGTGTAGGGCTGCATGATAACAGAAAAAATGATTATCACGATTATTTTGCTCAATTTATATCAAGATTAATAATGCAGATTATTCCTTTTGGTAATGCACTTTCATTCACTTGTGTATTCTTATTGCACTTTACAGCCACAAATAAAGAAAAATAAACAAACCAAACATGTTTAGAATGGAGAGTGTTTCTTAGCTGTGAATAAATATAAATATAGCTGTGTTAATAAATAAAATTAAACTGCCTCTTTTACATCAACTTAGAGCAACGTAGGAAGGTGCGTTAGTTACAAGTAAATCCGGTTCTGTAATCAGCAGTTAATTCAAACGCTCTGCGTGGTGAACACGGCTCGATGTAAGATCACGCACCTGATGGAATTTACCACTGATTACAGTTTTACCGACAAGATGCGCATTACATATCACCCTCTGCTATTCTTCTACTGCTTCAGAAAGCGCTCGCAATCTAGACGCAGTAACGTCACGGTGACGCAGTCCAAGCGGTAAACTCCGCCCATAAAAACAGTTTGGTCTTAAAACTGTAAAAAATCGCGACGATATTTAATAACTCATCGTGGGTCATAAATATCGTTATCGTGGTATTTATATAACCTAAGATAATCAACTTTGTCATGGACTATTACCCATCATGTATCTGGACTGTAGATAGAGACATAAATAGCCACATTAAATACCAGCCAATTACAACAATTCTGAATATAATGAATATTTGGGATTTAAAATATTATTATTAATATTGGGGGTAGTTATCACAGCAATAATAATAATTATAATAATGATTAATGAAAACATTTATTTGTGCATTTTTGTTATGATGATTTGTTCTAATGATCATGTACTTTTATCAAGAAGCTGAAAAAAAGAAAAAAAAAGAATTCTGCTATTTGGACAGTTACATTGAAATATATATATATATAAAAAAAAATTAAAAAAAAAGATGAATTGCCATCAGCTTCTTCAGGAAGTAAAAAAAAAAAAAAAAAACTGTATTTTTTTTAACCTGTGACCATAATAACACGTCTCTAAAATAAAACGTGCTTTGAAACTCTATTATCATCTAACAGCTGCTGTCTTTTGGCACCTGTGTTGAGTGCAGAGAGGCAGGATCTGAAACACGGCGGGGACACATTAAAGCGAGAGGTCTTCTAAAAATAATTATTATCTCCTATAAAGTGAGGGGGACATGTCCCCCTTAAATAATAGTTTCTACACCCTTGCTTATCAATGCTCCATCATGAGGTTCTAGGGCACAGGACATTTCAATAATGTATAATTTTGTCTACGTCAGGGCTTAGACTAAACTTCTTTAAATGCATGCTGCAGATGTCCATTTCCAGGCTATAATACATCTACTGCACAATATTTTCCAACCACTTGGGTTTAATAGGTTGAGTCACATTTGGAGACAATATACTGTAAATGAGTGACTATAATTGTTAGGCTGCCTACTCACTTTATACAAAGACAATGAGCTTTAATTGGGCCCAAACAAATTTAACTCCATGGGCACCATGATTATCGTCAAATGAGAAACACTTTCCACTTGCATCCTAAAGTACTCTTGGGACACAAAAGTGCACCAGACAGTGTCGTCCCAAATTTCCCAGGAGAAATCTTCTTGTCTGTGAGAACATTTTGCTGATTGCTGTTAAAGGAGCTGGTGTATTAGAGACGGTGATTGCGCGACATTTTTCCAGATGCGACCCAGGGTATTCTCAGGACTACGCCAGAGTCCCTCTACTGCATATTTGTTTTAGTTCCCCAGACAGTAATCCAATTCCCACAATTCTCTACCATTGCTAATGTACAGGGAAAATCTCCAACAAGAACACTTCACAGATTGCATTTGATACAATAATAATAATATCATCATCATCATGCAATAAGAAAACATGGTGACTTTTCATTTCATGACTTTTTCTAAAAAAGGAATCCTTGCAACCTGTGTAAAGCCTAATGCACAGGATGATGCCAGTAGTTCATATGTAAATGTAAGCATATCTAAACTATTACATAAAAATAATTTAGACAAATTAACAAATAAACTAGTTGGTTGTTGGATGACTATTTGACTACCATTGCACATTCCAGCTCAGAACAAACAATAGATGGAACTATGTCCTCTGGGCAGCTGCATGAGAAGGATGACATAACCATACTCAGATCACATTCACAGCTATTCTTACCCCGAAACTATTTCAGGCCACATTTTTCTGAGCTCACTCAAAAGGAGCACAGGGTAAAAACTAAATCAAGCCATAACCAACTGACATTTGCGTAATATATAGGCCATCATGGTTTAAGAAAATATAGTACAATAGTACCAGGGCGGCTACATGTCCGGAAACATCCGTGAGATTAAAGAGTTGGTTCACACCACAATTAAAATTCTGTTATTACGCACCCTTATATCATCTCAAACCTGTCAGACCTTCGGAACACAAATTAAGATGTTTTTGATGAAATTGTTTCTGGAGCGGCCCAACTTCAGTTTTGCAACGCGATGAGAACCCTAACGATATTAAGCTCATTTTCCGATTGGGTCGTTACAGCTGGAATCATCAAATGGTCCCGAACTGACCCCCTCAGATTCGTCTGAAAAAAATCTCTTTGATAGGTAATATGCCCAATAGATCTCTACTGTGCGTACTTTTTACACAAACAATCTGTAAAAAAAAAAAAAGTTTGTTTTGGAATCACAGTCTGAGTGACCATGTTCAGACTGAAATCTCTCCAGAACTAGTTGTGCCAGATCCATGACATTTTTTTTCTAATCTAATTTTGTATATTTTCTGTAATAATTTAAAAAAGAAAATTATTTTTGTGTGACATTCACAACTACTCTAGTACTAGCTTTTGAATTAATTTGCCTAAATTAATGCTGTAATGCAGCATTGTGCTCAGGACTCCATCTTGGGAAAGTGCAATGGAACGGCCACTAAAGTTGGGGTTCCGAAACACACACTCGGTTCAGTTCAGTGCAAACCTAGTTGGTTGGAATTATCCATAGGCATCCATATTTTTGCCAACTGTTACAATGGAACGCATTTACGGCGGACATCGGGAGAACTGACTCGGATTCAAGAAAACAAGTTTTATGTTCATGCCTGCTGTCATTCATGGGAAATATTGCTCTGAACATTGATGTTAATTATTTTTTTTCCATTTTTGGACCTTAATATATCAACATCCATAAGACTCTATTGTCTGATATCAAAGGATGTGAAAGACATGGTACATATCAGACCATTTACCAAGTTTGATGCTTATACATTGAAAATTGAGGCTTCTATGGACATCTGAAAACCCTTGAAGTAATAGTTTCAAAGAAAAAGTAGAGGGCCAGCATTCAGGTGTACATTCAGTAACAATGCTGTGAGTTGTAATTCATGCAGTTCTGGAATAAGACACTTAGCCCAGAAAATTTCATGGACCTGGCACAACTAGTTCTGGAGAGATTTCAGTCTGAACATGGTCACTCTGTGATGCCAAAACGAGGTAAAAAGCAAACTTTTTTGCAGATTTTCCGTGAAAAAAAGGACGCACAGTAGAGATCTGAAATTTTGTATATGATCTATTGGGCATATTACCCATCACATAGAACTCTAAAACCAAGCCCACATCAAAATTGAACTGCAGAGTGATAAACCTTCATTTACAAATTATCTCAGGAGTGCTAAAAGAGATATCTTTTAGACACCTTTCTTTAACAGCTTCAAATAAGAAAATGATGAAACTGCACCGTCACCAGCATTTAGTTTTCTTTACAGCACATTAGCAAAAAACACTGATGCTTATTCTTTATCATTGTTACAATAAAAAAAATCTGAGGTTACCAGTCTAAAACAGGGCTCTTCTGGAGGCGAGTGGTCCGGAGTGCTGTAAGTATCTGTTTAATTGAACTTTACTCCAAAAATATGAAGCACAAATATCAGAGCATGTCCAAACATCTAAAGGGCCTCAAAACCACCTCAGACCCCAGAGAGTTAAGCTACCTCAAAAAACACTTTGTCTTTAGCATGTTCGTTGATGATATTTAGTGTTACAATGTTGGTCTTTAAAATAAATCTAAATAGCCATGTATGACTGCTGTATCCAAATATAAACTAGCTGTTTTAAATATTTTTATATTTAACATGTCAGTTTTTCAGTATGTTTGAAAGTATATTATTTTGGTTATTGGTGCTTTCAGGCTCTCTCTCACGCATGCGAGGTTTAAAATCCCCAAATTATAGTTATGAAATATACTATGACAAGAATAGAGTGTCTCTCTCTTGCCCTCACCCACCCATACACAATAATATCATGTATCGGTGATCTCACAAGCTGGCAATAAGACGACGTGAACAATGACCATATCGCCCAACACTACAACACATACACATGCTTTCCCACAAGCATGAATAACACGCATTACTTTCATGCATGTGCTTTCCCCAAGGTAGTAACACTGATTACATTATTCTTGTGTCACAAAACTGAAGTCGCGCCACTGACATCACATAGACTGTTACCGATGTATTTACTATGTTTCTGGAACTGGGAACGTTTCAAGTGTGAACTCAAGTGTCAATTAAAGCAGCACATTAATAAAGAACTAACTTGCATGATTAAACCTCTGGATTAAACCGTTTTATGCCACAGGGGTGTGCAGTTATTTAAAAGGAGACACACAGCAAATGCAGTTCCAGACAGGACTTGATGAGACACAGACTATCTGAGCCTATCGGAATCAAGCATTCAGACAGACTATGGTATGAATATATATACATAGAAGTAGACTACATGCAGTGAGATGAGTATGTTCTCTTCTAGTACATTCACAGTGTATATAAAAAAAAAAAAATTAAATAAATAAGCAAGGTGGCCTGTCCCGCCACAGGCCTCTGTCCAAGCTTTCCCAAGTGCCGTGGCATCAGATATCACGCCAAAGGTCAAAACGCAGCAAAGGGTACAATGTGGACTTAGAATTTAAGACAACCGACACGCTTTCCTCTTTTCAATGAAACAGCAACAGATTTCACTTGTGTAAATTATATTTCATTCTAAACACACAGTATTCCCAAGGCAATGTTTTGAAACAGAACACGCTGAGCAAACACTAACACCAAGCCAAAGCATATTCAATGAGCTGCATAGAATCTGAATCATGCTCCAAGCTCAAAAAAAAAAAAAAAATACATTTATTAGGTCAGATACACAACAGTGAGCCCAAAAACATACCGAGAATTTCGTAGCTCCTGTGGTGGTCCTCAGATTCACAACATCTCCCCAGAAGTCCTGCATTATTCACAGACTCTGGGGAGGGACTTAAAACTTTGTCACTTGGAGAAAAATCCGACAGTACTTCAGACCCCAAAAGACTAAATGATAAAGTTCGGAAATATTAGCCAGCTCATAAAAACAGTCCGCTACTAGAGCTAACAATAAAAAAAAAAATTAAACAATCAAAGATCAACCTGAAGTGTTAAATCTTTTAGTTAAAATCAAAAGCCACTGACAAGCTACAATCAGAATCTGTGGAAGAGGAAGTCTCCAAGCACTTCCTTAAAGCGACAATCAGCAACTAGTAAGATCAGGAGCAAAAGCCTCTATGTCACACTGACTAGGAAGCAGAAGTGAGAGAGAATCCTGCAAGACGCTGCCAGTGTACACTTCTCATGCTGACGTCGAACGGGTCTCACTCCTGGTTGCGAAGACCTAAACATGAGGTGTTATTTATATCCGAGTGTGAGGGTGTGTTGTTGTGAGCATGCATGTGTTTTTCCACGAGTAGGGGTGAGCGTTTGGGTTCACACAGCACTGGAGCTATACATGGCCTGAACACTGGGAAGCTGCCGGGACAGCGTGCCATTGCCCTGAGGTGTTAAAGGACATTCAGGGTTTGAATTTAAAAAAGCAATATCACAGGCTACTACTAAAGCTAGGATAATCACATTATAATCAACGAATCCGTCTACACTGCACAATGAATCTCTTATTTACACAGTGTCTACGCCTTTTTGATTATTATGGGGGTGTTCTATTTTTGTTGCATTGCTTACAGTGTAAAGTATATTGGAGGTTACATCATCGCTGCAAGCAAATGGTGTGACAAGTGTTAAATATAAATTCAGATTGCTTGGACTAATTTAAATGCCTCCTATTCACCATTGCATTCCACTGAGTCATTACTGCATTATCTACATTGCATTGGTTTTAAAAACTCACCCTCATGTTGTTTCAAACCTGTGTACTGAATGTTGAACACAAAAGAAAATATTTTGAAGAATGTTGCCTTTTTAATAGTTTCTGGTAGCCACTGACAATGGAAGTCAATGGCAGCGCCCCATGAAACCGTTTTTTCCCCCCCTAAATTCCATTTTTCCAAATTCAGTTTTCCATTTTAATATTAGATTCATTTTTTCCCCCTTCATTTAATGGTTAAATCAAATTTTATTAAATCAAAAACTGTGTAACTGACATAAAACTCATGAAACAGCAATTATTAAAATATTTAACAACATTTTAAGGCCCTACGGAATATTTTTGGTTTTTCCTCCAATTCAAAACTTATTTTGACCAAAAATGTATAAAAAATTTTTTTTTTTTAATTCTTTAATTTTTTTGAGAAATACTGTGTTGTCGAGATCAAAAATTATTTTGACCCCATTTAATTTTCTGATTTTGTTCATTTCAGTACATTTTTGTTCATTGTAAGTTATTTTAATAATCAAAAGCATCTCTAATTAATTTGTATTATATCAAATAATAATTTACTATTATTTAATTTATTTATTTATTCAGAAATACTGTGTTGTCAAATTCCAAAATAATTTTAACCCAATTTAAATTTGTGCTTTTGCTTATATCAGTAATTTATTTATTTTTTGTTAATTGTAAATAATTGTAATATTCAAAAGCATCTCTTATTGATTTTATAGAAAATAATTATTTATAATTATTTAATTATTATTATTATTATTATTATTAATTTATTTATGTTTTCAGAAAAACTGTAACACAAGAAAAGTAACACAAAATATATCTGCACTAATTAAATCTACCTCACGTCTCTCACACGGACGAAACTATGGTTGAATTTGAAATATTTGATACTAACAATATTTAAAATTTTACATCGGTTTCTAAAATGATTGCAATACTATTGCTAATATTCGACATATCGCCCACCCTAAAAGCTACCGTAAAAAAAGTCAAGCAAAATGTTGTGATATCAAATGTGATAAACAGAACAAAATTTTCATGTACACAATGCTACTAAGAAAGTAGTAAGCAAGCACACTGATACTATGCTCATAAAGAGAAAGAACGTACACCTGTTGCACCTGACAACGGACTAACCTTTGTGGGAAGTCCATGCCATTCAGCCAGTTAATGCCTGTAATTAAATCTGAGAAGCTACGCTGTATGTATGAATGGAGCGGGTTTAAGCAAAGAATAATAAAATAAAAAAGTCCCATTCTGATCTAGAAGGAACCATATGTGTCTGAAAGAAAATGTGAATGCTTTAAGAACTGAATATTAATAAGCCAGGATTAGGTCATAGTTAAAGAACAACATTTCTGTAATTTTTATTAACGTGGCTTAGGAAAAGTAAGAAAAAGACATTACTAGTGTGCGTCTTAAGATAAACCTAAGGCACAGATTAATTTTTAAGATCAGTCAGTCAGTGTACTGTAAGGGTCTTTTAGTTAAGACAGCTCAGACTCACACTTCAATCTGGGACTAGGTATAAGACTTGTGAAACCAAGGAATAGCATTTGGGTTTAGTGTACTTGACCTACTTTCTATTTATCATTGAAAAATGTGGAACGTTCTTTGACATTCCACGTTATAAAGTACATTTGTTTATAACCTGATTTTGCGATTCAAGACCTAAATTACAAGTCCCTAAATTACAGATACATCAATCACAGCTGTGTAAAACTTGTGGGAACTCACTTTCCAATAATGATGTTACATGAAACTTTGTAATAGCCATATCATCAGCTAAAATCATACAGGTTACATTCCAATGCATAATCACTAAATCAGATTGTGTCTCTAATAAATAAGCAAATAGTCATGGTAATCCAGGATCACACTTCACTAGGTTTTAGAATCATGGCAATTCAATTCTAAAAAAAATAAAAGGTTGTACAAACAAGGTGACAGGAAACACAAGAAAAAAAAGGAGACTGGAAAACAACAAAAGATATGTTTTTTTTTTTTAGAACTGATGGTGTGTTTTAGAGAAATGTTTACATTGCTTATTTTCAATGTGTGTGTGTGTGTGTGTGATTTTCTAATTTTAAATTTCTGATTATTTTAGTATTTACTGTAATAGTTTGATGGATAAAACAGTGTGTTGAAGGAGCTTGTAATGATGCTGAATGACAGTCGTACACAAGCCAGTGAGGTTTGCATAGGAATATCTTTTCCTTATTTGGTTGTGGCCTGGCCCGTTACACAAAACTAAGCATTGTAAATCTAATGCAACTATTAATGAATACAACACTAATGTGACATTTACTAATCTAAATCACTTTCTCAGATAAGCTCATAAAAACACACTAATATTAAGCTTTGGAAAACAGACTTTGCACCGCTGAACGGTCTCAATCCCTTATCTAAGATTAACAAAATATTTTTTGATGCAAAACACACACCTCAAAACCCACCTCTGAAGAAATGCTTTGACTTTTTACATCTGATCAGATATTTTGATCACACATTTTGTGCTCATTTATGAAATATTTTGCCGCTATGAATGCATGCAAATAATGCATTATGAATGCAATCCTGAGGTAACATTTTCTTTTGTAAATCATTTTCTCAGATAAGATCATAAAAACATCAAATAGATTAAGCTAATACAAATACTTATCTAATACCAAGCAAACATACTTTGCACTGTTGAACAATCCCTCATCTAACATTAATATATTTTACAACACAACACAAATGCACAACAAAATAAAATGCTTTAACTATTTATTTTTTTTACATCTAATCAGAGATTCTGTCTTTTATTTAAATACATAAATATCCCACTCGTTCTATGCTCATTTATTAAATAATTTGGTTAACTACTATGGTTCTGAGCTCATTTATCAAATATTTTGCACCCATTTCTGAAAAATAAAACTGACTTATCGCACTATTGTAAATTATTTTACAATGATCATGCTGAACCGTTTTAAACCCTCATCTAAGATTACTGATATTTGACTAGCATATTTTATGATGCAAAAAATTGCACAACAAAACCAACCTATGAATAAATGTTTTGACTAGTGGTTTCAGAAGACTCGGTATTTCGGTACCAAGTTGGTACAAAAGAAAAAATGTAAATGTCACTGTACCGGTGGTACGGAGTAATCTGTCAACCCAGTTCTTGACGCATATGGTCCTTTGATCTCCGCAATGCAGGATCTCTGAATCCAGTTTAAAAACAGAATTTACAGTTTTATTTAATTTACAGGAATTTAAATAAATAACGTTTGATGAATTAATCAAAAGTAGGTCACTACACAAATCAAATATCAATATAGACTAGCATCTGTAAATACTGAGCAGCAAAAGTATATTACAATTTGAATCCTGTAGGCCTATGTTCTGCATTTCTCTGTGGTTTTGTTTGCTACATGACTGCGCGGGGGTGATTTTAGCATCTGCCATTTCTAAGAGGATGTAAATACATAAACAACATCTCCAGAACTGCTCTGAAGTCACTTCACAAGCATTTTACAGTTTCATTTGAGTAAAACCATCATCATACTCACGTCGGCACCCCATCAAAATAAAAGTTTGGTTTAGATATTGTGCCAAAAATGTATTACTAATAGACTATTACATTAGTACAATGTATGTGACACTACTACTACTAGAAATACTAAAAATCATTCAACTTAATTTTTTAAGGAACAATCACAATATAATTCAAATATAATCTTAATAGTAAATCCCCTTTATTTCCCAAAAATAAAATAAAAATAAAATGCGTTTAAATTTCATTAATTAAAAGACTTTTAAATAAGTATAAATAATGACATTAATTTTTGTGCTTTATTGTATTTTATTTTTTGACTTAAAATAATAAAACACTAATAAAAATAGTATTTTTTAATTAGCATGTTTTTGCTAAAAAAAACTGGTACAGAGAACCGTGGATTTTTATTGGTATTGGTACTGAATACAGATATTATTAAATATTATATAACACTAATTTTGACTGTTTTTATCTGTGATTAGAGGTTTACAAAAATCTGTATTAAAAAAAAAAAAAAGTTTTAATAATAATATTTTTTTTTTTTTTTTTAAATCACACTCGCTGCTTATTTATTAACTATTTTGGTGGCATGATAAATATTCTTTGTAAAAAATAAAACCGCAGTATTCTCAGCTATACTTCACTCCATTCTTCAGATTCTCCCTCAAAATGAAATGTTTACAGATTCCCTCTAGACCCAGTTAACGCACATATTGTGCCAAAATTGGGCCTGATCAATACGGAGTTAATGAATTGCATTTTCAAAGAATCACTCTCAACAGTTGTCAACAAGTGGGACCAGAAAGACTTGTTGTGAATTAGCTGCAGCAGAGTAACTGTTTGGACTACTGCAGGCTGACAGGTCAGAGTACCTCATACTACTGTCCCCAACTACTCCAAACCTGCTGAGCTTACGGCTATGCTCACTGTGGCTTTATCAACAGCATTGTCTGCTGGGTCCCAGCAACCCCGAAAGCTGCTGATCCTCCAGCCAGGGAACAAAGACAAACTTCCTGTCTAATCTTCCATCTGAACCAGTGCTGTAACGTTACGATACCGCACACTCAACGAACCATGAAATCTTTCCTCATTACCAATATCCCGACAGAGTGACAGCAGAGAAGCATCATTGTCCTGAAGAAACCTGAATGATGAAGACACCTGAATAAAAAGTAAAGTAAGCAACAGGTGAAAAATCACAACAAGGCTCTTTGTTACGTAACAGGAACTGGCTTTTTGCAACATTTGCGGATAAATAGACGGCTAACTTTGTTTAGTGACATCTAAACAATATACATACTTATGCAATAAGCCCATTTCCTCATCTGGATTCCAGTATTAGAATCAGATTTGCCATTAGGACCTTAAACAGCATTACATAATATCGATGACAACATACACTGTTAACATTTTTTGAAGCTGTAAATAAATAAAAGATTAATAGAGTAGTTTCTACAAATTTTTTTTTACTTTTCTGCCTCCAAATATAATAGGGAAACAACTTTATACACCCTTTTTTAGTCTACCTGCACAAACATGCATCAAAGCTTATTTTGGAATAAAAAATAGAACGTTTACATGTAACAATTATGACTTCTATTTTTCTACAATTCTACATTTAAAACAGACTTTTTCTCTCAGAAGTCTGCGTTTACATCTCACAATTCAGATTCCTTTTCTGTATTTAAAAATTACTTAATGAAAGGTAATTCATTTCACAATTCTGACTTTTCTTCTCAGTATTGCACATTCATATTCCACAGTTGTGAATTTATATCTCAAAATGCTTCCTTTCTCAGAATTACCTTTTGTATTTTCTGTTCCGTGGCAAAGATAAGCTTCCATAAACCAACTGGCAATTGTGGAAAAAGTAGCAAGTAGCGAGACAGAGATTGTTATCTTGAGGTTCTGACAATATTAACCACAATGTACTTCTATATACAAGCAATACACTGTCTGTAAGAAGAAAAAAATCCAAAAGCAAGAGCCCACTGGTTAGTGTTTATATGAAAACACAAGCCCTTATGATCTGCTTTGAAAAGACAACTCAAAAGTAGCAATATTCACCCTGATAACTTAAATGTAAAAAAAACAATCATGGAGCCGTCCAATATCTGCTTCTGCTATGCATTTATGAATAAGTTCTTCGCATTTTGGATGTTATTATGAGAATCTCTCAGCCACTGCTTACGGTTGGTAAGTCTCCCATATAAAATCTACGGAATTTATAAGATTACTATGTACTTACTCATAAGAAAAGTGTAAGCATTTAAGCTTCTATATTAAGTCAGCAATATTCATATCATATCTTAAGATTTAAGTCGTTATGACTACATGGAAATTAGGATTCTGAGGAATGAAAGAGAGGAACAGAGGAAAGGGCACACTTACTCATACATACTTATGTAAATAATAACAGCAAGAGAGAGAGAATAATAACTTGTTTACTAAACAAATTCATGTTAACTAAGCTGACCTTTTAGGATAGTTTCCCCAACCATGAAAATAAGTGACTTCAATGTCAAGTGTTTATATCCTGAAAGGATGTTATAATGGCTTCTTTATTTACAATTAAAGAACAGGACGTTATTTAAAATTTGAAAATATAATGGTAACATAGTTACCTACAAACTTAACCCTAACCCTGACCCACAGTTTCTGTTTTTAAATAGCAAAAACTAAATAACGTTACAAAAAGAGAAAATAAACACTAAGCTCTTGCTTTAATGTGTATATTTGATCAAAAAGCAACATTCTTTTGCACAATAAAACATTAAACAAAAGTTAAAACGTGTGTGTTTTGTGCCAGAGGGAGATTCATAGTCTACGGCGCTCGTCTTTCACCGTTATTGTGACGCAATGATCTAAACGACACTTCCTGGCAGAAGCGTGCTCACCCCAAAACAATGAAAGTACATTTCCACAGCTATACAATCTCAAAACAAACACCTATGAAGTCCACTAAGACAACGTGGATGCTTCTGTGTCGTTAACAACCCAGAGGAAGTGATGCTTTAAGCCAGTCCGCATCCATTTCCCTCATCCCCGTCCCTTTCCTTTCTTTGAAATGAACGCGCGCAGAAAGGCTTCAGGCTCCCGCGAATAACTCAAATCTGAACAGACAACAACAAATAACTTTATGCTTACTGTGGTCAGGAGGGGTTTCATTTGTTCAGCGCTATCTTCCTCCATTTGTTCAAACTATGCACTTCTTCCGTCCCTCGCCGGAGACTGATTTGAATACGATATTTCGATATGCCCCTTCGCTCTTGTCACAGCCACTGAGAGCCTGTGAATGGTATTTTTACATATATCTGGGCTTGGCAAACCCCGCCCATTGGAGATTGACAGGTGATTCCATCCGCTCACGTTCGAGCGGCCGGCTTTTTTTTAGCCAATCAAATCGCCGGAACGATGCTATAGAATATTAATGAGGAACTGAAGAATTGATTGACGATTGGTTGTTCTGGAAAAACACATATTTATCCTTATACGAAAATCTTTGTGTGTGTTAAACGTTTATATATATTTGATTTTAAGGATTCTAACGCAGGGTTGATGATTTATTAATGCGTAATGAAGGTCCATCATATTGCATATAGCAGCGGTAAATGGTCACTATTTCTTTTTGTCTAATATTCTTTCTAAATTGTTTTTTTCTTGAGGCAAACTATGGCTGATCAATACAAGACTCAAGTGTTCTAGTCCCAAAATACATAACAATATATTTCTTTATTTGTTGCTTTTGACGCATATGCAAACTTTTAGGTAAAACTATCTCTGATTATTGAAGAAGGCAATAATCCTTTTTTATGATTGTACCGTAACACCCCCTAGTGGCTGAGAAGTTATCTGCATGCATCATACGTTCATGTGGGTTTGAGCAGTTGAATAAAGATCTTTCAACGTCAAATTATATTATTCTGTTTTTATTTCAACTTTTAACTAAAGGCGTTTAAGTTATGCAACCTGTGTTTCATTTTAACAAGCAAACTATTACGATAATCAGATTTTACATTAATCTTGATTTTCAAAAAAAAAAAAAAACATTATAATGGTGATGGTGAAACACTTATTCATCAGATACCTATTTATTAATGATTTGTTGATTATTTATTCTGATAGATGGGTAATCTAGTCCTGTCACTCACAAAATCTTATCAGAGGGGGAAATTGAACTCACATCACCAGAAATCTCAACATCTCAACAAGATAAACCACTCGGTAGCATGACATTACATTACCCTACATACCCTTTGGAAATGATTCAGCATCATCAAGACTCTTCAAAAATCTAACATTTAAGATATTTTTCCTATCCTATAAAATCCTGTATGTATCACCAAATTCACCCAATGTTTACATGTGACGTTTAAGAGTCATTCTCCTTCATATTTTGTGGAGGTGGAGTCTTGTGAGCAGCATGACTTCTTCGTACTAGGAAAACAAATTGAAAATGACTTAATGAAAATGACTCAAGACAAACATAACAGGCAGACCAATAATGATTCATTTCACATCTTCACATTCTACTAATCTGAATGGATTTTAAGTTGGGGGCTGAAAATTTGTTACACAGTGTAAGTATTCTGCATAATCATCTCTCTCTCTGTGTGTGTGTGTGTGTGGTTTAGGTAAAAGCTGGAATAAGCAGACAGTATTACAAAATACCAGTTGCAATACTAATGTTTTACTAATTGCAAACTATGTAATTTTGTGCTCACTGTGGTTATTGCAGAAATGTGTAGATGGTTGTTTTATAAGATCATCCAGATCTAATGTGTTGTTACTCGCAGGGTCAAGTGAATATCTTCATTCCAAACTTTGTTTGGACCAGCAGAAAATAGTGACTTCTCCTGTGCCTTTAGTTTGCATTTTAAGCTGCACTGAAAAAAAAAAAGCCTGAAGTCTAAATGTGTCTTGTGATGCGTCTTCAAAGCAACTCTTCCAGTTAATCCTGATTTTCTGCTGTGAGAATGCGCACAGTGACACTTGCTTCCTCTTCATCTTGGTTGACAGTTACAAGAAAAGCATGCTTTTAACTTGGAGCCGATAATAGTATATGTGCACAATTATACATAACCATTGATATCACTGATTTTAATACTCACTAGGGCTAACTTTGAGGCAGCTGAGTATAAAACATTGCATGAAACCATGCATCACCTTAAAATGTCCCCCTTTCATATAACACTCTACCCAAAACCTTTAAAAGTGTGTTTAGTTGTCTGAAATCTGACTTAAAGCAAATGCTTTAGAATACTTATTTCTGGCATTTTTCCAAAGTCTTGGGGTTG
Source organism: Enteromius treurensis (assembly GCA_032275025.1). NCBI lineage: Eukaryota > Metazoa > Chordata > Actinopteri > Cypriniformes > Cyprinidae > Enteromius > Enteromius treurensis. The sequence continues at coordinate 15,821,678 of JAUCMU010000030.1, read as the reverse complement.
TTAGCCCTCTTCTAAAGAAGAGCAACCTGAATAACTCAGTGTTGCACATTTATAGATCTATCACAATTGGCAATGTAATAGAGGTTTTCAGTTGACTCAAACAACCTCCTTTTAAAGACCGGATGTCCCAACATTAGATCGTAACATCATGTTGATACGGTGCCTGATACAGTAGGTTAAAAAGCGATAAACTTGATCCTTGCTTCCCTGAGTCATGCTAATGACAAATGGATTTTAATTTGGCAGCTGAAAGATCGTTACTTAAAGTAAGTATTCTGCTAATACTGACTGTGTTTGGGTTAAGGTAAAAGCTGGAATAAGCAGTTAGAACTAAACAGGGGCGGATCTAGAAAATTATTCATGGGGTGGCAAGGGGGTGGCATTAAAATTATGAGGGGTGGCAACAATGAAG
>JAUCMU010000030.1:15769156-15806902 GCA_032275025.1 Enteromius treurensis | reverse complement strand
TTTGGAGCGGTTATTATTCGAAAAGAACGAACCTGCAAATGTCTCAACTGACCAATCAGAATCAAGCATTCCAGAGACCGTGTAATAAGTAAACATAAACTTTAATTTTGATTCTATTAATCGTGATTAATCTATTTGACAGCCCTAATTAAAATGCAATTTTGAATTGGAATTTATTTCTCTATACAGTGATATAGAATTCTTTATACAGCTCTCAGATCAATAAAACAAAGTCTGAAATTACACCATTTTAATCAGACTTGAATAAAATTGTATCATTAGTAACACCCAATGCATTAAATTAAGTTGTATGAAGAATGTATGAAGCCTTACGGTAAAGTGTTGCTGTCTACTCAGTTGTGTTGTGAACACTGTGTCCTGTGGGCTCACACATAGTACAACCCTGTACACTTTAACAGAGTCTCCTCTCCACCTTCTCTATAATGAAGGCAGGAGAGGGATGATAATGATAGTTCAGTAAAGAAAATTAATTTGAATTCCTGAGTGGTTCAAAGAGCATAAAGACATGTGACAAGCTCAGTCAGCACTGTACACATACATCTGATTTATGACATGCATTCCTCTTACACACAGATACCAGGCATTTACTAACACAGAAATTATGTTCTTTCGGATGTATTGCAAGGTATGCAAAATAAACCATATTTCCAATGGTCAACAATTGTTCTTGACAATAAGGGATGTTTTTTGGACGGTGTGAGCTGGTGATAGTCGTACTATGGGCGTACTTTTAATCCTACTTCATACCAAAATATCCAATGCTTCATATTCATTAGAAACCTTCCCATTGTGCTATGTATGAGCTTCATGGAATGTGAGCCGTCAGATCATTACACTAACTATCTTGGTAAGATGATTAGCGCAAGCGACAGGGTGTGTGGCAGAAGGGCATCCAGTCCAATAACAGCATTATTAATATGCCTTCAAGCAGCCTTTCGAAATCAGCTTCAACCTATTTGAAATTCAATGAGCCCAAAGTCACATAGCATATTGATATAGGCACTGTGAGGCTGAAGTCCTGCCTCTTCTCAAACAGAAACTGATCAATGAGCTACACAAATTAGGAGGAAAGGAGGATGAAATTGGTTTGACTACATGTTGTGGTCGATCATGTAATGTCACGGAGGGTTGTCAGGGAGTGTCAGCTATGAATGTTGGTGACATTAAGTGACTTACCTGAGGTCTGTGGGGGAAAGGAGAAACTTATTGCACATTGTCAAAAATTAAGATGTTGTACTGGATTTTCTTGCTATTTATGTTCTTATTCCTTCAGTCTGATTAATTGAAGACAGAGAAACTCTTACTCTTCCATATATAATTTATTCCTAGCAGCCTTCCTCTGTGCTCCTGAGCTTTGGTGATATAAAGCAGCGTTATGCAAAGATGTACTGGGACTAAAAAAAGCACAGGACCTGTGCTGACCCAAGACAACACATAACAGATAACAACCCACTGTGTGTACACTACCGTTTAAATGCTTGTGGTCAGTAAATTTTGCTGTTGTTAAAAAATTGTATACAGCAAGGATTCACTAAATTAATTAAAAAATTACAGTGTGGCCAATTATAATTTTTATCAAACTTTGTATTCATTAAAGAACCTTGAAAAATGCATTAGTTTTCACAAAAAACAAACAAACAAGCAAACTGTTTTTGGCATTGGTAATAAGAAGTGAGCAGCAAATCAGCATATTAGAATTATTTCTGAAGGATCATTTGACATCAAAGACTGGAGTAATGATGCTATAGATACAGATTTGCATTAATACAATACTATTTTTGATCAAATAAATGCAGCTTAGATAATCATAAGCTTAGATAATCATTCTTTCTAAAACATTAAAGAAAGAAAGAAAGAAAGAAAGAAAGAAAGAAAGAAAGAAAGAAAGAAAGAGAGAAAAAAACGTTAAACAGTAATGTATATTCTGAACATTCTTATATACACTGAAACTCAGTGCTTTGATATCACTGTAAAAAAAACAGCAGCAGTGGTTGCCGGAATTCCACTGTAAGAAAATGCGGTAACAACATTTTAGGATTTACAGTTTTAACTTAAATTTACAGTTAAATACTGTAATTCCACTAACTGCTATAATGTTAATATATCAACCTATTAAAGTGCTGAAATCTGTTTTGTACCTTTGAAATACAATGATAACCACCAAAAGCAGGTGGTCACATGCAGCTTAAATAATAACATTTTAAGAGGTGCACAGTGTCATTCACACAAACAAAAAAAACCATCATACCATCAGGCTTATTAAACTGAAATAGGCAATGAACATTAATTAAACCACATTAGATGTAACATACAACCCTAATAAACATAACTGAGAAGAAAAAACTATTTCTTATTTCAAATTCAAATAAAATTGAAATTAAAAAAAAAAAAAAATCTTTTTTTTACCATTAACCACTTAATATGTTTTTACTGTAGCATTTTCACAGTTTTTTTTACCGTTAAAAATCACAGTCATGTTTTACAGTGTAGGCTTTAAATAAATTTTATATAAAGCAGCACAATTTTTTTTTTTTATGACATTAATTAATTTGACTTGTAAAGTATGTTTTCCTAACCATATGTTCAGTCTAGAAAATGATGACTTCTGTGCTGCACCACTGCTTTACTAAACATTACCTATATCACCACCAGTATCCGCCAGGATCTGTGGCTTAAAAGAGAAGGGAAAAACAAAAAAAACAAAAAACTATTTTTCCTTTAAACCTTTCTTTATCTTTTTATTTCATATTTAACTTTGCTTAAACATCCCCCAAATCAACCAGCCCCCAGAAGAGACTGGGATGCTCCCTATATTCTTTCTCTTGCAATATGAAGAACACAGGGACGTCAAGAGTGTGTACAAGCTATGCAGAATTCACATCCTCCTGCATCACTCCAACACACCCACAGACCCCAAGCTCCTCCTGCCTGCCTTCTTAAGGAAAATCTCTGTGATTTCTGAGGCAGCTAAGCCCAGGAAAGCAAGATGAATGCTGTTTTTGCATACTGATTAAGGGAGGTGGAGAGGAACAGAGATAAAATTAACTGTTCTTTGAAAGTGTAATGGCAAAAAAAATCCGTCTTTAAGAGACTGGGGTCTCAGGGATTCGAGACGGCAAGGTTAATCTCCTGTCTCACATACACGGGGCAGCATGCATGACTCATCTCCATGATAGACTCGCTGGATGTGGCAGGCATCGTCTCTCAGGAGATCAGCCCGCTCAAACCCACAGGCGTCCTTACATGTATCCTGACCTGACATGAACATTGTGACCAGCCTGTTTTTAACACTCCAGTGAGAATTAAGGGGGAAAGAGAGGAAAATAAAATCTGTCGTCATTTCGGATATAGTTACATGACAATGATGCACTAAAAATAGAAAAGATTTTCCTTTGCGTTTTTCAAAAGTTTAGATGACAACACAATCCCTATTTATATCCACGAAAATGACTATTATGCACGCCAGGCCAGCAGCTGGCGATGTCTGTTTTTAGTGTTAAATTCCTCATTTAAAACCTTCTATTGTAAGACAGACTTTACCCTTTTTTCATCCACACCATGAAAATAAGATTCTATATAGTTTGGACTGAAACATTTTCATTTTTTTCCCAGCATACAAAAAATCACATTGGTTTGGAACTACTTCTATGCTGAAGAAAAAAACACATTGGCTCTGAGACAAAATGGCTTGTGCTCAAAAGCTGTTTTGGATAAAAGCATCTGCTAAATGCACAAACATAAATGTTAATGTCAAGACCTTTATTTTGAAGTTGAAAAAGATGCATACAGATATGCGTGTACACGCAGCTCCTGCAATTCTGCTTTAACATCTGTGTTTTCTAAATAATTAATTGTATTCTAGTGCAATTTGCATACTCTAGAACCACAGGGGTTATTTATACACAGACTGATTAAACAAGCAACACCTTGTACAATACAGGGAGGGACTGTAAACAATACATTGCTTAGTTATGATGCGTTGTATAAATTTGATCAGTTTTGTCTGTGACCCCACAAAACAAGTGTAAAAGGTCTTCAAAATATTGGTCTTGGTGCTTGAAAAAAAAAAGAAACATTACAGATGTCTGATTCTTCAGTTGTGTAACTCCGAAATGGATGTCATGTCAGACACGACATATTGAAGATGCTATACTTCTTTCACTCTTTTTCAATTCATACAAGTGGACAAACAACTGTCATCATCTCTCAATCATGTCAACATTTCTGTGGCTTTGTTCAAACTAGCAGTATTTCGGACTCCAGATCTTTTTATATATATTTTTTTAAATAAAGGTTCAAAAATTATGCCATAGAATAAATATTTTTGTATTTTTAAATGATCAGTTCATAAAAGAACATTTTTTACTACTGTGAAAAACATTTTAATAACCTAAAGAATCTTTTTTCACTAAAAGTTGCTTTTGTGCAATGGCAGAGTTCTATTCATGCCAATATTGATGAACCTTTATATTTAAGAATGCACACACAACTGTATCTGAATTTACTCAGGATAAACATTTTATGCTTAATAAATAGGGAGAATTGAAAAATGTGATTTAATGACTAATACGATTTTTCATGCATCCCTGTGAGCTTCCATAATTGATTCTTTTATTTCCCTGTTTTTATTTGTGAAGCTGCTTTGACAATCTTTGTATAAAGCGCTATAGGAATGAAGGTGACTTTTCTTTTGCATCTGTTATGTATTGAAGGATGTCAAGATGACCAGTCAATATCTGGCATATGTTTAAATATGTCAGATATTGCCTTCGCTGTTTGCACAAGCTCATTCTATTTTAATCATTTGAAAATGACAGACTAGCAGACAGCTTTCAAGATTGAATCTGATAGATGAATCGGATTTGTGCCATCTGAACAAAGCCTTTGCTCTTTCCAGCATTCACTATAGATCTTTGAGTGTGTACAGATCAGTGTTGTGGAGAGTCGTTCGACATGACCAAAATAAACTTGCCAATTTCGCAGCACGTTGAAGAGCACTTGCAAAGGGTCTGGGATTCAGGCGACGTACTGTGCTGTCTTGTTGGGACAAATCGTATCTAATTCTCTATGCTCTCCTGACAGATGATGGAAATGAATATCATGTCTTCATTCTCACGCCTCTGAGAGCCCCCACCCCTTGCTTTCTGTTTTACGTAACAGCAGTGTGTGTGTGATTCAGGGCTGCCTCTGAGGTTGCGCGAGGGGGTCCATGACTAGAAGGGGCTGTGCAGTCAAGCATTTTCGCCCCACCAAGAGCGTCGTGGTGCCTTTGAGCAACTATTTGCCTCATTAGATCACAAGGATTGAGGCAGGTGCAATCACTTTTACAGCAGCTGAAAGAACAGCATTCATCAGCGGTGCACCGATGACCCTTTGACCCAGTCGCATCAGAACCGCTGAGGCAATTCATCACTCATATTGGCAGCTTCAAAGAGAACCGTCCTGCAGAGGGCCAATTAGATTATCTCTTTCATATTAAATGTCCTAAGTGTTCCTGACACGTCTTCTGAACTGCTGCGTGTTTAATCCGTATTGTTTACGGTGGCATGTTTAGGTTCTGCTGTCATTTTCAATGCCACACATGTTGTGGCAAGTTTGTTTTTCTCCTACACTTGGTGTGTAATGAGATGAATGACAGCAAATCCACTTGACATGACTAGACTGAGTGTTTAGTGATTTACAGAGCTGAGAATGAATTTTCCTCCAATTCGATAGCAATCTGTGTGTCTTCTTTCACATAACTGCACACAACCGCTTACTGATGCATTCTCTGTCCTCAAACTGTAGATGTCAGAAATAAAAAATGGTTTTATGCATACAGAAAAGCAACTTTATGTGATCAATGCAGAAATCTGATGATTTTTATACTGTCCAGCATATAGGGAATATATGTCTTGCATGTAGGATCATTACTTAAGTTTTTCCATTGTGATATTTTTTAGGACAAATAACCATCTGATTTTGTCTCTCTTACTGTTCCAGTTATTTTTTTCTTGATACTGTAAAATACCATTTTTGTTATGTCATACAGTAAAAAAATAATGTCACGCAGTGCATTTTTAAAGAATAAAGTTAAATCACTTGTATTTACAACAAGGATAGTAAACAAATAACCTATGATGAATAAATAGTTAAATTCATCATTAGTAAAAATCATAATTTTTCTTTACTCTAATGTAGCATGTTTAAAAAATGTTATACAATGTTTTTTTAAAGCGTCAATTATTTTATTTAAAAACCAAATCATGCAAAACATTATCTAATAGCATGATAAATAAACACTTATGGCAGTAATTAATAAGTATTTTAGTTAAGAAAATAAATAATTTCCTATTCATTTTAAAAATAGACCTAATTAATTTTTTTCATGCAAAACGCAATTTCTTTTGTGGAGTGAAGTATGGCTGGGGCATCTTTTTGTATTTTTAGTAAGAATCTCCTGCCTTGTACTAAAAGAATGTGGCATGCAAATAGTGCTTCTAAAAAACAAAACTGCATGGCAAATGTCTAAAACATTGCCATTGCTATGTTCAGAAACCTTGCCAGCAGCATCATTATTGCAGCACAATGGTATTATTTCCTAATATAACCCGGTAAGAAAACACACAGCAACAATTCTGTGTTTTGATTCTGCGAGTGTTTCTATTATTCAAATCGTTCGAGTAAACGCTGATTATAGGTCGCTGTCCGCGGTGCTGAACGCCATTCGCAAAACGGAGCAGTTACAGATTTTGATGCGTTACAGACTCGATTCACACCCCCAGCTGCAAATATCTTCAGCTCAGGACTATTTTTAGTCTTGAAGCATCAAATTTGGTGTCTATTCACGTCAGCTCTCTGCCTGACGCAAAGCTTCAGTGTCCACAAATGAACTTCCAAACAGCAGACACACTCTTCAAGCATCCGCTAAGGCCAGAAATCGCCACATAAACGCTCATATTTTAAGTTTTTTTTTTTTGTTTTTTTTTTGTAGAGCGAGAACCCTTCTCCTTTAATCATCCAGAAAATCTTCAGAGCTCCTTTTAGGAAATGCCAGCAGACATTCAGTGTAACTGAAAATCCGAATTGCGGTGCATGAATTCGCAACGAATGTCCATGAAGCCGTATTCTCGCAGTTCCACCAATACAACATTTGCTTTTAGCTTCAATAACTCACACCAAATGAGCAGCCAGCAACCATTTCTGATCACATGCCAGCAGAAAATGATTTGCATGCTTCGCAACATCGAACGACTGGAAAATCGCTCTGTGAAAGTGGTTTGAAATGTAAATAATAAGAAAGACAGTGCAACGGAATGTTAAGATATCGTTGTAATATGAAGGACTGAAGTCTGCTTAATTATGGCCATGCTCAGCTGAGAATAATACAAAATAGCCTATCAATGTAATCGTAACAGTTAATGTTATCCTAAAACGAAGAGCATTTGGAAAGCAACATTTGCAGGAGAGTGTCCAGAGAGAGGCTCACCGTGTATCTGCTGTCTTCACTCCATCAGAGCTGCTGATTTTAGCCCGAGAATCCAGCTGCTGTCTGCTGATCCCCGTGTCTTACATCCCCCACATCATCTCTCCTCCTGCGACCGAGAGTTTGGGAGACTCTGCGGGGGCGTGGAGTGGGCAGTGAGCTGATGCGAGGCTCCCACGATCACGCACAGACGCACTGAGGTCCAGCTTTACCGAGCACACCGCTCACTGACTGACTGACTGTTCACATGCACATGAGCATCTCTGCTTTCCACTAGGGGCAAACTTTTTCAATTATTTTAATTCTTTGATCATGTTAAGTTCTGATGCACCCCTGCATTTGTGTGCAATAATGTGCTGTTTCTCACAAGAGGATACAGTTTCATAAAGAACATTTCAATGAGTTTACCATGATAATAACAATAATATTAATAGTTTTTTTTTCCAATAAACAGACCAAATTTTGCATGCAGCGATATGAAGCATGATAGCATTTAAGCAATGTAAGTGCTTTACATACAGTAGTCAAGTTAAGGCTGCTCTGAGCAGGCTCTGTACCTGCTCTACATTCTGCATAAAGATGCAATGGTGCATTAAACCTGTGCAAAATAGAAAATATGCCAGCCTTGACCCACTTAAGCACCCAGCATTTGTGCAGTCTGTTCTTGACATGACAGAGCATTTACTTTAGAATCTTTTTCATTAATAATTGTATTTTTGATTCCAGTAGATGTTTTGTGCAATCTGCGTAAATGCATGTATGCAAGCCGTGTGCCGGCTTTGCAGAGTAAAGACGGCGTGTCTTAGGTCAATGCTAAAACGCACATTTGCAGAGGTGCACATTCTCCCTCAACATAAATCCGGATTTTTGCTAGCCTTTTTTCAATTTTGGGGCTAAATATATATCAAGGCCCTCTCTGCAAGAAAGAAGGGGGTGTGAAACAATTCTCAGACTGCATAAATACTAATTCAGTGACTATAGCTATTATTGAACACAGTTTCTATGGCAACTGATTCAGTGGATTCCGACAGAAGCGTTCCCACAGTGACATGCACATGCTGCATGAGAGAGAGAAAGAGAGAGAAAGAGAGAGAGAGAGAGAGAGGTTATAGTAGTCAATGTGCTCTTACTCTCCATGTTTAGATTTAATATACACTTTGAATGTTATCTCACAATATTTCAATTAATGTTTTTCTGTTTTATGCTGTGTTTTATTAAAATTTGTTTACCTTATCGAAATGAGCTCATGCCTAATTAATGTCTCTCATCCTCACACACACATTTTCTGATTTTGACGGGGGAGGCTGTGAGTCAGCAAAATCAGGGTTAGTTTTGCTTTTATTCTTTTTTTAACAAATGCAGATTTAGCTGAATTTTAACTGGTTCCAGGTTTTCCAGAAAAGCATTTCAGTGTTGCAAGCAGCTTCGTCAGAACAGATTTGAATGCAACACATTTTTCTTAAATGTCATGCAAATTTCCACCACGTTTTAAATATTTGTGTTTGATGCCAATGGGCGAGATGCTAAGGCATTTGTATAACTACATTTTAATCATTTATTTGATTCCTAATACATAAACACATTTTAATAACATTTCCACAGTTTTTCCTCAATATTTGACAAAATTTTAGCTCGATCACAATAAAATATTTAACCTTATTATTCGTTACACATGACATACCTCAAATTTCAAGTCGTAAGTAGTATAGCAAAACATACTAACTTTGGAGATAACTATAAATGTAAAATTTCAGTTTTCCACACACATAATTCAATTTATTTATTTATTTATTTTTTTGATAAAGCACCATAGTTTCAAAGTAGTAAGTAGTTGTGGTAATAATTAGCCATAATTCTAATATTTATATTGTTTTGTATGTATGTTTATTTGTTTGTTTATTTATGACGGGAAGCAGGTGAAGGAAGAAGCATGAAAAGGAATATTTATAGTAATATAATTAAAAAGAGTTACATTTATTAAATCATGATAAAACGTTGCCATCACAGTTTAACTGTGACCTTTTTTTATAACAAAAATAAACTTTGTTAATTTAAATACAAATCATAATGCAGATGAAAACAAAAACATCGTTTTGCATTTAATACTCCATCCGAGCAGTTAATTTTTTTTTTCAATTGAACTGTTTGTTCTGCATGACTCATTTTGATTATGGTTAATATCATATAACAGCAGACAGAAGCGGAACCATAAAAAAACGCGCGCTCGTTTCTGGCCGGAACATTTTCCGCACCGGGCGAAAACAAAATGCAGATGTTTGGCGGGTGATTTTACTGCTCCATTCTACATCAATAATACTTGAATTTCCAACTGGCTGTAATATTTACGGATTATCTAATAGATGCTTTGCACAATGAAAGGAAATTGTAAATAAAAAGGGATTTCATCGCGTTTTTGTCTGTGAGTGAGCGGGCCGCATTTAAACGTTACGTTACATTTCGGTCTTAAATACATGAATATTAAAAATATATATTTAGTAAATAGTGTACCCATTATGTAAAAAATTACATTAGTGTGGTCAAATGTCTATTTTTTAGCGGAATTCGAAGATATTAATTAAATAAATAGGCTAACGTTATATCAGATGTATGGTTAATGATGTGGTGATTGTGTCTCAGATAATGGCAGGAAGGGGCAGAGGGCATCTTACTTTCTCTGTGGAGATTGTTGGAATCGGTAAAGGAGAAAATCTCCCTCCATCCTCGGTCCAGCCGACCCCTCTATTTCCTGTGAGTGTTTCGAGGTAGAATAAAACCTCGTTGGACTGATACTCATTATATAACGTTACATCAATGCACTTGGCAGATGATTTTATCTTAAGTCGAGAACATTGTATTTATTGCACTTGCATTCGCTGAGAGTCGAACCTAGGACTTTGGCGTTGCTGCTTGCTGGTGTTGTGCGCTACTCTTTGAGCTACAGAAACCGCAGCCAGTGACGTTCTCTACTGTTCCGTTCAACTCTCACGTGAAGAACCCCGAAACAAATAGTAATGAGTCCTCAAAACTTAAAGTGACATTTATTTTGAAGAAAAGCACATGTTAATAAAAAATAAATTAAATAATAAAAAAAAGATTGCATAAGCAAAACTTATTTGCAAACACGAGTTTTCAATTCAAAGTTTTCAAGTTTTGCTTATGCTGTTTTTTTAAATTCATTTTTAAATTCATTTTTATTTTATTTATCGTTCTTTGAAATATTGTGTTTTGATGACTCTTTTACTATTTGTTTTATGGTTCTTCACGTGAGAGTTGAACTGAACAGGAGAGGACGTCATTGGTTGTGATTCCTGTAGTTCCTTTCAATTAGACAAAAGTGGTTGTTAGATATATAACTGAAACATAATTGAGACATTACTTAATAACGAAGTGAGTTATGATAAGCTCAAAGTACCAGATATCCATCAGATACCCCTTATGTAGCTCTTTTATGTGTATGAATGGATGGAGAGTTAACAGTCCCGGCAGGTGCTTGTTTGACCCCTGATAGTAAACAGATGCGTATGAGCTGTCCCTCCTCACTTCTGTTTGATGTTTCAGCCTTTGGATCAGAGGCCGGTGCCCCTGCAGGCGGGTGAGGAGGCCGAGTACATGCTGGCACTCAAACAAGAGTTCAGAGGAGCCATGAAGACACTTCCCTTTTACATCCGTCCAGCTGCACCCAAGAAAGGTCAGATCAGCATCAATATGATAAAGCTCTGACATCTTTAAGACATCCTGTATTTCTTTGCTATGCGGACTTTAGGAGGACAAAACAGGGTTTTTAAGACAGATATTTGTATTGACAGATGTGGAGCGTTACTCTGACAAATACCAGAAAATGGAAACCTCTGACAACAGTTTGGAATGGAAGCCAGGTGAGTGATTCACTTCAGTGCATTTTTTGTGTTAATTATATTCTATGACTTATTCTAGCTTTACTATAGCTCTATTATATTTAATAACAATAACGTTTATCATAGTGCTTCCGTGAGGAAAGTGAGTAGGTTCACCAAAAGAGAATTTTATTTTAAGCAATTTCAAAGTTTAAAACAAGAGATAAATTAAAGAGAAAAGGAGAAAAAAAGAAAGTAATGAAAAGGAATTCTAATAACTAAACCTCAACCCAGATACTCTAACTACCAAATGAAATTTGTAGAAATAAAACCGTAAGCTTCAGCACATCTGACGCCCAAACTAAACTACTCCACCTAATAACAAAAAACTCTTTACCTACTACTAACAAAGAAAAAACTATGTTTAAATTACACGTTTACCTGTCTCCTTTCTCCTGGTTATTTTAGCAAGTCTTAAGTGATAATCAAAGTTAAATTAGACAAAGCGAAGCAGGGCTTTACACTCATTACAAACATCGTTCAGTAACAGGTGTTCTCGTATTTCAAAAGTGTTCCGAGTTTAAACAGACGAACGTAAATTCGCATTAACGAATAATTAATGAAAACAAAAACAGACTAAATAGCTTAACAAAGCCTACATCAACAAAACACGGTTGACACAAATTGGGCAAGCGCCCGCTGGCTGGAACGCAGGACGACTGACAAACGGCCATGGGAGCCCAGCTCCTTTTATGACAGCAGATCCGATGTCATTAGAGGATTGGCGAACCCCAGACAACCAATAAGATGAACCTATGATTTTAAAGGAAGAGAAGACAAAGGAAAATAGGGGGCGGGAAACAAATAAACAAATCAATACCAGAAACAAACAAATAGATCCAGGGAACGTCACAGTGCTTTTTTTTTTTTTTTTCCACAAAAATGTAATTCGATAAGGTTACAGTAAGATATTTATAATAAAGGGGAGTTCCTTAGTATTAAAAATATGCAAAGTTTTAATTAAACAGTATGCTATATAAATCAATTTAAATCAATTTCTGTGTAGTTACATGCAATTTTATAATGTTGTTTTCATGACAACATAAAGCCTAAACTCTAAAACTGTAAAAATCAGCTTCACAGCTTATATAATGCACATTATTTATATATTTTTATTTATTAAATATTTTTAGATTATAATTATAATTATATTTTATTTCATTAATATTTATTAAGTATTAACGAAAAATATTAAATTTTTTAAAAATTATTCTAAATGTATTTTTGTACAGGATTTACTCCGTTATTAAATGTATAATTTCAGTTATTGATTTTACTACTTAATCTTATGTCAATTAGTCAACATTTCATACATTTCATTTAGTTTTATATTTATCTAAAAATTACATATTTTGTCAACTTAATTTCAGTTAATAACAACAACTTTTTATATTTATATATAGCTTTATGTAACAATATCAACACTTGATTCACCTGCATCTCTCTCACACTTGTGTGATCCCCTAAATCCGTGTGTGTGTGTTATTTAGATTGGAAGCGTTTTCCGAAGGAGCTGCGCGTGAGAGAGAAGAGACCCCTGAGAGACAGTGAGTGTGTCTGATGCCGTTAACTGGCTCATACGCTGCAATACTGGACATCGTGTTCTGCTGCAGTCGAGCAGATACGCCCAGTCCTGGAAGCATGCCTTTGTAAATGTGCTCTTTTAAAAGCCCAGATAAGGGAGCAGGTGAGGCTGATGTGCTCATGAATGAGTGTGTAAAGACGAGCCGAACCGGCAGGTCTGCGCTTCGCTCTCTGACTCATCGGCGTCTCTGGGGAAATCAGAGAGACGACTCTCAACCGCGCTGCACACACATCTCGAAAATGAAAGGATAGAGAGAAAGAGGAGATGAGAGCAGGATGAAGGTTTAGGCTTGTCACCATGAGAGGAGAGACAAGATTATTTTTAGTCCTTCTGTGTCTTTTGTCGGAGAAGCTGTGATCAATGAATTGATGTTATTATGGGAGGATGTTGCTGATGTCATTTCAACACGGTTTTTCTTATATGGTTGCAGAAAGCCAAGCTTTTCCCAAACGACCCAAACAGCCACGAGTGGACAAAGAGGAGATCATACGCAAACTGGAGGTGCACAAATACCTGTTTAGGGTGCCATTAATTAAAAAAAAAAGGTTTTGAGAGCTTTCATCTACTTTACTACACATGTGCATATTAACAGAATGTGTGTGTTTTTATTCAGACTCTGGAGCAAAAAGAGAAATTTGGGAGTTCTGATGAAGAGGAGGGAGAGAAAAAGAAGCCAGAAGAGGAAGAGGCCGAAGGAGAGGAAGAGTATGATGAGGAGGAATTTGAGGTTGTAAATTATTTCATACTGTTGAAAGTCAGTATGTTATCAAGAACAGGGAAAGTAAAGAAATGAAAAGAGGACCTGCAGTTTATAATTTTATACTAGAATTTATTGGTGACAGTTTACACCAAGGTTGCATTAGTTAACGTTGGTTAATGCAGTAATTAACATTAACTAGCAGTAAGTAGGAAATTGTTACAGTGTCATTATTAATCTCTGTTATTGTTTGTTAATAAAACATATCACTTCATTGTTAGTTCATGTTAGCTCGGATCTATTAAATTATATTAACCAGATACAAGTTTTAATTTGAGTAATTAGTTTATTGCAGAAATGAACATCAACAAAGGCTAATAAAGGCTTTAGACATATTACTCATTGATATCTCATGCATACCAATTTACTTACCCAATGTTAACAAAATACATGTATTGTAAAAATTACCAATTATTAATATTTTAGTAATTTTAGTGCTTCAGTAAAAACTTATTTTATTCCAGTTACCTGCCAAGGCCACATTTCATTATATTATATTACAGCTTCATTTTAAATAATGAGTTGTAGTTAAAATATTACATTGGCAGTATGTGGAAAATTAATTGTTTTTAGTCAATTGTTGTTTTTTTTAATTGTTTTATTTTTATTTTTTTTACCAAAATGGAGTAAAATCTGGGTTACAATCAAAAAATGTATAAATATTTAAATACTCAGTTTAATAGTATAGCTGAATAATACACAATTGATCAAATAAAAAATGTGCTATTATAAATTTATAAGCTGCTTTAAAATGTCTAAAAAAATCTCACATTTACTTTTTTACCTTTAGAATACAAAGGATGCAATGAAATTGCGTGATATTCATATTTATATCACAAATGCTATTGACCGAACTTAACCTGTATTAAACCAACATTCAATAGAAGTTTTAGCCAAATAATACTATGTATGTGTGTAACAGGAAACCGATTACATCATGTCCTACTTTGACAATGGAGAGGAGTTTGGAGGAGACAGTGATGAAAATATGGATGAAGCTATTTACTGAAGCAGGTGACTCTATATGCCCCTCCTCTGGCCAGGGAGTGTCTCTGGAACTGGGTCTTTCCCTCAGGGCCATTCTAGCTCGGATCATTATGTTTGGCAGCTGATGTTGAAATCTGTATGCAGTGGATTTCCTCTCATCCGATCGGTTGGCAGGGCGGCTGATTGCTGACAAAGAGTGTTTGAATTGGAGGGTTACGGCTGGAGGAAACACAGAGAAGACACCAAGGCACAAACTTCTCTCTTGGTGCAGCTATACCTTTTTAAAGCTTTGTAAATAATTAGTTCACAACTGAAATTGTATTTTAGAATTTCGTTTTCAGACATGTTTTAGACAGTTGTATTTATCTAAATAGTTTTTATACATCTTAGAGATTTGTGAAAAAGGACCAGTAAATGTAGATTGTTTTATTATGGATGTTAATCACATCATGTTTTGTAAAGTCTCAAGTCATGTGGTTGTAAATATTCATGTTATTGCCATTTTATGTAATGAAGTCACACTGTCTCAAGACTCTGTCTCATAAATAGATGGATGAGCACTTCTGTCTTGTGGCCTGTAGAAGGTGTGATACTACATTAAAGTAGTTATGGCACAGTCATTTCGATTTTACTGTTATCTTCCACACTTTGAATGTGTTTTTAATCCATATACACTCCAATTACCTCACATCTCTGCATGGAAACATTATCATATATATAAGTGTGTGTGTCTTTTGGTAATTAAAGTATAACAGTCCTTGGACAGGTTGAATCACAGGTCTGATTTGCTGTGTATAGACCTCTCTTCCACGTCTCTGGAATGTTATTTGACCAGGTACACCTGAAAAGAATCCGAACAGAAATAAAATTTCATGTTGTGTTGAGCAAATGCTCAACAGAGGAGAAAGAATTGTTCTTGACGTGACGCTTCATCTCGAGAACACTCCACTGGTTGGGCAAATTTGCTGAAGACGAATTTAGAAGCTGACTCAGGCGTGCAGAGGAATCCTTCCAGGAATAAGTCTGGGCTTTTATTCAAGGAAGCGGACAGCAGTTCATCTACAGTGGAAGATTACAGCAGCCAGAGATGACTGACATAAGGGCAGTCAAATGAAGGCGCTACAGTGATATATATTCACACTCAATGCCAACTATCAGGAGAAATCTAGAATGCTCAATTAAGTTAAATATATCCTGATTTTAATCTAGCGACACTGTTGAGCTCGGGACTAATGACAAATGTCAATTATAATGTACAGCAAGTGTATTTAGGAAATAGTACCATTTCTGGCACAACATTTAGGGACCACCATAAGATGGCAAAGTTCAAATACAAATTGTCCAATGGCTGATTCTAAATCTGTTTCCTATTTGTATTAATATATGTCTACAGCCTAACAGTGTACCAATAGTTTAATATATTAAATATTAATATGTATCATATTGAAATATTTCTTAAATATAATTGAATCACACCACATTTACAGTCTGTGCTTTTATAACAAAGGACTACAGAGAACACATTGGCCAAAAATCGGACATCAACGTGCTGTTTTTATAATTCAATTCAAAGTTTTAATAAAAAAATTGAGTATATTAAAATGTAACAGTGGTGACTGGGTACATGCAAAAAGGCTGATGTATAAATTCTACTTTATTTTAAAATGACTTTTTTCATTACAGAGAATTACAATACATCTATCAAATAATATTTCTAAGTTCTAAGAAATGCCAAGCTAATTGCACGGACCACTTGTTTTGTTCCTCCTTGCATATAACAGGCTAAAAACAGACAAATTACAAAACATCATATACATGAAGCAATACGTTTTTGAAACCGTTCAACACAATTGTCAACAATATCCATGTAACTGTCCAATTCTTCTGTTTATTGTTTGTTTGTGTTACACACCATTTAAGCTTACGTGACAATTTTCATGGCTAGATATATGGCTGAATTACATCATGTTTTTTTTTGTTTTTTTTTGCAAAGGATTTGGCTAAACTCTGTTCAAAAATCTCTTCAAAAGAGTTAACTGAATAAAAATAATTTTTTCTCACAGAGTTAAAACCAACACAATCTAATCAAATGTGCTTAATGGATAAAGGGATTCATTTCCTCTGCAAAGAATGCATATGACCTCACAAAAAGCAGGTGTGTAAACCAAGAGAGTATGTCTGCAGCCAGACCCTGAACTCCCACAGCAGAAGTGAAGTGATTACCAAGCCTAGACACAATCTGTCCGCACAAAACTCAACAGATTTCTGCAGAACTTAAATGCTCATGGTTCACAGTTCTGCCATTGCTTATTCACATTAGTGTCAACACAAAATATATGTAAAATTCAAACAACATGCTTATTCTGACTTGTTCATATTAAAATAAGGAAGCATATTACATTTTGTTGTGTTTTAAATTAGTAAAAAATCTTACTAACAAATGGGGAAAACACTAGATAGTGGCAAAAAAAACAACTAATTACTATTTGATGTGAAAGTAATTAATCTATTAATGTTTCATGAATTTATGTTTTTGTTGTAAATACGCCTGACAAGTTTGTTACACTTAATTACATTCATGTGGGTAAATTTAGTAAATCAGGGAAAATGTTTTATATTTATTGCTGGCTCAGAAAAACAAAATAGACCTAGCAATGAATTTCAACAGAAAACATTTTAATTTCTTAATGGGGGAAACAACAGGAATGTCAAGCAGTATTACATTTATAATTGTTTTGGTTAAACCCTTTTTCTTCTTTGACCCATGTATAACCTCAGTCTGCACATTTTCAATCAAAATTCCATCTGGCCCTGGTGAATATCCCCCGAGGACCCTTTTAAGCTAAAGTAAAGAAAAGCAAAGACATGCACTTACCAGGCCAGTTATTCCAGCTAAGGAGGCGAGGAGATGTCTTCTGTCCTTCAGTTCTGGCAATTAAGATGCAGTGCTCCATCAGGGTGGCCATGTACTGAAAACAAAAGCAATGTAAGCACCCTAAATAACAATCTCCAACCTGTCCTGCCCTCAGTAGAAGGGAGAATAATTGAGTTTTATACAAAGAACACTCTGTCCACACACACACACACACTTATAACAGGAACTTGATTCTTTTTGACACTTGAGGCCTTAGACCGAAGGACACTCTGCATGGTCTTTCTCGATGTTCACATCACCACTCGTGCCATTTAAATGAGGCTGAGAATATGAGGATCTGCTCACAGCTACAAATATGTTTCAGGCAATTCCTTATTAAATAGAACAACTCTTGTGTTGCATTCCCAAATATATGTTGCATACAGAAAAACCATCCGAAGGAGAATATCAAACAGATGCACTGGCCAGCAAACAGAAAAGTGATTCAGCGTTCAACTCAATATTAGCCCTGGATGAACCTGTTACTGATGTAAAGGTCACAGAAACCTAATTCTAAGGTAAAACAGGCCAGCCACTGCTGTTAGCATCCAGTTTCCCTCCCAAACAAGGAGATCTTGAATTGAAATGCACTTGACAATCTCATGCTGATTCTTGCAATTTTGATGTAGTCCAACAAGTAAAGAATTTCAATGAATCCTTTCACATTTAAAAATAATCCTGCTTGGATAATGGTTCTCCTTGGTATAGGGTTTGTATGAATGGCTACAGTTGATGACGGCATCCTTTAAATGGCCTGATCAGCCTTTTCAAAGGCCACTTCCCTTTAATAGACTGGCCTCTACCCAAACGTTGTAAATTCAGTCTGGAGTAAATCTGCAAAGAGAAAAGTCATTTATACATGTACGAGACGTTTTTCATCCAAAGACACTTAGGCTACTGTGTATTCAATAATCAGTGGTGTTCCGTCTGTAAACGTTTTTAAACGAATTCTTTAAGTAAATGGATCTGGATTGTTCATAAAGCCATCAAAGAGCCTCTGGGTTTCGACAAATGGAAATAAAATGCTGTTTGTGAACAGACATTTAATTGGTTGAACCCGCTAAACGGTTACTAAATGAGTCTGCGTTTTGAATCGTATGATATTCGTAAACAACACCAATGAACTGCGAAATTGAAATTGAAATTAAAATTATAATAAAACTTGTTTAACGAATCGGTTGTGAATGAGTGAATAAGGTTAACTCAAAAGCATACCTTTACAAGTGCCCTGCCCACTGCCGTAACATTTGCCGACCGGAACTGAACAATGAAATTAATTTTCTAAATATTAGATTGTCTTTTATTAACGTCTACACATACCCCAACCATAAAATTTCCCCTTACAAAAATGAAAAATAGTAATTATTGGTGTACAGTGTGAAAACAATTACTCTGTGTTAATGGGTCTCTTCTAGTCTTAAAGGGATAGTTCAGCTCAAAATGAAAATTATCTCATTAATTACTCTAAAATATTCCGATTGAACCACGATGTCACATGGACTATTTGATTATGTTTTTGGTACCTTTCTGGGCCTTGAATGTGTAAAGACCCTTGCTGTCTATAGCTCTCGGATTTAATACAAAACATCTTAGTTTTGTGTTCCGAAGAAGAACGAAGGTCTTATGAATAAGGAAAGAACATGAGTAATTAATGACATCATTTTCATTTTTAGGTGAACTATCCCCCTAACCCCTGAAGAGAGAATAACTGAATTACTCACCGAACAAGGCATTACTGTAGGTGTACAGGGGCCAAAATAAGTCATAGAGCACTGGTCTCGAAAAATAGCTTGGGCTATTTATTAAGTCCTTCAGGTTTATGGGATTCATTCAAAGCGATTTCAGTCCAACTGGTTGGAAGAAGTTTGATGTATGTGATTTGTGGCATCATTAATCTACACAGAACAGTTTATATGCCCAAAGTGTCTTTTTTTTAATTTATTTTTTTAAATAGTATACACTATCTAAGTATTTTGAGCAGTTTATAAAGCAATCTATATCCATCCTTATCATGTGTGCTAAATAACGTTGTCTTTTATGTGAAAGATCTGCGTTATTCTATTAATAATCCCATTGACATCATGTTTTACAAAATGCTTCACATTCTAGGCCAGTGTGTAAAACAAATACCACGGTCCATGCTGCATCTGTCAATCACAGCAGAGCCCTGAGCCCAGACACCGTTAGTCAGCACTGTAGGCCTACTTCTCTCACATAACAGCAGAGAAGCCAAAGATAAGATTGTGGAGATGATTAGCTGATGGCTGGATTCATAATTAATACTATGGCATTTTAATGTAACAGTTTGACATTTTCATTTTAATCTTCTCTTTTAAAGGCAAGAGTGAATGGCACACAGTATGCAGTGCTTTTCATACAATATCACATAATGGGATCACAAACCAAACACATCTCACAGAAAAAGCACAGACTAGGAGACACGGCTCTGCTTGGGTGATTTTTGAAACTAGGCTGGAGTTCAAGCGGTGGAAACAGAGAGACATAAAGAGTACATGAGGGAGGTCAGGAAAGACTCAGATCCTTTTTAGAGTGCTCTAAGAAAAGAAACAGCTGCACAGTGAGTAAACAGCCATATCAGGTGTCTGATTCTCTAATTTGATGCTCCCAGGATTGCCGATGTTGTCCTTGATGCAGTTCCAACCCAGCACGCATACTGTCCTGTACGGACGATTCTTAATGGGACGATGCCTCTACTGCCACACTGAAAGGTTTAATTTATTAACTGTGTTTGCTGGTTACCATGTTAAAGGTGAAGCAACTCTCGAATCAGCCAACAGATTTGCAATAACTAAAATAATTAGGTTTCTCCAACGCCTCCCTCCTCTACCATTGGTTGACCAGAACAAATAGTCATGCCCCAAACTCCCTCCATTGGTTCAGCCTTTGTTGCTATGCTTAAACAAACAAAGTAATGTTTTGATTGCACAGTGTCTGTATTTTTCAAGGAAATCAATCTATAAAAAGTTCACCTAGTAATTCAAACAGGATTGTTGTTCCAAAACTGGAGGAGTTTCCTTCTTCTGTTAAACATAAAATATTATATTCTGAAGGATTTTAGTAATCAAACACTTAGTGTATGGTCTTCCAAACATCTTTTTAAAATAACGGAATTCAAAGGAAACCAATCTTTAAAGGGACAGTTCATAGTTTTCAAACTGATCCTGTTTTTTACACACCTTTGAAGCATCCTAGGTGTGTGTGTGTTTCTTCTTTCAGACGAATCCCATCGGACATATAATAAAAATTCCAGACCCCTCCAAGCCTTTGAATAAGCTTAAAAGGGTGGTAGCTATTACACGTCAAGAGGTGTAAATCATGAAATAATGTGCACGTATTCGTAATAAAACGTCCCTCACATGGCTCCGGGGGGTGAACAAAGTCCTCCTGTAGCGAACCCATGTGTTTTTGTACAATAAATATCCATATTTCAAATGTAATGAGCACTTTTCTTTTACTTTTGCTGACTGTAGAACCCGGAAGCAGTCCCAGCGGATGACCTATTTAAAGGCTACCACCCATTTAAGCCTATTCAAAGGCTTGGAGGGGTATGGACTATTTTTTTATTATAACTCCAATTTGATTGGACAGGAACATTTAAATTTTTGGGTGAACTATCCCTTTAATATTATCCATAATATGTTATTTTGCAACTCGCATAAAAAAAATACATGCATACATACAGCTTTGTAATGAGATGAGTAAAAGATGAGTAAATAATTTTGAGTGACAATCCCTTTAATTCATAAAAGAAACACATATTTCAGCTTTGAGATTGTTTTGCTGCACTATAACATTATCCATTTATCTACCACAGAGGTGTGAGAAGACAAAAAAAAAACTTTGACTTGAAGCATTAAGGCCCATATTATACCTGTCCATCAGCTGCAAGTTCCTGGCAGCATTGGTCTGCAGGACAACCTGTGCACCACTCACATTACTCTGGAGATACTAAAGAAAACTGGGCTATAGCAAAAAAAAAAAAAAAAAAAAAACAACTCTAAACATCAGAAAAAAAGCTGTTTTTAATAGTAATATTTAAAGTAAATTAAACACTATTAGCTTAACTGAACATAAACGTCAATAAAATGTTAGCACAAATATATATAAATCTATGAAGGCTTCATCTGTTAAGTGTGATTGTCTGACATTTTCACTTTAAACTGCTCAGCAAATGCAGAGAGATAATTGCCAGCACAGGTTGAGAGATGCCTTCATTTCTGACCCATGCAGTGGGCTTTAACCACACACTGTAAAAAAATAAATAAAAATGTAATAATTGGAAAATTTATGGTAAAAACGGCAGCTTTGGTTGCCGGAATGTGACCGCAAAAAATATGGTAACAACGTTTTAGGTTTTACGGTTTTAAGTTAAATTAACCGTAATTTAATTAACTGATACAATGTTAATATACCAAGCTATTGAAGTACTGAAATCTGTTTTGTAGCTTTGAAATACACTGATAAGCAGCAAATGCAGGTGATGATGAGAATGTTACATGATGAACCAAAGCCCATCACAAGCAGCTTTTACATATGAACATTGTCAATAATGAGCTGTGTCATTCACACAAACACTTAACACCGTCATGATGAGACTCATTAAATTCAAATATGCAATAAACATTAAATATAACATACAACCCTAATAATCAAAACGGATAAGAAAAAACAAAGAGTAGAAATAGTTATTTCAAAGAAAAAACATCAAATTCAAACAAAATTTGAAATGCAATGCAGGGAATTCTGGAAATGTCAGTTTACGTTTATTCCCTGTAAATTTTACCGTTAACCATTTAATAGATTTTTCCTGTAGCATTTTGAGAAAAGCAGTTTTTACTGTTAAAATCACAGCCTTTTTTTACAGTGCACAACAATCATGCAATTCATCATGGCATTACACAATTCACTACAGCTTACAGAAACGTGGAGAAAATTCAAGAGAATGTGAGTCAGCTGGATTTCTGAGCAAGGTTCAAGTTCAAGAGCTGGAAATGGAGTGAGTTCGTGAGTGAGACAGAGGGGGGTCAGGAGAGGTACAGTCCTTTTTGAGAGAGAGCGCTATAAGGAGGAACAGCTGCATAGTGAGTAAACAGCCGCATCAGGTTGCTTATGTCTGATTTAATGGTTCCAGGATTGCTGATCTCGGCCTTAAGTCAGTTCCATGCCCGCACGCATGTGGTCCTGCACGGATGACCGCAGACAGGGCCACTCCTTTCTGAGTTTTTTCACATATTATTTTATCCTATGCCAATGTTTTTGCATTTCATATATAAGCAACACTTATAATATATTTAGCAACAAATTGTTTAAAAAAAAAACTAAACAGAAGCATTTTCACTATGGATTTTTGGCCCCCATTACCCAACCGAAATCTGGCATCCACATGTTAATCCATATGACAAAACTCACAATAAGCACCAAATACTCTAAGTGTACTGTACTGTAAATGGTCCGATCTGTCTTGTGAGTGAGACGTAGTTACCAGCACGTTCACTTCGCTCATTTGGATTGGATCTTACATAACAGAAATGCTATTCTGAACACACACCCATGGATGGAAGTGCTTTGACCATGAGGAAATAGCTCTTGAATATTTTCCAGCTAGAAAACACTCCCTTCAGATACACACAACAGGTGCTACATGTTTTTGTTTCCAGGCTGTCAACCTTTCCTCTACATTCATCCCAATGCCAGGAGTACAGAGAGACTCTGCGCTAATCCATTTACACAACAGATGTTCCATAAAACACAGTCTTAGTACAGTAACTGAGGAATTTCATAGTATGTAATTATATATAGTGCTTAAATATACAGTAAATGTACAGGATAGATAAATAGAAGTTACGTTGCTTTCATAGTGTATTATTTGTTCATGAATTCCCTGACATGCATTATAAATATGCAAAATATAGATAGATAATGTAGACGGACAGATAGATAGATAGATAGATAGATACATAGATAGATACATAGATAGATACATAGATAGATAGATAGATGTCTCATACAAATGACACATGATTACATTTGATTATTTAAAATTTTTATTGTATCATGTAATGTTATTAAAAGTTAAAAATAAAAAAGGTTCAAATTAAAAATCAGAAATACAAAATGCACATAATTTCACATTTCAAAGTGGATTGACTTGACAGCAATAATTAATTATATGTTATCAAATACTGATTATATACTGACTACTTATGCATAATCTAATTTCAATATTAAATTAGAAATACACATGCTTCTAGGAAAGACTGTAATTCTGGACTAACAGCAAACCAACAGTTCAGCAAACAACTCCAAATGATATATAATTGTTTCCACTCACAAAACTGCATCACATTTTTGTTCATTACAAAAATATTGTCGCTCTAATCCGAAGGCTTTTCTACCACAAATATTTTCCAATTTGAAAAAAGCGCAGACAGAATATTATACCAATATGGCAAAATCGTAAATGTAAAAACTCTCTCAGATGCTGAAGATTCTCCAGAATTAAACATGAAGATGTTCACAGTCATTTTTAAGTGGTAGGTTCTTACATCAGTAAAACAGTCCAGCTCCAGAAGACTTCACTGTCTTGCAATCAACCAGTTTTTGGCATGACATAGCATTTCATAGTCCGCAACTTTGAAGTAAAGCATGAATGGTCTGTAAGCAGTGTCGTTCTGAGAACTGAAATCTGAATCTCCCTGCATTTGATCTTCAGTTGGAGTATATTCTGAAGGAGAACTCCACATCCAATGCAGTCTTAGTTTTGCTGTTTAATCAGAAGAGAGACAGACACAATCCTTAGTGCAATCTCAACTATGGTTGAAGCTGTGTTTATATATGTCTATTTATATGTACCTCAATATATGCTGGGGGAGGGGGGAGTGCATGAATGCGCATGAATATAGGACTGTCGTCCTCATCGAAATCATCCAGGAGAGGAATGAAGGAACTATCCATGCGGTTGTCCCGGGAGATCTCGCTGTAGCTGGGTGGAGAAGATGGAAGTGACACGCAGGTGCTGGAGGTGCCACTGCCATCTTGGCTGCTCATGCTGCTGGTGCGACTGTTCATGCCATTGTAGGGGATCGTCCCGATGACCAGAGGAAGATCTAAAATGAGCTTCTCACTTCCTGGGATATGCAAGTAGATCTGACCCGGGGGAGAAAGAGATGACATGCACTCTTTAAAAATTAAGGTTCCAAAAGAAGGTTCTTGCAGTGATTGAAGAACTATTTTTATAGAACAATTCTTTTGAAAAGTTCTCAAAAGATTTTATTGTTAGTGTGAAGAACATTTAGAACCTTTTTCCACTTTAAAGACCTTTTCGTGCAATGGAAATGATGTGAAAGGTTCTTCATGGCACCATCAATGACAATAAAGAATTTTTTTTCTTTAGTCCTAAGCATCTGCATTGATGATCAAGAATTTAACTCACCCTCAGACAATAGTCAATGTGGATAATGTCACAGCCCAGGACAGTTGGCTTCATCTTTGGCACTCGAAGTACTCTCCCCTGCCACACGTCACACATGCCAGAGATGATGTGGTCTCCCCTGACAGAAGTGAGCTTCTCACAAAACTCTTTGGTGCGGCCGTTCGCCCGGTAAATATGCTTGGCAACGATAGCGGCTTTAGGAACGACGATCCGAGAGCAGGAGTTCTCAAACTGAGCATCGATGCATATGTCTTCTCCTTCACAGTAACCCTTCCGGCCTATGCGAGCTGCCACGGACACGCTGCCATCAGGAATAAACATGCAAGTGACTTTCTTCTGTTTTGCTCCTGTAACTGGGCCCTGAGAGGAAGCAGAAAGATCTGAATTACTCTCTCATGTTTTAATCACATCCATTTCACAGAAATGTGAACTGTCTGGACTTAATCACCAAGAGCTCTTGCGTGTTAACGTCAATGGGTTCCTCCACCTCGAAATATCGCTTGCATTCCGCATACTGATGGCCTGATTTCTCTATGATAGCCTTCACATAGTATCGGACTGAGCCAAACTTCCCCACATAGGAGGAAACAAGGCACCTGTTTGGGAGGAATAGATCTTACATTAAAAATGTGGCTAAATTATCTGAATGCAGTATTTGGAATGGGGAATTTTTAAATGAAACCCACCCTGCTTGTGGAAGTTCAAACCCGAACATGAACTCGTATCTGTTTCCAGCCTTGAGAGTGATGCACCCATCTGCATCTGCAATGGAGAGATTGCGTTTTGAGAACTTCTCATTATTTACTCAAATGTTCAATTTATTACAGATTTTTCAATAAACAAGTCTTAATCTGACATTTAGCCCCTTCCAACCCCTCTAAATTTACCACCTCAAACTAAATTCTGAGAGAACTAAAATACTAATTAGACACCGAAATCTGAGTTAAATTAACTGTTAGATTACACTACTTGAACCATAGGAAGTCAAAGTTATCTGTAAAACTTTTCAATTACAAATAAAGTAAGTTTAGCATACTGGTTAGTCAGATGCGCCAGCTACGTAGCTAAGTAGAGGAGGTTACTATAGCAACAGTGCGTGCGTGAACGCTTTACGCTGGACCATATATCGAAAAAAAGTTCAGTCATTATTTATCACTTCGCTATAGATTTCTATTCAGTTTTGTTCAATAAATCATTCAGGTAGTTCACGGGCACTTTGCAAAACAACTTAAAATGCTCCCCGGAAAAGATAGATTGAATTCGCACAGCGACTTAACCAAGGTTTTTGCCTTACCTGTTGGCTGATGATCGAGGTGGAGAACGTCTTCATATTTCAGGTACTCAATCTCATCCCTGCAGTGTATCTTTCCTTTATTATAATCGACTTTCGCGCATCCGATTCCGAGCAGTTTAACGGCGGAGATCTGCACCACCTCCGCCACCTCCACGATCACCTGCCCAGCCACTTTATCTCCGCCGCTGTAGGCGCTCTTGTTCGGGTCACTAAACTGAACCTCGAAGGTCTTGGGTTTCTTTGTTAATACACCCATGTTGCTGTTTTGGTATTTGTGCGAATATGAATTCCAATAACGCCACTAAACGGTGTATTATTAGTGGAACTGAATTAAACTCAACAGAGCGGCTGGTGTTATCCACTAGTTGATTATTACTAGATTTTTTTGATCGTTTGTTGGTGATTCTGGTCTGTCAGTAAACACTGAGTGGGAGTGGGTGGTTATATAGTTCACACGGCCGCTGTGCTGATGATGCGAGCTGGACACACATGGGCATCAGTGCTGGAGAGCCACATGCGCCTCGTGGATCTCTCCACGCACGTCTCTCTCATAGGACACACAGGCTGTTTGCGTCCACCCAGGCCAATGAGAGCCCGTACAGAGCGCGTGGACAACTCGTGGGTAAGGGGCAGGAGTGTTTGAGGAGGTGGAGTAATTGTACGGAGCAGGGGTGGAGTATGAAAGCGCATTGGAGAGTCCTTTGCCCTGCTCCAAAACAACGTCAGACGGACACGCGCGTGACACGTTGATAATAGAGACGATTTTTTTCTGCATAAAGAAATTATTTGTAGAGGTCGAATGGTGTACCGGGTTTTCCGACATTTCAATACTGTGGCCTTCATCCAGATATTTATGAAGCATGACTGGTAAAACTTTACTATAACAGTTTATTTGAAACATTAATTAAGTTCGATAAAATCTGAAGAATAGTGTGTACTTTTAACATTTAATGATATATCTTTACATTTTAAAGCTGTTTAAAAATCATCTTTACTGATCAATATATAATACTATTCATATTTTTATTAATTTACAGAGCATTGTTCAGTGCTGTTTTTAAATAGTAGACCCATTTTTTAGTTTTCATTCAATTTAAAGTTTCAGTTAATTAATCGTTATTGGTCAGTGTGATCCAACCTCATTAACTGTATCAGTCGACCTCTATTTATTTGTATCTGAATCGAACCAAAATCAAGCTTTTCTACACTGTGTAGTTTATCCAAAATAAAATGGGTTATTGTGGCAACCATGGATGGTAATACTATATTACTTTAATATGCACTTAGCAAAAAAGTACATGGTTTTGGACATGTGCCACAGTTACAATAATGTGGTATTCCTAGAAGTACCATGTAAATGGTTGGTGTGGTATTATCATCTGATATCACCAAAGCACTGTACTGATGACCAGATGTATGTGCCTTGATAATAGTTAAAGGGTGTGCTATACATATATATTTAAAACAAAACCATGGTATCACCTTTGTACATGTCCAATAATCTTTTTTTTTTTTTCAAAATACAGTGGGATTGCCTGGGTGCATGTCAAAAAACATGGTAAGATACACTTTTGTTATAAGGTACCAATATGGACCCTTTAGGTACAAACATGTACCTTTTGAAAAGGTACCACCCCAGTGACAGCTTTTGTATCTTTATTTCTGAGTGAGGTAAATGTCCAGAATACCATGGTATTCTTCTGGTATGTTTAAAAATACCATGGTATTTCCCTACTGCATGTTAAGTGAACCCTGGTACATGTCGAAATGGCATAATATTGCCCTGGTGTATGTATTAAAATATGCGATATTACATATTATAAACTTTGATATTGCCCTGGTACGATTTATACTGTATTACATTGTATATTCTGTACTTTGTGAAAACTAAATATACTTGAGATAAAAGACTGAATGGACATGTGGAGAAGTACAGTGGTCAGAGATGACCAAACAAATGCAACTATAAACAATCCACATGTTCAGAAACGTGTATGTCTGATGGAGACTGTTGACATGGACTGTTCTGATTGGATGAGCACTGCCATCTGCTGACTGATCACACGCTTTACTGCACTGGTCTCTATAGAAAGTTTAGGAGTCTGGTTATATAATCCAACCATTCATCTTCATGGTGATAAGAATACATGTATATAAACAAGCAGCTGCTTACCTCATTCGTTATGCTGTCTGTCCTGAACCCTCTATCTCCAGTTACAGTGCTGTTTATGGAATGTGGGATATGTGTGATGCTTCACTCCCTCTGTTTTGTATGGCTGTCAATGTTGTACATAGTATTATGTCTTACATGTACATAAAACAAGCATAACATAAAAAGTAGTGAATGACCTTTTTAAGGTAAAAAAAAAAAAAGCATGTAACAGACAAGTTACCCCCCCATTTTAAATAAACAACTGTAACAAACAAACTGTAACAAATAATAAAAATACTATTACTTTTCAATTAAATTTAGTTAAATTTATTATTTTTCTATTCTATTATTGTCTGTTTTTTTGTCTCATACTCCAGATTAAAATAAAAATGTATATATATATATTTTATTTTTATTTATTAATTTTTTTTATATTAACCCGTCTTAATTTCACAAATATTGAAAAAATTCCAAATATGTTAAAATGATGTCAGGGAATGAGTTAATGTAATGCCTTAAAATACGAAAACTAAAATGATAACTAAATATAAAAATTTAAAAAAAGATTAAAACAAATTAGAAAACACTGAAAATAAAACTGAAAACTAAACTAAATAGAATAATCCTGATGACCTTCATTATTCAATGCTG
Organism: Enteromius treurensis; assembly: GCA_032275025.1. Lineage (NCBI taxonomy): Eukaryota > Metazoa > Chordata > Actinopteri > Cypriniformes > Cyprinidae > Enteromius > Enteromius treurensis. The sequence goes on along the minus strand of JAUCMU010000030.1, from coordinate 15,777,730 downwards.
TGTTGGCTGTGGAAACGTTATACATTTTTTCTTATTTTTTTATAAATACACTCCTGTATAAATTACATCCAGCTTTGAGTTAACATACATTGAGGTGCATGAGCAAATCACACACGTTTGCTAGTTTTTCAGAGGTTATTCACATTTATCCAGATAAAAATATCCATAGATATGTTCATAATTCACACACTTTATGTGCATTCAACACTGAAACAAAAACAATGAAATTATTTTTTTCCACGGCCGTTCCAGACAGCCTCTATTCACAAAACAAACTTCCAAACCACTGAGATGTAAACACTGAACAAAATTTTAAATATATTTTAAATATTACATACGGCACGTTTTAGTGCGGAGTTTTTGATGTCACACTGGGCCCGAGAATGTATTTCTAAGGATCTCTACAAGGATGCTTAAGGCCAGCACCACCGGCAATGATGGAGGGTTGTTACCTGCCCTGTCCATCAGCAGGTGAACCCTTTCAGGGTCCGAGATCATCGCGCGAGCGTCCTCTAAAGCAGCCACAGCTGATGCACTGGAGTTCAAATCTCCAGTGACCTGTAGATCAAACAAGCATGCCTGGAAATACACATCCCGCACCGGAAGCAGTGAGGAGCAGTGTGTGTAAGCAGGTGTAATCGGATGTGCATAAGGCGTCGCTAGACGCTGCGAGACTGGACACCCCCATACACACAACTGCAAGTCCTGCTCAGGAGTATAGGACTCCACGATCGCGCGAGGAAGGCGCACAGACAGACTCAGCGACTGGCCGACCTGACGCACCACTATCGTCGTCCCGATGTGCGTAGCCCAGATCTCAGCGTGTCGGCCAGGTTCGTGAGAGTGAACCCGCAGGCTTTGATGCCCTCTGCGATCACCGCCGGTCACAGAACCATCCACGAACGCTGGAGGAACGTTATTTAGCTCCGCTTGATACATCTGCAGCTCTGCACACTCGCGCCAGTTCTTCAAGATAACCGTGATCTGATGGAGAACCAGAGAGCAGAGAACTGTCAGGTGCAGGACTGATTCTAAACTCATGCACGTTTCTCAGTATGCATGTTCTATTAATTATTCATGGCAATTCATCATTAGATGTCAGGCTGTAGCATATCATTAAGGCAGCCCAGTATGTTTGAAAGCACTAAAACAGCAGTTAAAAAAATAAAATAAAAAAAAGACAAATCTGGTACTTCCCTCTCAGTTGGAAGGCTCAATTGATATAAAAGACTTTGATTAGATGTTAAAGTAGATTTAATTTATCCTGGAGCCTTTTATATGGCAATGAAAGGTGTTTGAGTCTTCTCAAGTAAACGCTTAAAAATAAAGCTTTTGCTGGCTAATTAAGAACCTTTAACATATATAGAACCTTTCCACTGCTCAAGAGACTACAGAAAAAGGTTCTTTAGAATATTAAAATGCAATTCATACTAAATGGTTCTTTTAAGAACTGTTCACTGAAAGGTTCTTTGGGAACCAAAAATGGTTCTTTCTTCTCCATAAAATCCACCTTTTGGAAATTTTTAAGAGTGTATAGCCAAGCCAGCATCAAACCAGCTTCTTCTGTCTAAGAATGACCCACTGGGATTCCTACATGTTTTTTCAGTTGAACTCTTATGATGTACCTTATTACCATTATTATTTACTGGAAGTACCCCCTGAGATTTTAAGTTGATTTTAAATCATGAAAACTACATTTGATCTAGATATGATAAATGTATTATATCTTCCGACTGGATGGAACAATGGAATGAAGCTAAAAAATATGCCAAATGCAAAACAAATGTGCAGACAGGGTCTGACTTTTGACAACTACCATTGATGCATCCAGTCTGCAGATTGAGACCACGTGCGTGGAGACACAAATTGAAAATTGTGTATTCGTATGTTAGCTTTTTCCTAATTTCTGAATGCATATCTCACAATTGCGAGTTGTTAATTACATTATTAATGTGAACTCACAATTCTGAAAAAAAAAATAATTAGAAAGTCATAATTCAAACTTTCAGCTATGTAAACTTACAGTTCTGACAAACAAAATCTAAAAGATATAGGCTAAACTAGCTGCTATGAGGGGAAAAAAATATAAAAGATATTATGAGATAAAACGCTGTTATTACCTATTAGATTTCAATTTTATGGCCGAGGCTTCCATATTTCAGCCTTTACGTAAACAGTTCTTGGTCCAAAAAAAATCTGATTAGTCCAGAGTTTTTGTGATTATTAGAAGCAATGAAGTTTACCCATTTTTCTATTTAAAATGAGTAACATACAACTAATTTCTGAGAAATAGTAATTATCATTACCAATATATATACTTAAACTCTAAGATGACTGTTAAATTAATTATGAGAAACTTATCCACGAGGATGAAGGTGTGCATGTGATTTTTCCACACCTTTGTGAGTATGCTGGTGTAAGAGCTCTCTCTAGTGGGTGTGCTGGTGGCCTGGATGTATAGGTACTGGTTGTCTATGAGAGGCCAGGCGCCATACACAGCACACGTCTGGAACTCTTCATTAAAGGTGCGGATATGAGGGTCTCCAAAAACCCCACAATGCAGGTACTCTGGGGCCCGGCCCTCCCTCTGCATAAACCCCTTCTCGTAGAAGCATCCGTCCCCTGAGAGAGGGGGCAGGGGCCGCGGCTGAGCCGTGGGGCCTGTTTTGGGGCAGCGGTGTTGGATGAGCAGGTCCTCGATCCCCTGCACAGCAGAGTGGTAAGCCAGGTCTCCACGGCATGCTCGGGCCGTCCGCTGGGTGCAGAGCGCATAGGACCGCAGGGCACTGCAGTACACAGCATTACCTCCTTCTTTACCCCCTCCTCCAATGACACCAATTTCAAGAGTCGCAGCCACAAAATCAGAGTTGCATCGTAAGATTCGGCACTGTGCACATACTTCAGAGAAGGAAAACAAATTAATTATAATGTTAATGGCTTAATTTCCAGAACAAAACCAGCCTTAACAATTCTTTTTCAATCATTATCTAAAATCTGTATAAATAAGCTTTCCATCGGTGTATGGTTTGTTAGGACAGAACAATATTTGGCGGATATACAACTATTTTAAAAATCTGGAATCTGATGGTGCAAAAATGTTTAAATATTTAGAAAACTGCCTTTAAAGCTGGCCAAATGTAGTCCTAAGCGATGCATAATACTGATCAAAAATGAAATTTTGTTACATTTATGGTAGAAAATTTGATGATCATGATTTTCACTAAATATTGTAATTTTTAATTAAATGTAAAACTAACTTAAACATTTTTAAAATAAGATTATTTACTAAAACAAAAATAAAATGTAAATATTACTATTCGAAAAAACAATACCATAGCCATTTAACAAAATAACTTAAACTACAATTAAAATATTACTTGAAATAACAATAAATACTGCAATACGTATATAAACAATACACAATATAAACAATAAAACCACAATATTACTGTAATAATATTACAATATTACACAATAATATCTGATATCGTTACTGAACTTTTTTGTCAGTCTAAACAGGGAGACAAAGTAAATAAATGTAATACAGTCTTATTATTCCAATCTAAATTATTATTATTTTTAATTCAGTTGAAATAAACTGAAAATAAAATAACATATTTACTTTAGGTGGAAAAACACTTTAAAACACTTTTCATGTATTATTAATGTAAATTATTTAAAATAATTTCATACATTTGTGTCCTTGTTACACCTTACACGCACTTACAATTATAATAACAATTAATTATGCATAATAACATGCTGGTAACCCTAAGCCAAACACTAATGATAACCATAGTATGTGCATGTAGTTCATTAATATTACTCAGTATTTAAATGTATAATTATTGTCACCATCCTTCCTCCTCTTGTTTGTCTCCATGCCTCTAGAGGTCCCCCGTGTTCACTTCTGCATATTTAAAGTATTTAAACATTTAAGTAAAATTAAAAAAAAAGTTATGTAATGTGTGACGTTTATTGAATTTTCACTTGAAAAAGTTGTTAATTGCATTAAATTACATAAAATAGACTACTGCATAGTTTCTACTACAAATGTATTTATTTGCAGTAATATCAAAGGTAACCCTTAAAACTATGTTATTAAATCTAACTGCAATTGTCATGTAGGTGCAATCCTGCAGGTATTAGAAGAACCTGGCAGCAGCTGAAAATGAAATGTCGAAACATAATTCAATCAGGTAAGGTTTGAGCATGTCATGGATTTTTATTTATTTTTTTATTTATTTTATTTATATATAATTTTTTACAAATATATACAATGCATACAGTGGCCTTTCATTAGCAAAGAAACGTAAAGCTGCACATAGTATCTGCTGTAAGATGTAAGAGCACGACCACGATGGGTGATGTTAGTGACGGATAAGATTATGGATATATGTAATTGATAGCAACGAAAAACTGTAACGCTCAAGCAAAAATGTAACGTTATGGGGAAAAGAGAAAAAAATCCACTCTGGGTCTCAAAATCCTTGTCCGACGTAAATGTAATTGTCTTCAAGTTAATACAGCCTCCTCATCAATGGGATCCTCCAAAAAAGGACAAGCCATTCTTGTAACTTTGTTATTTGTGTGACTGAAATGTGAGCATTGAATGACTAAGGCTAAGGCGAGAAAAAAAACGCTTCGTCTTTAAAAAAGGGGAGGAGACCAACAGAAACTCAGAGTTTAGAGAATAAAACCTGCTCCTGACCAGGTTAGGTTCAAAGAGTAAGTTACCATGGGAACTGACTCTGAGGAAAAGTTACCTATCTTTCAGAAACATGCTTGACTTACCCTGCTTTCTCAAGTTTGACAAACCTGCCATATTGAAACAGAAAACCCAGAGTTTCTCTTATTTCAGGGTTAACATACTCTGAGTTTTCACTTAACCTCCTTTCTGAAACGGGCCCCTGGTGTCTCTAAAGCCTCTAAAGCTTCGCCAAGTAAGGTATCCTGTTCTTCTTTTTTTGGTATTGTCTATTTTTGTTTTCTTTTTTTCACTTGTGATTGTACCTCAGTCTCAGAAAAATTGTTGAATTACTCTAAAAAAAAAATATATTTTTTTTAATCAACTTTTTTTGGAATTCGTTTTGTTTTTCTGGAAGTGTGTCGATTGGGTCAAACATTTCCAAGTCCGTGGCTCAGTGGTAAATCTCTCAACCACCACACCAAAGACCTGTGGTCAAGTCCGGGTCCTGACAATTACACTGGACTGTAGCCCACTTTTTTGTGAGGATAAAAAGGGACTGTTAGCCTACCTGAAACAGCACTTAAGAGCAGGAGCGTTGAAACATTGATCACAATGTGTTTCCATGTTGTGCGTAAGTGATTCCCCACGACAGCTGATGCTGCCATTCCCACCCATACAGACACAGGCAGGATGGCCTGCTCACAGGTGCTCACTATAGAAAACAACCACACGGGGGAGACAAACCCAAACAGATCCACAAGCATTATATTATATTATACGGAGTATAATTTAGATGCTTGTGTCAAATCTTGAGTTCTAAGTAAGTAAAAGAGGATCATATTTGGTGATAAAACAACATAGCATACAGTTATATGGTGTCTGCAAACTTTTTACCTCAAGATGTCATCTGATTGAGTTCCTGAGATCCATCAGAAGACTGGTAATATCATTTTGACCAGCCTGGGGAGAGAAGGAAGAATCTGATAAATACCAGTAAGTGCATTCAGAGTGTTGTGTGCATGTTGTGAACCACTGAAACCCATACCCACGAATTCACAAAAGTCTGAATACTGCCACTAGTGTACATAGATGATGGAAATAAACTTTAACGCAAAGAGGATTCCCAGCAGTGCTCTCAGTGCTGGGGGATAATCGGCAGTTTGGACTCTCACCACTGATGCGTTATTTACTAAGACTGAAGAACAAACAGTGGTGGAACGCGAGAGTAAACTCCAGTCCTAGATGTGTGTTTGCATTGACCAACAGCTCTGATATGAACAATCTGTCAAAAGAGACTTAAATCATTTAGTTTAAATAGAATGAACATGGAGCCCATTTTTTTGCAAATAATCTCCTTACAATCATATTGTAGTTCCATTGCATTTCCGTCTTTAAACGTTTTTTTTTCCTGTCTGCTCCAACATTGACAGCTGATATTTGTTCTAGCTGATGGGCCAGCAGTTACGGGAGTTGCAGGGTAGAAATAGGGGGTCTAAATATACACCGCACCGGCCTACCCCTCCAGCACCTGCCTCAATGGAAATAGACAGGGCTGAAAGCTCTGCAGCACACAAGCAGGTGTGAGACACACAGCAGAAACTCAACAGCTCTCCGTTTTCTTCTGCGGTCTAATTTCGGCCAAATGCTTAAGAATCATTCACTGAAGTGCACTGCATGTGGAAACGGGCTGAATCTGGTGTGCCAGCACTTTTAAAGAGAGCTTGTTTCCACTCCAAATGTGTCTAAATGCTCATCGGGTGTGAATCGTTTCAGGAAACAGGATCCTCCTACAAACAGCTGCTTCTGTTTCAGTCTCACACAGAACACAGAGTCCTGTGAATCAGCTCCTGCCTTCCTGTTAGACCTGACTGTCTGTGGCTCCGCGTGCATTACTCTGTGTGTGTTTGTTTGAGAGTAAACACATTTTTAATAAAAAAAAAAATTGTTTAAATTTTTTTTTTTTTTATAAAAAACTGGCATAGGATTTACTTTGAATCTATTTCCACTGAGAAACCGCTAGTAAATTGATACATTCAAGTATTTTCTTATCAAACCAATTCTAATAATATTTTATTTACAACTTTGAATATAAAGTGTTAGTCGTTATTTGTCTTTGTTAAACTTTACACATTATTTTACAAAATTAACAAAACCCAATCCAGACTACCTTTGGAATATAAGAAAATGTTGCTAAATGAAATAACAATACACTAAATACAATACAATACACTAAAAGCACTGAGAAAATGTATAAATTTAGTTTTTACCATGAATATAGTTATAATTCACTTCCACGTTGTATCACACAGTACCATACTGTTGCACAGTATTTTAGAAAGAAAATACTGCAGTAATACAGTACAGTACAGTGATGTATCAGAAATGCTATCCTATTTTGATACAAGCTACATAATTTACATGGTTCTCCAAAAGTCCTAGTACTCCAAAAAATGGCAAACTTTAGTTGCCTACTTTTTATTCTGATTTTTATCATGTTTGCTTAAATGCATAAACATAACTATTCTCAAGTGTTAAACTAAAATGAAAAATGGTATAAAAACAATTTTCCCTCAGACATTGTTGATAAATTTCACGCTTACAAAGAAACGACAAGTAACATATTAAATTAAGCGTAAAAAAAAAAAAACTGAAATAGCACTGCGAAAAAATATCATTTTTTACAATGTAAACACAGACATTACATTATATGGTTATATTGTAAATAGAAACTCACATAATCAGAGGACTCCCTTCTGTATACCGTCGCTGAGATCTTTCCCAGCCTCTTCTACGCGCTCATGTGCTGCGTGACCCCGGCATCGCGTCACAGTCGCCGTGCGCACCTGCCACACGCGCACCAGCTGACGGAGAGCTGCGCCAATCGCTCCCTGTGAGCTGGAGAGCTGTTTGTCAACACAAATAAATAACTTTCTAAAGATGTTATGCGTTTTATTTTTAACATGGGACCTACAAGAGCGATCTTAACCTTCTGAACTGACTGTGGCTTCTGGTGACATACTTCCACTTATATTAAAAACTTGTATTTTTTGTCATCATATTATTTTAATCTGTTACCCTAATCATAAATATACCGGAACGCAGATATTTTTACCCTTTACTTTCTTTTTTATTTATTCTTAGTTATAGTGGCGAATAAAGCGGGATTCTCGCACATTTAAAGAGAATAGTTTGCTTCTGTGTTTCAAAATAAGGTGGATATCATGAGTATATTGAGAATTTAAACATGAAGTCTTTGAATAAAACGTTTTAAAAGTTAACTTGTGACAGATATAGTCACATGTGTCCTGAAATCACCTCATAGAAAACTCATAAACTTTAAAAGGCTTTAAAAGGCTTAGTGCAGCGAAGGATCTGTTTGTGTTTTCTCTGTCTCTTTTCTATGTTTGGTGTTAAATGCGTGTGTTTACCCATCTTAAGGTTCATTTAACGGATTCCTACCTTCGGGACGCTGCAAAGATCCCCTCTTTCAATAACTGAGGCCACTCAGTATGCACTTGTTGTGTTTGCTGGGGGTTAAATGAACAGAAACGAAAGCGCAGAGCTTCAGTTCAGGGCGCGTGCTGGCAGGTGGCGCTGTTGACCAGCGTGGAACGAAAGTGCGCAAATCCAGCGAGTTTGATGCAAGTCGCAAGAAATTGTGCTTCAGAGTAACTGTTGGTCAACACTAAAGTGTATCGCGACCAGCAGACTTAAAAGTTTTTTTATACATATGTTAAAAGTAAGATGTTTCTTGTATATGTCACGGGCTAATGCATGCATTAATGTCCCATTGATGCATGCATACTGGTTTGGCTGGCATCCTCGGCGTCATGCACCAGAGTGCGATTTGGAATTGTGTGTGTGTGTGTGTGTGTTAGAGTGTG
>JAUCMU010000030.1:15740879-15756688 GCA_032275025.1 Enteromius treurensis | reverse complement strand
TTTTTCTCAGTTGACCTGCTGATGAATTTTTCAAGGAGGGATCGAAACATAAACATCGCATTCATCAGTAATATGCATCTAGACAGCTGAAATGGAAAATGATGGCGCCTCAAGAACTGCCTGCTCTCGCCGCGCGCACCACGAGCTCTGAGCGCAGCACGTCAGCGAGCGCAACATTTGAAAAACAATGCGGGTCAAGAAGCGGGTCGGGTACAATATTTTCTCTTTTTTTTTTGCGGTCCGAGTTGCGGTCGGGTTAGTTGACGACGTCGGTCGGGTTCGGGTTGTTTACACATTGACCCGCGAATCACTGTTTGCTATTGATAATTGATATTTATACTTTTAATGTTTTAATGCAGCAAATCAGCCAATTAGAATTATTTGTGAGACTAAAGACGTGGTGTTAAAAATTCATATTTGCCCTCACAAGAAATAAATGAACTTTAAATATTATTATTAACGTAAAAAAACAATTCTTTTAAATTGTAATAATATTTCACAATACTATAGTTTTTACTGTATCTTTGATCAAGTAAAGGCCTGGTACCTGACGATGAATTTTTGCATATTCCACACCGAATCCAGAGAGAGGAGGACCCCACAGTCCAGGTGGGCAGGGCTCACAGGTGAAACCTTTAGCTGTGTTGACACATGTGCCTGGTGTATAACACGGCTGAGCCTCTGCACACTGATGGAGAGAGACATGCTTTAACCAATCAACACTTATGAATAAAAACAAAGACATATTGATTCAAATCTCTTTGAAACACGGGCATAAGTAGTTACAGTGGTTTCTGGACCGTCAGTATATGAAGATGAAACTAGGACTGAATACCCTCACACACCTCATCTATATCCTGGCAGTGTGTGCCGTTCCCTGTCATGCCCTCCGGACAGGGGCCACAGCGGTACCCTGGGAATTCAAACGTCTCCATGCAGCCTACGCCCTTAAAGCAGGGGTTAGGCTGACAGCGTGAACGAGGCTCATGAAATCCTTAAAACAAAAGAGACAGAAGTCAATAAGAATCAATAAGCTCAAGAAATCTAATACAATGTGAATTATACAACACAAAAGAATATAAAGACCAGGCTATATTTGTAACGGATAATAGAAATAGAATACTAGAAATAAAATACTAGATACTAGAAATAGAAAAAGTAGGCCGTTACGCATTATGCAGGGAAATATAACCTCATTTTTGACTTCCTAATTCAGTTCTATATAAATGTGTTAAATATGAAATAAGAGTTTTAATCAAAAATTAAAAGACAGTTGAATTAGATTATGGGATGCATATAGAGTTTGCCGTATTAAATAGTGGGAGGATTGAGGAGATGCTATCAATTTGCCTGAAAAATGGCAGTATTTTTGCAATTTTAAAAAACATTTATCATATACTGTTTGCCATTTTGACACTGCTGATGATTCCATCCTCTCAAACAACATTCAGAAAAAAAATTATACTGTACCTTTCAAAATCTATTTTTTTTATAAATATTTAATATTTAGCAAGGATGCATTAAATTGACAAAAGACATTTAACAAAACGAAAAAAAAAATCTCTATTTGAAAAATGATTATGACTTCCTCAAAAATGTAAAGCAGCAGAGCCGTTTTCATCTTGGCAACGATGATGAGGATAATGATAAAAAGAAGAAGTGTTTCCTGAGCAGTAACAGAATATTAAAAAGATTTCTGAGGGACTGAAAGGATGAAATTCAGCTTTGTCATCAGAGGAATACATTTTTTTAATTGTAATTTAATATAAATAAAATACATGAACTTTTGAATGTTAGTGATTTTACTCACTCTCAGATCCCATGTAATAAACTTAGTTTGTGCTAGGCTATAATAACAATAATATTTAGATCTATCATGGTTGTCAGGAATCCTTTACAAAGCTTTCCTAACCCTGCTATTAGCATGACAAATAGGACTGAAATGTTTGTTGTTGTTGCTGTCTGACTGCAGCTCATGAACTTTGACAGGGTGATTTTACGTTGCTACTCACCACACATCTGGCACTCCAGAATAGCATTCCTAATGAGAGACATTTCTTTCACCTAAATAGTGCAAAAACACATAAATCAAACATGTTCAGGACAGATTCCCTCACATATATACATGAACTCACTCACACCTGTTCTCTGATGTCCTCTCTCAGCTCTCCCAAGATCTGATTAAAGATGATCAGCTGGCCAATCAGAGCTTTAGTGTGATCACCTGTGCAAAAATGTATAAAATATTTTCAAATGAAAAACAAAAAAAACAAAAACTGCATATCATGACTTCACCGATGTATGCTCACCTAAAATAGAATTAACCTCGCCGTTCACTAAAAAAACAAAAAGTTTAAACAAAATATATTTTAGACAGAGTAAACAATAAAAAAAAATTACATATTCATGCTCCATGTACAATCCTGTGTTGATGTTGGCTAACCTATGTTATATGAAGAGGCGTCCCCCTGAAAGGGACAGTCGGTGAGGGCCCCAGCCTGGGCAACAGTGCCCCCTAGTGCCAGTTTAAGATACTCCACTGAACCCTGGAGGAAAAAACATTTGATTATAATATTTGATTTTATATGCAAAATTAATATGAATCTTGATATCTGGATGTCAACTCTTAACCAATCACAACAACTAATCTCTAACCTGAATTCTTTATTATTTCGTCAAAACTCAGAAAGAATTCCTGAAGAATACGCAGAGTTCATATCATGTTCACATTTCTGCCTTCCATGGAAAAAAAATAATACACACTACTGTCCAAAAACTCTATAAATTCAAGTGATCAAAATAGTAAACACTTCTACATTGTCACAATTTTTTTTATTTCAAATAAATCCTGTTCTTCTGAACTTAATATATTTTACTGATATAATATTTTTTGAGCCCTAAATCAGCAAATTATAATGATTACTAAAGGATGTGACATCAAGACTGCAATAATTAAGATGTTAAAAATGTAACATTACCATCACAGAAATATATATTTCATCATTTTAAACTTTGCTTTTACACAATTTTTGATCAATTAAATTCAGCATTGGCAGAATAATCTTGATAAAACATTACATGTTTGAATGGTAGTGCAGGTGATATGAAGTATAATCAAATACATCATATTATCAAGGTGGTGTGATGGTCTCACCTGCATCCGAGCGTATGCCTTGTGGCCGTTACGAAACTCCACCAGTTCTGCATCTCTGGGCAGAGCGACCAATAGAGGCAGCCGCTGGGCGGAGTCAGCCAGACGACAGTTCACATAGAGCTCGAGGCTCAGGTACTCTCTGCGCAGGCCACCGACACGGAGAATAACAGACTGAGAGCGTCCGTCTGCCAGATTTGGGCTCTGCAGGTTTACTGTGTGCAGCTTCCCATCTTCACGGACGTACCGGACCAGAACTACAGTAAAACAAACATTTTCAGAGCAGAGACCAAATCCGCAACCCATTTGATCTCTGCCATGTGATGTATTTACAAGTGAAACAGAACTTCCTAGACTTGATTTTTTTAATGGTTAACAAGTGTGCATTCAATATCAAATGGAGCCAAATCTGAATAGAATTATATTGAAACAACAAGCAACATCCTATTGGCTGTTGTTCAACATTATACAGTGAAGTCTACAGAAAAGAAAAGCTGCTTCAGAGGAAAAGCAAGTTGATTCTGATTATAGATTACAAAAAGAGGTGATTATTACCTTTGTTAATCTTGCTCATGATGGCAACCTCCAGGTATTTCTTGTTATCCTGCTTGTTGTAGAGGCCCAGCAGAACTCCACCCAGTTTAGGAGGCAGACGGAAGGATGACATCACATACACATCACTGAGAGTCTTCAGAGCTAAAGAGATCTTCTCCACCGCAGCCACGGTCTGCTTCACATCCTCCAAACTCAACACGTCTATTACTGAGAGAGCGAATCAGAGACAGCCAGAAGTAAAGGAACAATAAAAACAATGCCATGTTATTCCAAATGCATATACTGCATACGTTTTCCAAGAATGGAGAATTTTTGCAGGATATTTCACTCATTTTTTATGTACAATAACAGTTATGAGTGACCACAGCTGTCGAACTGCAATAAGAACCAAAATGACCAAAAAAATTAAAAGCAGTCCATGATACTCTTGCACCGGAAAGTCCAACAATTTTGTTTTGTAAATAATGACTAATAATTACATGATTTTAAAGTAGCTTCTTTCTTTTCTAATACATCATGTCTACTACACATCATTATTTGGATGTAATCCATGCATTTATTTTTAATTATTCTTAAAAGTATGAATTCCCTTCCCAGTATGTCTTGTTCTTAAGTCCTTTGGTTGGTTAAACTAAATGAGTAAAATTGATTAAGTGAGTTGAACTGGAGAACTGATCACATTTGGTGATTTTTTTAGGTTGAAATGGGTCAAATGATGTATTGAGGAAAAAATAACTAAATAAACCAGAGCGAGTAAATGAGGAATTTACAATAGATTACTACAGTCTCCTCGAATAACCTAATCTAATCATGTCCCCTGACTCTTCTTCTATAAGAGCTTTAATGAAAACGGATGAGGCACGTTAGGATGTTTCTCAAACTTCCTCAAAACAGAGTGAATACAAATTAAAGACAGCAATAAGGGTGAATGCGGATTAAGGAATGAGTTTAAAATATACAGGTCGGCAAATAAGAAAGATAAGAATATTAATTGATTACTACCTGAGAAAAGTCAGTGTAACTAAGTATGACTTTTTTTTTTGTTTAAAAAAAAAATCGGAATAATTACCCGGTACGTCTTGTTTCTGTGCGCTCTCTGCAAACCAGACGAACATAAAGACGAAGAAACTGACCCAAACTTTCATGTTTACAAATAAATCACGCAAAAGTGATGCAGAAAATATCCAGAACAGATTCGACAGCGATGCATTGAAACACGAAATATTTCCACTGGAACAAACCTGCGCTGTGCAGGAGAGAGAGAGAGCTGATCTGAGAACTGAATCCGCCCTCCGCCCTCATCATCATCATCATACGACGCATTCATCTCGCGCACAACGCGCGCAAGATTGTAAGCACGCGTAAAATTCAAGGAGGGTGTTCACGAAGAACGCGTTCAGCGTTACAAAATAAACCGGAACTCTTTTAAAAGTTTAACTTTGACAAGCCATCTTCAAATCCCAGTGCAACAGGCAATAAACGTATGTTTGACTCTTTGAAAAAAGAAAAAAGAAAACAGAAGGCTTTTGTAAAAAAATAAAAAAATAATTATTATAAGCAGTTCAAATTATGCTGCAAGTGTCGGCCTCGCGAAACTAAAAAATCCTTTATCAAGGCAAATTATCTTATGTTTTGTTTTTTTTTCTTCTTTTATATAGCCTATTTAATATGTCCTTCTATTGTAGAAGTTAAGCAGAATTTGTGAATGCACATTTTTAAACATGTAATTTTTGTTTTACATTTTAAACCCTGAGGTACCAATGCCTTCCTTTGATATTGAAACATTGTAAAAACCTGTAAAAATGTACACACTGTAAATAAAAAGACTATTGAAGCATGTTCTTCAAGAAAACACTTAGTCTAGTGATTTCACATTTAATTAATGCAATACTGTAACTATTTCTAAAAGTTACTAGCGAGTGATAACTAAATATAATACCATTTTCAGTGTTTTTAAAGACCTTGTACTTGCATGGTGAAATACATGCATGGTAAAAAAAATCATTGTATTGAGAAAAGAACAGATGCAAACACTGGCTTTGATGTCTATTCTTGCTCAAATGTATAATTCCAGCGTCAGCTCTTGACTTTGTGCCAGTCTACTTGCAAACACAATTCTGGCATAAAGAAAGAAAATGCTGTTGACATTTTAAAGCAGAGCAGTATGGGGGCTGTTCAGTTTCAGCGTCCAGCCCCGACAGTCTGTCCTGGGGTGATGTTTATTTTTCATTACCTCTGAGTTTCCCTAGAAACAGCTTTTTAACAGCAGGTGTCAGGGGAACAGTTCTGTCATACTTGAGCTTTACTGGACCCTGAAAGCAGAAAAAAATTAATTCAGCTTTTTGCACTAAGCACCATCAGAAAGCACTTTAAAGGAAGAGCTTGTTAAACAGGCCTCCTCCCAGAAGGGAAAATATGAGTTTTGAGTAAAATCTTCACAATGGAGTAATGAATCAAAGTTTTACACCCTGAACAAAACCAGAACCAGTTCGGTCTATGACACATAGTTCAGAGAATAACCCCACCCACTGCTTCCCCGTCTCAATCCCTGTGTGGAAAATGAGCACAATCCAAAGGCATTTTTCCTTCTCGAACAGGAATTCTTTCCCAGATGATTCTTCTGAGGTCATTAAACGATGTCGTGTGGCTTCGGGGAGCTCCTGATTGCTCTGGATCAACTGCTGGGGAGGGGGTTCACTATGTTTCCACACACAAATACAAGGAAACGAACAGGAGCCAGAGAGAGATTCCAGTCTGGTGCTGTAACACAGCTGCGTCTCCCCAGGGCACCAATTCACAGAGCCCTCACTCAGTCAGCTCTGATGCTTGGAAACACTGCCGGCAGGTAAAAAGTAGCTTGAAATAAATATCTTTCTCTCTTACAACCTCCAATTTACATACAGGGTCCCCAGGGTCACTTGTTACAACAATGTAACAGATAAAATCAGCAACTCCCTCTGTGTCTATGCAGCACTGCAACAAAAGAAAATGAAGAAACACACTGCAGAACAAGGATAATTCAACTCCATTTATTTGCCCATTCGATTAAATTATGAAAATAGAAATCCATAAGCAATATTTATATTTACAGCCCGTAACACTATGTGAAATTGGATTAAATGACTGTTCAATCTGTAGAATCTAGTATGAATGAATAAACACATATCATACACACAATAAGATGCTTACAGGAAAAAATGACAACAAACAACAAGTAATAATACCCAAACCAGCCATCTATATTAATCCATCGTTTCTCTTTCAAACTTTTTTACCTAGATAAAATATCCACTGCATAACTGCCATGGACCTTATGGAAAGTTACAGGAACTGAAACATCTCAGCCAGTTTTGTGGTCTGTCAGTAAGATACCTTTGGACAGTTACTTTTGGCCTACAAAAGATGCAAGTGCCATTTCTAATCCTCAATCATGTACAACAGTTTCTCTTTACAATTTTGTAAATTACTCACCCTTGTGTTGTTGCAAAACTGTAAGATTGTCACAAAAGATATTTGGATTCATCTTTTAAGTCAGTGTATTTTATACAATGTGCCATAATGTGGCACAATATTCAAAGGTGCAACGCACAAATTCATGAGGCCAAACGCTCCAGGTTCTCACATGTCATGTGATCAAGCATGTGTATCCAAATTTTAACATGCCAATGCAAATTTAAATAAGAATACATAGCACAAATAAGTTCCTAGCCAAAAGAGATATTTTTAGTGAATAATTACATAAAGTATGGCTGTAGAATTTTAAAATCACAAGTTGTTTTGCTTTTTCTCCCCTGGGAGCGCAAATCTGCACTTAAATCGAGAGGAAATCAATATTGGCATTTAGTATAATATGTCCTTTCGTATTTTACATGAGAAACCAAGTCGCACATGTTTAGAATGAGACAAGAAGTAGAATAAACTATATGTATGTTTTTGGTGATTTATTTCTTTAATATCATTAAATATTTCCTATTTCACCCAATAGAATCATGACATTAAAATGAGTACTGAGAGCAGAGCAGAAAAATGGAGGGAAGCAAATAAAATGCATGTTAAAAGAAAAACATACAGCTTGAAATAAGGCAACAGCACATAAGTTTTGGTCTACACGATGAACGTTGAGGTTGGTGACGATGCTTTTAAGTGCTTTCTCAGCTAAGCTTAGCTTAATGTTTGTAGCTATAAACAGTTCTGCTTTTTATTTTTTTGGTAAAAAAAGAAAACACATCATGCAATTAAAGCTCAAAATCCATAAATCCCCCAAAATTTGTTGGTCCTGTGTTTTCCTCTACCATTCGGGCATGACCATCCTAGTGCAACTAAAAAGTCCTACTTTCATTCATCCTCATTCACTCCTCCTCTTCCTCATGGGAGGGGCCTCTGAGTGAGGCGGGGCCAACATGCTCCTCCTCCTGCACATGCTCGATCGCTACTATGCCGGTGAGGAGAGCGTAGCTCATCATCGCTGCCACTGCGAACAGCACCGACAGCAGCTGCTTGCGTCTCTTGTATGGCTCGTTGTCAGAGTCGCTCCCCTGCTGTGTGCTGGACATCGGACGATTGACGCCCTCTGCAAACAGAACAGGCACGAACATGAGGACTCGATGACTTTTATACTACGGATAGAACAATGGACCTTTTGTTCTTTGTAAGCTTTTTATTGTGGTTGTTGGTCTCCCACCTTTACTCTCGCTGGGGAAGTACAAGCTCAGGATATTACAGCAAAATGTGTTCAAGTTGTCCAGATTCTTTAAGTTCTGCTGCAGTCGGCAGTTAGGGAGCCGGATCTTAATAAGTGGAGCTAGATGCCCAAAGACATATGCATCTAGAGAAGAAGGCCTTTAACACAGAAACATTAACAAAAGTTATATTAAACCTAACCCATAAACTTAAAAGGTCAACCTCAATGTGTAAAACACTTACGAATCTCCAAAGAAAAATTTGTTCGATCCCAGACGCTGGGAGAGAAGATTGAGGCACTCCAGAGCATCGTGGTAAAGCTGGAAAAAAAGATGGAGATAGTTTAACAACTGAGAAGATGTGGAAGAAACACCTAGATTATAGATTAGGTTAGTTTATATTTTAAGGTGTCCTTGTTACACAAGTTACATGTACTTACTATTATAATACCAATAAATTATGCATAATTACATGCAAGTAACCGTAAGCCAAACCCTAATCCTAACCATCTAATACAGACATGTAAATGATAATACTCTGTAATTAAATGTATTAATTAACTGTAACAAGGACGCCTTAAAGTGAACTGTAACAGATGTGTTATGTGTTTTTTCAGTCAAAGAAAGCATTGTTTTATCCAAAAAGCCACCGATGAGAAAGAGATTAGATTAAATGCAGTTGTTTGTTACCAAATTACCATGAACAAGAGACATATTTAATCATTTCGATTCACATGGATCAATGTAACAATACATTTTATACAGTATACACATATAGCATATAGAATAGTCCATAATGAGTCCATAGAATACAAAAGGGCCGTCATTGAAATAATTTTTTTGATGAATGATAAAACCAGAATCCACCCCTGAAGAGCCAAACAGGACTCAACTTGAAAGAGCATGAGCATTTAAAAGCAGTAGACTATATAATACAAGTGCAATGACAACAATCACAGCATGTTTGTGTGGAAGCTAATATAGCTTTCTTTCTTGGTATGAATGTGCTAGTAAAGAGATAGAGTCCACCCAAAATAAAAACGTCATCATCACTTTCTTCTGCAGAGCAAGAAAGTAGAGATTTTGGAGGATGCTGGTAACCAAAACAGCTTGGATCCCATAGACTTATGAACTAAAATACTAGGTCAATAGGAGTCAACATTCATTGACTTCCCTAGCAGTAAAAAAAAAAAATACTATGAAAGTCAATGGTAACCCAAAACAACCTGGTTACAAGTTTTTTTCAAAATATCTCTCTTTGTGTTCAGAAGAAATTCATACATCGCAAATGTGACATTTAATATATTGCAAAGCCACAGCGAACAGTCCACAAGCATAAACAAGCAGATTTGTTTCCCAACATCAGACTAGCAACTATCTAAAATAGAATTCTCTGCCAGAACGGAACTTCTGCTCCGTCCGAGCCCAGATTCCACACATCTGCTGGTTTATCAGTGTCCTCTTTAGGGACCAGAACACTGTTGCCTCTGGCTGGAGTCTAACAGCCGCCCTGGTGTCTCAGGGAGGTGTTAGTGTCACAACCCACACACCATCTGATTCATATCGCACAGCTAAAACAAACCCAAGAACCAGAATCCCACCAACCTCCTTCTCTGCCTCTTCTCCCGCCTCCAGCGAACTGTTTCCCCGGATCAGACGGAGTCGCTCAAGCTGCCTGCTCTGCATACGGCCCGGCAGGAAGAAGTTGAGCGGGAAGGACATATTCTCTCCGTGCCAGCGGCGCGTCACCTCCACATAGTTTTTAGGTTCGATCCATAAAGCGTAGATCTGTAAACAGATGAGTTTGAGTATATACCCACTAAAAGTTCCTCTTCAAGCTCCAGTGTTTGACTCTCACCAGTGCAGGTAACAGTCTCTCCTCCAGCAGCGAGATGAAGGCCAGAGTGTCTGCACCCTCTTTGGCCGAGAGATCATAGTCTGCATTATATTTCTGAAACACAAATTTCCAGTATTACTATACGACACTGAACTAATCCAACTGTGACTGGTTGATTTTCATGTCTGTTAGTTGGCCTCTTGGGCGGTCCTTGACCAATGAAAACCGCTATGGAGTCCAGACTTTGTCATCAGTCAAAAAGCCATTAAGATTTTTCTACTGGCTTTTTTGCTATTACAGAAAATAGGCTCTGTGACAAGAAAATGTTTGAGAACATTGCTAAATTTTGTTCATCTAGGTAATCTTGTAGCCTGAATGTAAGAAGCGGGTTATAAAGAAACTTCACCATTATCGCTTTTAACAAATATTTTAATCTTTATTTAAAATCAACAAGTTGGAACAGTTCGCAAGCTTTCCTGTTTCTGACAACCTCTGTATTCCCATTTAGCCACTCGTCAGCAACAGCCTTTTTCCAAGACATGTAAAAGCATAAATCATCACAAAATAGCATTACATAAAAGTATCTTGAGCTTGTGTTCGTCACAGACATTATTTCAGGCATTTAATCAAAAACACTGACTTCTGGACTAAGAACCCAGAAGTTCAAAAACAGCACTTTTTAGAGGAACTATTTTAGTTTTTTGTTTTGTGAATAAATCTGCTGATCTGTGTATGCTTCTGACTAACAGCTCTGGGTAGAACAGCACTACTACTGGTAAAATGAAAAACTATAAACGTGTTTGTAAGAAGGGTTTTAATTATGCACCTTTCCTGAAAACACATGTTTATTGCGTCTCGTTCCATTCAAATTTAATGGGCACTTTTAGTGTGCAATCAAACATGAATTATGCGAAAATTAAGGGAGACTTTATAATGGCAGCAGGCTTCACTGGAAAGGTTGTGGTTCTCAAAAGAATAAACCCGGAATAAAGAAATAAAGAATAAAGAAATATACAGGACTACTTGTGTAATGCTTGATCAAAAAAGAAAAACGTGACCATGACAGTAGCAAGGTAAGAAATAATCACCTGTTTTCTCAACTGAATGATGATCTGATTGGGTTGGGAGCAGCTGCCTTCGTCTTTGGTCCTGAGAGCAGGAAGTGAACCTTCAGTGAAAACATAAGCATCAGTAAATAAATAAATAAATAAATAAAAATTATATATATATATATATATAGAGAGAGAGAGGGAGAGAAAAAAAAAACCTTTTTTTTTTTATGTTCCTATAAAGATGATCAATCAAAAGTCCATTTAAAGATTTGAGTATCACTCTGGACATCAAAAATAGAAATGCATAGTCTCTAGAAAACATAATATTACATAACGAGACATTGTACATAACTTTTTGTCAATTTGATTCATAATTGCTGAAAAAGTATTTGTTTTTCCGAAAATACAAATAATTTAAATTAGCTTTTAAATAAATAATAAAGCATTAAGTAATTTGTTTATTTATTAAGCTTTTAGTAGCTGTAAAATCCATCAATCATACATATCCAAAGAGGAGTGATAAACGGGCTAAATAACTGTTATACTTTAGATCATTTTTATTTAGGCGAATTTCTTTGTTAAGAATAATGAAGTGGACGTAGTGCATAAGCTGCTCCCGCTGTGTCAAAAGGTCCACGCAAAATAAAACTTGAACTTTGGAAGCATTCAGGAGCCAAGGAAAATAATAATGAGACAGATAGAGAAAACATACAGATGCAAGTTATCAGCATGTTTGTCTTAATGAATGCGGAATGTTTGCCAGAAAACAGATTGTTAAACTCTGCCTGCTTACCTGTGGGGCTTCTCCAGGGGTTAGAAATCCTGTGAATTTTGAGCGGAGCTCCAGCAAACCGAGCGTATGCCTGGAAAATAATATAAAAGACATTATTATTATGTAATTTCACTTTTCGATTAACTAGATTTATATGTCCAGGTTCAGTCAGAATCTGGTTATTAGTGTGTTGCTAGCCTCGTGTCTATATGTGGCATTATGGTCTCTAGATACATCACCCTCCTCCAAGTTTACAGGATGTTTACCATCTGCTAGGCCAAAATGATCAATCTTAGGAATGAGAAAAGCAATTTTAGGTGATTTGAGGTACCACTTATATACAGATCTACAAACCAAAGTAAGTATGAACCGTGTTGTTTTCTTTAGCAAGCTTCACTAAACTCCAACAGGCACCAAAACAACTTCATACACACCATAGATACCGATAACATAATATGCAGTTGCAATAAAAGCACAAATAAACAACAACTGTTAGCTAACTTCAACGAACAGCTCCATTTAGCACTTGGACAGAGTTAAGGGTTCGTGATGGGATGCCTTGTTTTACGACGACATCTGATAAAGCTGGACGTAATTTCACATTCCTGTACATGCAGCTGAGAGCTGACAGATTGAGCACTTCACACCTGGCTCAGACCGTCGTTTAGCAGATTCTTTCCATTGAAAGCATCTTATACTGCCGATCAAGGGGGTTAAATTCCCTGGAGCACTTCTTTATACTTTAGACTAAAGCCAAGAATGACTCAGAATAATCAGACTTGATTCTTAAAGGAATAGTTCACCTCCCCCCAAAAAAACAATCATGACTTTAAAGATAATTTTGAGTGTTTTATGCTTTTATTTTGATAGGACAGCAGCTAGACAGGAAGTGGTGCCACGGAGGGGGGGTTGGGGAGAATTGGGAAATGTTTGCGAGCCGGGACTCGAACTCGGGACACCTGAAGCACAACAGCACTATATGATGGCTCTCGGATTTTTCGCGATAATTTTCTGAAGACTCTTCAGGCAGCTCTTGAACAACTGACCTTGACTGTGAAGCTCCATATGTTATAAGATACTACAAATGAAGCAGTTATTACAGATAAAGTTAATAGGAAATAGCATAACAAAGATTGAGATAGTTTGTCTTTCATTGCAAAAACAGCAGCAACATTAGGCCACCACCAGCACTCAAAAAACTCTTTGACTGTAAAATAAAAAAAGGAGAGGGGGCTTCTGGAAAAAGCTGAGTATTGAGTTTTGAGATTTTCCCGGTTGCAGTTGAGCGGTGAGCTGGAAAAGCGCCGTATACTCCATCAAAGGCTGACATCATAACCTCAGATTTATTACTAGATTGATTCCTACACAATCCTAAACTGTGGCTCGTAAACTAGAGGGGGTCGAGTTTGGAATTAAATCACTCCTATGTGAACAACCGGTACTGTCCAACGCAAACACGAAGAGGAAAACTACAGCTGGCTGAAATCCACTTTGCCCACAGTAAAAGCAGTATATCAGACTCCTGCTGTACACATAAACACACTGAAATCAGGCCACGGATGACAGAACAGCTTCTCTTGAAGGTGCAGATGGTAATAATTAGTTTGAGCCGCTCATAAGATCCCTAAATAGAGTGCCGCAGATGATGATTGGACGGTCCCTCTTTTAAGCCCCACCCCTGCTTTGCTGCACATCCAATCACTGCTCTGTCGTTAAGGAACAGTGTTCTAATACACCCAAACTAAAGCAACCACCCAGGAGTTAATTCATCAATTAACGCTAGAGTAAATAGTTTTTGCTGAACGTCAACATTTCATAGTTTTTCTCATCCAAGCACTTTTTATTAATTTTAAATAAAAAAATAAAAATACACCAAGCAACGAAGTTTACCATGAAAAGAAAGGGCTTTTTTTTTTTTTTTACAAGATTACACTGTATCCCCATTAGGTGTTAGTAGAAATTGCAAGACCACTGCAAAACATCCACCAATGTAGAAAAAAAAAAATTGACTTCATAAACATCAAATAAGCATATTTTTTTAAATCAAGAAAGAAACTTAGAATAAAGCATGCACAAAACATCACAAGAGATGTCCTAATAAGCCAGTCATAATTACAGAATTACATATTACAGAAATGTCTGGTCAGATATTATTTTAATTTAAAATAATATTAAATAATGATCATGATTATTATTATTAAATATTATATTTTATGTGTCCAAAATAAATAGTAATACAGGTCTTTCTTTAAAATTGAGATTTATACATCACCTGAAAGCTGAATAAATACGCTTTTGACGTATGGCTTGTTATGATATAGGACAATATTTGAGATGATGCAATTATTAAAAGATTGGAATCTGAGGGTGCAAAAAATACAAACGGAGAGAAAACCGGCTTTAAAATTGTCTAAATGAAGTCCTCCTTAACGATGAATATTAGGCCTGCTAATTAAAAAATTAAGTTTTAATATATTTACAATAGGAAATGTACAAAATATCTTTATGAAGCATGATAATATCCTTATGTAAATGTAATCGTTAATTTGCAATGTACGACCCATGCAATGTATTGTTAGCTACCTAATTACAAATATGACTGTGACTTATGACTGGTTTTGTGGGCCACGGTGACATATTATATTATATATTATTTGTAATTTAAAATGACGTTTAATATAATCAAAATAAAAAGAAGTCAAGCAAATGCAAGATGCAATACAATAAACAATACAATGAAATTATGTTGTTTCAACTGAAAGAAACTTGCACTTTCTGCTCTAAAAACATGTCAGTGCCTTTGTTTTGTCTTAAGATGCACTAGTAATGTTTTCTTCTCAAAGGCATGTTTATAAAAATTACTGACGATCATTAATTATAATCTAGAATTAATCACGGTCAAAATGTTTATGATTATGACAACTTCAAACTGGCAGCTACCAGTCAAATCTTCACACATCCTATGCAACTATACCCTTTCTGGTGCAATGAGATAATCTGGAAAATTCTGAATGAACTTTATATTACAAAACCATCGGACACAGGGAGCAAAACATGCCTGCGGTTTTCAAAGCGCCCAGAGAAGGTGCAGACAGACTGTAATGCACAGACATCATCCTGACCGCTGGCGAGGTGGAAAAATCCCACCACACTCTTAAAAGAGTCCAAAACACACAGCCCTGATGTAACCTAATCACTTTAACATGCGATTTCAGCAACAGTGACCTGGTTCTGTGCCCACATACAACCTTTGTTGATTAGAAATAAAATGGATCTGAATTTTGTCTCCAAAGCTGCCGACGGGGGATGTGATTGATGTTAACTTCAGATGACAGTGGAGGGTTTGTGGTTTACAGTAGCACAGACAGGTGGCGCCCTGGTGTGACCAAACTTAAGTGGAAAAACAAGAAACGTGGAAGAAATGTATCCCACAAGATGATGCAAGCAGCCAAAATAGATAAGCACCGTGGCTATGGAATTAACTGAGATATTAAAACACATCATCATAAAAAGTAAACTGTAGAGATATTCCCTTTTCAGAGGGATGCGTGAACTGACTGGTATTTAGACAGCAGAAGATGATGGTTCTGCAACCCACATTTGACAAGGAAAATAAATAAATAAATAAATAAATAAATAAAAAGATAAACCTAATCTGCTGGGGCCAGAAATCTCCAGACTTTCATTCTGGAAAATTGACAGTAATTATTATAATAAAAAAAAGGTCATAAATAAAAATAATAATACACACACATTTTTTTAT
>JAUCMU010000030.1:15703027-15716473 GCA_032275025.1 Enteromius treurensis | reverse complement strand
CTTTTGAGAATCCAACGTTTAACTGATCTTAATAAATGCTTATTGTCACTCATGTAAACACGACAGGGTTTTTTTCCGCAATTACATGTCTGCGCTTTGTTTCCCGGCGGATGGAAAATAAACGCGACACTCAAGCCCCCCGGAAATCCGCTCAAATTCAACCAATCAGATGATGACTTCGACACTGCTGGAGTGTTTCCAGAAAAGTTTACCATATGCATCAGATGTTCAGCCAACGCTCCGTGGGCGTGACGTCTGAGGCTGAGACTAAAGACTTACTTATGTCCAGCTTTCCGCTCAATATTTACACCAGTTGCACCATCAAAAGCTATGACCAGGCGCAACTATGCCCGGCATAGACGATGCGCGCCCTCGCTGACACGTTCTCTCGCAGTTATAGATACAGCTGAGGAGAACTTGTTTACTAACAAGCCCGTTTTTCTATCTGAAGTCTCCCTATACGTTCCATGACAGATTTCCTCAAACAAATATTAAAAATGAAGGCGGCAGGTTAAGAAAAAACAGATTTTTTATTTGAGCTATTTTGTTTGTGAAAAAAATGCAAGTGATTGCGCCTTTGCCTCCTCGTCCTGCTCAGCACACTTCATCCTCTCCGCACAAACTTATCCCACATTCATTATTATAGCGCATTATTAACATCTAAACATTGTTATAGGCTTGAACTGTTTTAGTAGGTTTTCTGGAGTTTTATTTTAGACAAGTCATGGTGGTTTGAGAAGGCTAAAGTGATCAAACATAGTTTATGTTCAACTCACTGCTGTTGATGGCCGCTTGGTCGTTAGCCTACTTTAAAGAAACAAAAACTTATTTTTAACAAACAAAAAAATACTCCAAACATTTATCTAAATTAACTTAATAAAAAAACTAAACGAAATATAATAATTTTGACATTAAACCCAAAACGGAACTATTTTAATTAAATTCTTTAAAGACAGCGTCTTATCGTTTTATTTTGGTATTGCATTACTCATCGCTTTAATGTTTAAAATAGAGTTTAAGAAGATGCATGTAACTGCAATCATTAGCTTTGATTACCTCGTAAAGTCTCTTGTCAAAAAGTTCAAGGCGACCGCAGACTTTGATGAACACTGCTGGCAGCAGCGACGTCTGTATCCGTACCGTTCATATCAATGAGAGTGTAATCTCCCTGCTCCCAAAGTTACAAATCTTGTTTCTCCGATTAAACATGATTTTGGGGAAATGTTGTGTTAATGTTGGTACACAACAGCATATTATAGCAATATAAGGTACCAACTTTCATCCAAAAAATATGCTGTTTTTTCATTTCCTGAAAAATAAAGGTTTTGGAGATGGAGCCAACACCGAGCTTTGTTATTGTCTGCTGTAATAATTAACAAACAGACATGAATCCTAAAAACTAATAATTTCGGAGCAAATCATGATTTTTTACTTTGCACCTACCTCTGACTAGGTGTAAGATTTAGTCTCAGGCGTAGTTTATGCCGAGATGGTGCAACGGGTATAAATTCTATGCAGGACTTAAAACGCATTTTACGTCCAGACTAGTCTTACTACCGGGCGTACGTCCAGCTGGTGCAACCGGCCCCCGAAAGGGTGCAGGACGCTATATGAATCTGAGCAAAAAATATGCTGTAAATATGAGAATCTGCTCACCCGAGAAGAACTGGATCTCTTGTGTGCAGCAATTGCCACGGATCCAGAGACCACAAACTGAAAAAACAAAAATACAAAAAATATTACTTTTTATTGTATATTATATTTGTTTTATTAAGAAATACAGAAAATACAGAGCCTCCATATCAGAGGTCCCCAAACTCTTTACCTTTATGAAGAGTGAAAAATCGAACTTGTCTGAGGACTGTGAGCTAAATGCTGTATTATATCTAACTATAAAATCATATTGTATTTTAAAAAAAAACATTTTTTTTTACATTTTCATGCTAATTTAATTAAAATTTTATTAAAAGCGAAAATACATTTATTCAGTTACAGTGGCTATATTCATGAAAAGATATGTTCATGTATATATATATATATATATATATATATATTCGTATATATAATTTCAAAACAATTTTATAACAACTTAGTTTGAAAATTATATAAATAAATACATAAATAAGTACAAATATACATATAATAAAAAATAATAACACAAATGAAAGTAATAAGAATAGTTATATATAAATATATATTATATAAGTCTTTCAGCTTAATGCACGACAAAAAAAAATTTAAATGTCCAAAAATATATTTTCTGAATAAAAAAAGTTAATGCAAAAACAAAAACAAATTAGAAAATAGGGTTGCAAAGGGGTGGAACTGTTTTTGAAACTTCACCAAAACTTTTGGAAAATTTCCACCCTTCTCTTCACCACCTCATCTTTAAATAAACAATCATATTTATTCATTGTTATTTCAGTGACATTTATTGCATATTTATATATTGTGTAAAAATGCTAGAACTCAAAATGTTTACTCACAGGAAGTCCAAGGGACATCACGCTCTCAATACTCAGCAAGTCCACAAGTACGATAATGGTGCACAGAGTCATGACCACCACACCAATAAACACCTGCACCAACTGCACAAACACACACACGCTTCAGTAAAATGACGGTCCTGAGTCACTTTCCTCTAAACAGTAGGAGAACAATTAAGCCGAAAGCTATTCAACACTAATAGGAATGATGAGCAACATCTATAACAAGGCCCTTGCAGGCTAAAAAACAAGTCCAAGTCCTGCATGCCATGCCCCCATCAAAGCTTAGCTCATATTTAATATTGTCGTGAAACTGCGCGTCCAGCTCTCACCCCAAGTGACAGAGGCTTCCCCTTTAGGAACATCTTGGTTTTTGGTGACAGCTCAGACTTTTCTGGTTCAGCCAAGCTTGTCTTTAGGTCTGGAGACTGTATTTTTTCCTCCAGTGGGATAACATGAGTCACTACCCTCACTCCATTCGCCTCAGTAGTCATTGAAGAGGCCATATCTCACAGAAATATGAAGCTCACCTAGATTCTGCAACAACAAGGAAGGAAAACAATACATGATCCATTTTGCCTATAACTCGTCAAACCTGCTTCTTATTTTTGATTAAAGTAGCAAAACTCAAGTCAGTGTTGGTTTGCTTCAGATCGTTCACTGTATATACAGTTTGTGATACCATTTAAAATGTAGTTATGCTGTGCTTCACACAATGGGTGTGTTTTTTCACCTTCATTACTGTCCTGTTTCAGGTTATAGGTCTATAGCTACTGTATCGTACTGTATCGCTACTGAATCCATGATCATATAGGCTACATCAAACTGGACTCCATATACCATTCTTCACAAACTTAATGTCGTAAATTACGTACAGTAAAGTAAAGTAAAGTACAGTAAACATAAACATGAAGATATAAACAGCAGCGCCGTGTGAATGCTAGGCCTTTCTCAAACGCCACTGATGTTGTTTATTGTTGCGATATAATATCCAAAAACCCTACATTAGTAGATAGTTTGCCAACGTTAGATTTTAAGACGATAACGTTGCGCAGGTTGGCAGATTGCCCGATTTTGAGCAACAGGCACCACGACAGCGTTTTATCATTGATTTTATTTTAGGACTTCAACACGCTGAAAAACGTTTGTAGCCTATATAAACAAAATTTGACCTGTTTACTTACCTATTCTTCAGACTGATCAGTTAACGAGCCACCTCATTTACCGACAGGACAACAGAAAAACCCTAACGGGAAATACAAAACTTCCTTATCCTCCCACTGATTCCATTTAACCCCTTCAGACAATTTCTGCCAGTAAAATAAAATTATTTATTCTCTTATGTATTGTAACATATATAATGTCTTTCTTCTTTTATTTATACATTGTTTAAAAAAAAAACTGTAAGTGATGGAATTTTTCTTAATATTTTTGTGGCTTTTTTATGTCTTTTTATTTTTTATTTTTTTTGTAAACAAGCCATTTTTCCACAGTGCAGTCTTAGCTTTCTTGCCTTAATATCCTAAAAAAAATACAAAATAAAAACAAATATAAATTAGCATGGCTAGTTTTGACAAAATGCATGATTTCCTAAAATTACAAAAACATTACAAAACATAAATAAAATTAAATGATTATAAATATTGTGAAATATATTGGTAACATTCTAGTGATCGCAAAGCTATTTTTCCAAACTAAATAAGGTTCAACCATGATTCCTTAGTTTGTGCAGTCTTCCAGCCTGCTGCTAGTTTTTGGGCTCAGTTTTTCTGCTCTTCAAGTTCTGTTTGCCAGATATTGTCTGATTCTGCATCTTTAGGTTGTTCCTTAGGGGTGGTTTTGTTGCACCTCATGCTGCGCCGCCAAAGGACCACAAAAGCAAGGACTACAAAGAGACAAATGACAAACAATAAGCAAAAAGCAACCATTTCTGTATAGTAAGTCTTCTGTGCAATGCAAACAACGTCTTTTCCTGGAGTGTTTATGTTTATAGTAGACTGATAATTATTCCTAGCTATTTTCTCCCCTTCCGCAGGTTCAGATTCATCAAACACATGTGTTGTGTAGTGATCAGGGAAGGGCTCTGTTTTTGTACTCTTGTCAGAGTCTGAGGTGATATCCGGTTCCTGATGTGTTAGAGAAGGGAAAGAACGAGGGCTGATAGGAAGAATTACAGCGAAGGAGGCAATGGTTTGCTTGAAGCCCAGTTCCTCAGATACGCAGTGGTAGGTATTCACAGTCTTTGGAGTGACAGTGAAAACAAGTCTGCCGTCTGCCCACTGCATGAACGGAAACTGAGAAACAATGCTGTTGTTTGAAAGCCTCCAAGTCACCTCTGCCAATCTAGACCTCGACTGACATGGTAGAACCACAACCTCATTTAACTGTGCAGTCTTTGTCACTGGAGAAAGACAAAATCATTAGTAATCAAATATTACAGTTACACATTCAGAGCAGCTAAACTCTTAAAGGAACAGTTCACACAAAAATGTACTCCTCTGAGATGTAGATGAGTATTTGCATCTGAACAGACTTGGAGATTACATTACTTGCTCACCAATGGATTCTCTGCAGTGGATGGCTGGCGTCAGAATGAGAGCTGTTAAAAACCTTACAATAATCTATTCCACATGACTCCAGTCTATCAGT
This sequence comes from Enteromius treurensis, assembly GCA_032275025.1. Taxonomy (NCBI): domain Eukaryota; kingdom Metazoa; phylum Chordata; class Actinopteri; order Cypriniformes; family Cyprinidae; genus Enteromius; species Enteromius treurensis. The sequence continues at coordinate 15,711,338 of JAUCMU010000030.1, read as the reverse complement.
TAACGTCTTGTGAAACAAATCTATTATTTTGGCATTTTAAAACTTAAAAGTAAAATACCAATAGCGCTCATTCACTGTATGCTCATCCATTACTGAGAAAGTGATGTAATAATAAATGACTCCAAATCTCTTTTGACAAAGAAACAAACTCATCATAGATGGCCTCATGGTAAGTCTTTCTTAGCAAAAATTACTCTTTTTTTGTAGACAAAACAGTCAGTGTTTGGATGTACAAACATTTCATACTAGAATTTTGCATTAAGCTATCAGTGATTATGAATTGAAAAGCTGGCATCTTCACTAATAAACACCACGTAGTTGCAAAGAACACTCTAAGGGGGAGTTATGACAAAGTCTTATGAGTCATATAGAAATGTGTTCACCTGTAGGAGCAGTATTTTTAAACTCTGTGCACTGTTCACTGACATTTCCACTTTCCACATCCTGCCGTCTGTGTGTGAGAAAAAATATTTTAATATTATTTTATTCTCACTCAGACCACTGTTACTATTAATAATACTAAAACAATTTAATATCTAAAGTCTAACTATTACATTTTTTATGTTTTAATGTTAATTCAAATTAAACTGAAAAAAAAATATATATATAATAAAATTCCATGAAAATTAAAAATAAATGTTGCCCTGGCAACTATCAAAATAATAAGTTTAAGTAGTAAACCTGAATTAAACATAATACTGATAAAGAAACAAATAAATAAAAACATAATTAATGTCAATAAAATCTTAATACTAAAGCTTAATTTAAAATGTAAACAAAAATTTAAAATATAAAAATAAAAGATAATTCAAATAATTAAAAAAAAAAAAAAACACCTGGTCAGACTGAACTTTGTTACTTAAGTGGGTGGATTTGGCCCATTTATGACTGTCCAAAAACTTAGCTTTAATTTCAGATATTAGAAAACTCACAGGTTAGACCCTATTCTGGACACAGTTGCACAGGCTCTGGTCTCTGAGTCCCATCCACAGAACGGGTCACGTGCCAACACACACTCTGCACAGTTTGGATAAGCTGAGCAGTTGGATACAGGCACTCTGAAGACACCCTCAGAAGAACCCATGAACAACACACCCTTTAATATACAAAAACCATTACATGAAACCTGATCTCATTATACATCTAATAAAGTTTGGCTCTATTGCAAGACCAAGTCTGGCGCTGTAGGAGGGTCGAGTTATAACAAAAAAACTAGTTTCAATAATGAAATGCAAATCATTCACAAAAAGATTTAAGAGAAAAAAACCTTGCTGGCTGAAAGAAGGATGTTTCTCACAATCTGTGGATTCTTAAATATCTGAATTTCTTCAATGATATGAGGACCTTTAGCCAGCAAAACAACTTTATGGAGAAAACCAGATTCTGAAGAAAACAAAAGTGGACATCAGGTCGTACACAAATAAACATGATAAATTAAATCTGTATGATCTGTGTGCATACCGGTGAGCAGGTAAAGGGTGGTGTAGCTGTGTCCATTTGCAGCTCGAGTTCTCTGAACAGCTAGACGGCTATACCGCTCTTCAGTCGAGGAGAAAATCAGTTTTTTGTCCACAGGATGCACAACTTTTTTTGTAAGGAAGCTCTTTTTTACAATGTTTAACACGTGGTCGCTGTCATTGAATAATCCACACTGTAAAGATATAAGATAAATCTGGTTATACAGTGATTAAAGCTGCTGCACAAAAAATATTTTCTGGACCCAGTTTAATTTGTTAATATAATTAAACAATTGGCAGAGGGTTTCATGAGAAGTGTAAACACTGTGTCACTTTGCAAACATTGCTCTGTGTGCTTTAGAATCAACTTTCTTTGTTAATTAAGAAATACAATATGTGGGTCCCCCAAGTTAGATGTGGATTTCTACGGTGTAAATGCACCAAATGGAATTGCAAAAATAAGTTTAATATTATTGTAAGAATTTTTAATAAATAAAATATTTTAATATACTGAAAATAATTGAAAATGTCACACACACACACACACATATATATATATATATATATATACTATTGGCTCTGTTAGTCTGTTACCTTGCCAAGTTTGCGGTCTACATTTGGTTGATTTGCCCAGTAGTTTCCTTTCATATTGAATGTCTTGTAATCGCCTGAAAAAGCTGCTTTAATATCAGTTAGACTAAAAGCACAAACTGCTGACAGCCCAGATGAAGGTGCCCTAAAAGAGAGATGGGGAGTAAATGATTACACAGAACAGTGAGCATATGTCATGAAGGCGGGTTTGGTTTAAATAATCGGCACCATTGTGAGGTAAAGACTCCGTAGAAAAGGGTTTCGTCAGGAGATTCTTCATCCATTGGGGACATCTTGACAATATCCTGCAGCTTGTTGAACTGGAGCCCATTGCTTTGTTGGCAGACCAGCTGAGACTTAGCAAAGGATGTCCAGCGCTTCTGTAAGGTGAGGCTTCCTCCATTGTCATCCTGGTAAAAAATAATTTCATTAAAAAAGTAGTTTGATAAGCCAAGCCTGTTCAAGTATTTTTTTACCCAGATGAGAGTAAAAACATATTCTTTATATAGGCAACATTTTTAGATTTTATATTATTTATACATCTAGAATTTTGTATACTCTTGATAATTTTGGTGGGGGTCAGTTGAGATTATTGAGTGTCTTTAACAATATTCCTGTTTCAGTTACTTATCCACTGTAAAAAATCTATAAGTTGCTGCCTTGTATTTTTTTAAGTACAATCAACATGCTGTTTAAGTCATTTCAACTTAAATTACCCTTTAAAATTAGTGTTGTACAACTTATTAAATAAAGTTGAAAATTGAGTAAAAGTGCCCCTATTATGGATTTATGAAAATTAAAGTTTTTGTCCATCAATAGAAAGAATCGAATCATTGAAACGAGTCATTTTTTAAACGAGTCCCAAACCGTTTCATTTTGATGACAAAATGATATAGCAGAATATTGCCCACCCACTTGTCGATCTATTAATGTTGAGATAAAGGTCTCTGCAGAGCAAAAGTGGGCGTTTCTGAATTTCTGGGCGTTTTTTAGATTGCTGAGCGTTTCTCAATCATGCAATCAAAATGATCCCCCTGACCTAACCATACCCCCTAAACCTACCAATCAGGTAATATGGTTTTAAAAAATGCTCAGATGCGGTAACTCCCATTACCTTGCTGCAGAGACCTATACTTGTTCACACTGGTTCAGAATGAATATGCAAATTCATTCTATGCCACTTTTGTAGCTTTAAATGAAATTGACCAATCACCGGAGGAGTTGGGAAATATAAATAGTTGAGCGAACCGTTAATAAAAATAAATGCATATTATAAGAAAATTAACATGTTTTTTGACCTTACATGCATGTCAACCTTTTGTTTGTGACTCGCAAAACATAACCCATAATGCATGGCTATTTTGAACACTTCTAAATGCTGGAATATACAGTACATGACTTTTAAACTCTGAGCTAGGTTCATATACTTGCTGACTTTGTAAATAGTAAAAAAAAAAAAAAAAAAACTGGGCATCATATAGTCTACCAAATGACTGAAGCAGACACTACGGGTAGCTTGCTCTAACTTTTCAGCAACTAGCATCAAAAGTCAATTAATTATAATGAAAGCTTCTTTTTTTTTAAGCAGAAAGACTGTATTAGTATTTGCCAGTAAAATGTATCTGATCCAGTCCACATTTGCATAAAGGAGAACTCTGTAAAGTTAGGCTACACAGAAATCTATAATTTAGGTGCCATAACCACAGTCATTTATTTTAAACAGAACACAAAGGTCACGTCAGTGTTGGTGGTTCTTGCAGCTTTTGGAACTTCCTTTATTATGATTCAGAATAGGACAAAAATGAAGTCTCACCGTGCACACCTGTGCCACACGAGACACAATAAAAGAGTTCAGAAACAAGTCTCCAGTCAAGTCCCCAACCTCAGTGAAAAACAGTAGGATCTTTCCTTCACTGGCAATATGTGTCGAACTTATGAATTCAGGTTCTAAGACAAAAACAAACAAAACTGTGAAAATTCACTCAATGTTGCAAGGACTCATTTATGACCCTTTTATGAATTTATTTAACTACTGACTAGGCCATCAAGATCAAACTTTGTATAAGTTAGAATTGTGGCAGCATTACTTCAGGGACAAAAATATACAAACCCTGTAGCAATTTTGGTTGCTTCTCAAGCTCCAAGTTATTGTGTGTTCCTCTGCTGTGACAGCGAGAAATGACTTTGTCTGTAAAGTAGCCGACTTTGGTTGCTGTATAGAGCTCTTCATCTGTTAGAGAGGTCAGAGTTAAGTGTGTGAAAGCACTAGATTAAGCGAGGTCATTCTAAAAGGTGTTTCTGCCCTCTCACCGACAATAGTGGCTGTGTTCCTCTGGGTGGCGCTGGAGGGACAGCAGTTTTTGGCATCTTTTGTGTCTCTGCTGGTGCTCAGAGAACTTGCTGGCTAAAACAGAGACTTGAATCTGTTAGAATAGAAAGCAGTCCATTTAATTCCCATCTACTGAACTATGCAATTATGTATTTGAACTTACTATGATGAGGGCTTGTGGTTTATATGCATTTGTCCCACAGGCGTAAAGGTGTGTAGAGTTAAAAAACTGCAGAATACTAATGAAGTTGCCACAATCCTGTTATGGGCACGCATAAAAATGATCAATAAGAGGTATTTTATAATTAATATGAAGCTTGTAAACATAAAGGGTCAATCACATGATTCCAATTTGTCTTTATTTGTCTATCTATTATTTTAGCCAAAAACAGAGTAAGCATACGATGCATTTAAAAAATGTGCCTTTTCCATGAAGAGTTTTTTTTATTTCAATTTATATTCCTTTTTTTATATTTATTATTTTTTCTGTGGGGCTAGGTTTGAGTAATATAAATGTTTTAATGTTTTTGAGTCTCTCTTGTCCACCAAAGCATACAGTAAATTCAGTAAAATACAGTAAAAACAGAAATAGTTATGATAAAAAAAAAAATAATAATAATAATTTAAATGTTTTAAAAAATTATATTTATTCCTGTAATGGCAATTTTCAGTAGCCATTACTACAGTCTTTCGATTAAATTTAAATACATTTTGACAGTACTAATATATGTGTATGTGTGTGTGTGGAAATCTGCCATCGACATAAACATAAATAAGTTTCAGGATGATGTTAGGAATGGTAGAATAAATACCGTCCTTGAGGCAACTCTACAAGTTTTAATATTTTCTGGAGATGCTGCCCATTCCAACTGTAAAAATGTAAAACAAATAAGACAACTTTAATAAAATATAATAATTTTCCCTAGGTCTAGGGTGATATTCCTGACAGAAGTTTAATAGTGGAAATCTGAAATATTCAGCACTATATTCCTGAAGGGTTAGACAATCTTTCTCACCTTGTCTTTGAGTGTAATACTATCAGGTTGACTGACATCCAGAGAGAGCAGAGCATCCTGAGCACCAACAAACAGTGTGTCAGCATCAGCGCTGAGCAGCAGATTGCCAGTGTTCTTCACAGTAGAGCTGTGGTAGATGCCCAAGAGACGCTCTGAGCTTCCTGTTAGAAGACATAAAACAACCAGTTAAATCTTGAAACCTCCAGTAAAAAATTACATTTCTGAGAAACTGGCACATGTATTTTAAACAAAATGATTTTTCTTGACCTTTTTTCTTTTTTTACCACGTGTTTAAATTCTGAGTTTAGCAAAGAAACCACAACACTGGCATTCTTTTCCTCTTTTTCATCTGAGGAAATAAGCAAGGCCCATGAGCTGAGCTTAAGCAATACCGCACATACAGACAAACAGAAATATGACTATATTATTTTCCTGTGTTGTCTAGTCAGCCAAACTTTCTTAGAGAATGTATCATCAATATTAGATGATAAATAACAACCCTGATTATTATTAAGTTTCACAACAGCTTGTTTTCAAATAATGACACTGAGAAACCTCAAAGCTAAGGCTGCAGCCATCACATTACAGTGTCAAATGATCCTTCAGAAATCATTCTGATATGATGATTGCTAAATAATTTCTTAAAAACAATGATTCTTTCAAATGGAAGCATATGTCGGAACAGTTACAAAGCAGTTCCTCTTCCAATTAAATAAACATATTAGTCATACGTAAACCCCCCGGCAGTGTAAAAAAATTCTGCATTTTATGCCTTTTATTGATCTGTTAAAAATGACTTTCTTTAACTGTCCTCAGTGATGTCTGATATACTCTAAATCAGAAGCTAACCAAAGTCTTAAGACGTGCTTCTCTGCAGCAGCAGGCCTTTGAGCGTGTGGTGCAGATAATCGGTCAGCAGTGGTTTCAAGCCAGCAGCATTTACAAGCATTTGCAGAACAACAGCAATGATAAAAGAGTAAAGCAAAGATTTTGCTTGTGATTCATGAATAAAACATGCTGAATTATTTCCTTATACCAAAGCTGAGCTTATTTTATTTTATTATTTTTTTTGCATTTGTACAGAAGTCAGAGGACCAAACTACTTCAATACAGTTATGAAAACAAAAAAATTTAAGTCATTCATATTGGAAACACATTCTGATAGAAATGTGATTTCAGCAGCAGTCCGAATCATAAAAATCCTGTTTCTTGCTTAAGGATGCTTATATTAGAACATCTATTAATATATAGGCTACTAAATCACTGTCAGTGTGAGTTTTTGCACCATTAAAATATGTCTTGTAATCGTCTATCAGTCTGGGCTTCACTTACCCTTAGAGAATGACAAGCGAGGACGCAGGGAGGCATGAGATGAATCAATTAATCCCAAGAGAAAGACACTAAATATGCAAATCCTACACAGTCCTGCCATCCTAAAGGATGTTTTAAGGTACAGAATCTGTTCTGATCAGCTACAGAAACAGCTATTGACTGGATCTCACTTCCTCTGATCTGACCTTCTTGAGCGCAGCAGGAAGGAAGACTTAAAAAACCTCAAACCAGTTGAGAGTTGACTCTTCTCTTACCGCTACTAAACACTTACTGCTAATGGCACTTCTGACAGCGGCACTGAAATGAATTATAATGATATTATCATGATATCTTTTTATATTCAGTAAGTGCATCTCATTTCTGTGTTGGGTTAAAAACATCTTGAAACCTGTTTTTAGCTGGCAAATATTAACTGGTAACACTTTACAGTAAGGTTCCATTTATTTACAGTTAGCTACATTGGTAAATTAATTAAAACATTATGTTATAATGAATAAAATGTGTTACAGAAGGCAGCATAATCATACAAATTTTTGTAGCAGTTATGCAACTATGACATACACTATAGGTTGTGAAACAGACAACGAGAGTGATGGTGGTTGTAGCTAAGGTAAGGTATGTGGTTAGAGGGGATGGAGGGGAGGGAACAGGTCAAGTTGCTATTTTTAGGCATGAAAGTCAATTGAAACAAAAAAAAGATGTTTCCTTGAGTTGAACATAGAAGAAGAGCAATGCAATGGACTGACAGTATTTTTCAACAAGGGACTTTTACACATAACGTTTGTGTTTAGAAGGATAGGAAATTGAGCAAGCAAGTAACTTCACAGAGGTAAAGAACAGTTCAGTGAGTTCAGAAAGTCAAATTGAATTTCAACATTTAGCAGGTTCTTCAGAGTCATTCAGTTTCAGAAGTAGCTCTGAATACACAAAGGTGACGAAATGAACTTTGACTCTTCTGCCTTGACCTTGCATTTAACCCATCCAAGGGCACAAACACAGCAGTGAGAAGTGAACACACAGTGCCTTGCTCAGGGGTCTCACCTCAGCCGTGGTATTGAAGGTGGAGAGAGCACTGGTTATTCACTTCCCCCACAATCCCTGCCGGACCTGGGACTTGAACCCACGACCTTTGGGTTACAAGTCCAACTCCCTATCCATGACTGCCCCACAGATGTGCAGAAAACAGAGATGGGTAAGCGATTATTTTACAGATTAGGAGATTATTGCTTGTATGGTTATTATATCTGAAAATATGTGTTTGTAAGAGCATTTGGGGCAGTCGTGGCCTATTAGACAAGGAGTTGGGCTTGTAACCCAAAGGTTGCGGGTTCGAGTCCCAGGTCCGGCAGGGATTGTGGGTAGGGTTAGTGAATAACCAGTGCTCTCTCCACCTTCAATACCATGACCGAGTTGAGACCCTTGAGCAAGGCACCGTTCCCCCAACTGCTCCCTGGGCGCTGCAGCAATGGCTGCCCACTGCTCCGGGTGTGTGTTCACGGTGTGTGTGTATGCGTGGTTGATCACTTCTCACTGCTGTGTGTGTGCACTTGGATGGGTTAAATGCAGAGCACAACTTCCTAGTATGG